>VWZF01002935.1:196377-231720 GCA_013396755.1 Sclerurus mexicanus
ATCACGGTGCAGTCTCGCCCCAGCAGGGCTGTCCTGGCCGGGGTAGGGGAGGCTCTTCCCGGGGGCAGGACACGGGCAGGGGGAGCCGGGGGCGGCTCTGTGGCCGCAGGCGATGCCCTGCTGCCTTTGGTGCGGCCCCGCAGGGAGTGAAGGGAAAGAACCCCCGAACAAAGCACTCGGAGGGTGTTTCTGAGGTCACCTGGTGGTTTGTCCGGAGCGAGCTCAGTGTGGAAGGCTGCTGTGAGTGCGCGGGGGTGATCAGGGCACATTACATTAGTCATCTTTGGAACCACGGGCTGCTTAAATGGAGCTGTGTTTAATGCAGACCTTGTCATCTCGAAGCACTGCCCCACGGCCCAGGGGGAGCCCAGACAGAGCCCTTTGTGCCTGCGGGGTTACCTCCTCACCTTTTCTTTTCCTCTCAGGGGCAATCTCTTCGCTGTGCTGCTCTTGCATGGTTCTGTTTTCTCTCTTTCCATCCTCAGGGCCCTTTGTTTCATCCCCAAAGGGTCACACCCCACAAGTTCTGTGTCCCCAGGTGCTGAGTGTGCCAGGCTGGGGCTCAGGCAGTGGGAGGTTTGTTGTTTGGGTGGATGGGAATGGATGTTTGGATGGGAATGGATCGCTTCCGTTGCATCCTTTTCCTTTGGACCAATGGGACATGATTTTCCACAAACTTCACACAGCTCCGTGTGTCCAGGGACTTGCATTTCCTCTTTTGCAGGCCGAGCAGTGTCTAATTCTGGGGCTGAGCTGCTCGATTTGTACCTGCCCTGATGGGCTTAGAGAAGTGCCTGTTCTGCCTTCCTTCACCCCACCCCTCCACAGAGCTAAATACTTCCTTTTTTCCCCCAAGCACTGAAATAACAAGAGAAGGGAAACCGAGCTGTGTGGCAGCTGCACAGCTTCATGAATATTGCTTGAAGAGGAAATTCATTTTACCTAACCAGAGAACTTCCTGTGTTGGTTGTCTGTGCTTCTCAAGATCTAGAAATTACGTGTGAGGCCGTGAGCGTGTTGCAGTGTTTCCTTGTGTGTGGGACTTAGAAAAGTTGTTCACAAGGAGATGTTTGCTCCTGACTTCTGTATCTTTGGCTCAGGGACGTTCGAGTGTGTTTTCGTCCCTAAAAGTCAGATTCAGCAAGTTTGCAAACCATTTTAATAAGCACTTGTAGAACTGTCTGTGGCCTGGTTCTTCCGGAGCCAGAACAGCCTCGCTGTTCACCCAAAGGCAGCTGTTTGAACAAAATCGAAAAGAAAGCAGTTTTATGAGGATTTAAAAGTGATAGGGCCCGGAAAAGTGCTCCTGGATGGCCTTCTAAAAGCCTGGTACCTTTTCCTTTCCCAGGAGGCAGAGTGTAGGATTACAGCAGTGGGTTTCTTGAGGGGCAGCAGGGAGGAAACCTTCAGAGCATGTGGATTTTTCTGACATGAAAAATCCCTGCACTGAAGCATCTGTAACCCAGTTTGTATTTTGCTTATTTAATGTGCTCTTCCCCTCCACCAGGCTGGTTTCTTTGCCCCCCTCCCTTGCTGTACATGTACTAAAAATGACTAATTTGTTAACTACCAGTGATCATTTTTGAAGCTGCCTCCACTCGCAGCTTTTCTCCAGCAGATGATGAGCTGGTTCAGAATAATACAAGAATAATACCAGACTTATGTGGCCTTTGCCTTTCCCCTGAACCCTTCTCTCCTGTTGCCTGAACTCAGATCAAAGAAAGTGCAACGCTGACCAGGGACGTACTGGAGCAGCATTTCAATGATCTGAAGGGGACCCTGAAGAAGCTGCTGGATGAGCGACTGCTGTCCCTGCTGCAGGAGGTGGATGCCATAGAGCAGGAGAGCATCAAGCCCCTGGATGAGTGCCAGAAGCTCATAGAGCACGGGGTGAGCACGGCCGATGATCTGCTCCGGGAAGGTAAGGCAGCACTTGGGGGTGTGTCTGTCAAAATCTGGGATATTCCCAGCAGGATCTGTGTATTTGGCTCATTTTCTCTCAATCCAAATGTTAAGAGAAGGTCCAGGTTGGGCAGATGTAGTGAACTGATCGGTGTTGTCTCCTGCAAATCTGTGTTTCACGTTTCACTCCAGTCCTAGGGGGTCCATAAGGGCAGGAGGTGCTTGGGAAATGTCTCACTGCAGAGATGGTCAGTAGCTCCCCAGGACACACAGGATTATGTCAGGCTGCTTTGAAATAAAGTACATCTTGGGTACCATTATAGCAAATTTCTCTGTTGGTGGAGTTATTTCTGTCTTACTGAAATGAAGAGATTATCCTGCTGAGCGTGATTGTGTTCACTGAGGATGAGGAACATGAGGAATGAAATGGCCACTGTGTGGGGAAAATTCCTCCAAAAAGCCTGCAGATAAGGCAGACACAAATGGCCATTGGAATATTCCTGTAGGGGCCAGACTGTACCCTGCTGATGCTAAATACCTCGGCAGAAAGGAATGTTACTCTGGCCTGTTTCCCCCCACACTGGAGAACTTGCGGGGAGTGTATCTGAGCCATGAGTGTGTTGGCAGTTTCCTTGCATTGTTCTCATGTCTCAACTTTAGCTTTCTTTCGCCATGAGCTCAGCCCTGGGAGCTGCAGCACACGGAGCTGTGTCCCCTGCGTGGGCCAGCCTGGGGTCTCTGTGCCCTCTGCTCACAGCAGCAGTGACAGCCTTTCTAAGGATCAGTCTTGGGGGGTTTTGGCCTGTCAGCACAGCTCTGGGACAGCTGGTGGTCACCTTGGTTTTATTTTAACTCTCGGGTTACTGAATCGGGGGCAAAGATTGGCTGTGTTTTGTAGGGGTTTCTGTGAGGTGTCATGAGAACCTGAGTGTGCTCTTCATCCCCTGGTCCTCAGCACAGCAGCGTCCCTGAGGCTGCAGAGCAAGCTGAGGCTGCAGCTGAGTCAGAAAGGAGTTAAGGCTCCGTGGTTATTAAATCTCCAGTTATGACGTGTGCCTTCCTTTGGAGCTTTGTAACGTGTGTAATCCTTCATTAGGAAAGGGACTGAGCTTGCTGATGTTGTAAATTGCCTGAACTCCTCAGACAGGAGACTGGAGCAGATGTCTCTGTAAGCTGAAGTGTGGGATGCTACTTTATATGGGAAGCTCAGGAAAATATTTCTGTTTATCCCCACGCCTTAATGCACGGATTATTCCCTTCACTATGACAGCGGTTCCCACCTTGGTTCTGGCAAACAGAACAACAGTTGAAACTATTCCTTGCTTTTAAGTGCTTCCTTTTTATTTTCTGATCAGTGGAGGTGCTTTGCTTTTTTCTTCCTTTAAAGCAGGTGGAGAAACTGATAATAATTCTGGGTTTTGGCACTTTACCCAATTTCTGCTACTGTCTAGGACCTGAGGCAAATTATTACATCTGTTGTGGGTGCGTCTACAAGTAGCTTTGAGAGCTTCAAAAGTTGCTAGATCGGCTTCACGTAGTTAACTGTAATTGTATTTTCCAGCTAAGACTAGCAAAAGTGCTGAGGATGCTTCATGTTTAATTGGTTGCTCCTGTCAGAACTGGTTATTCTTTGAAGCAAAGAATGCCTTGTGTGGACGTTTTCTCCTTAGGAATATTTTTACTGTTTGGTTGCAGGAGAGAGTGCAGTGGATGGAGATGTGGGCCAACAGCATGAGAAACTTTGCAGCTTCACCAAAAAAGCTTTACATATTCAGCTGGATAGGTAAGACCCCGACCCTCTGGGGTGCTGTGAAGCAGCAGCATGTGTGCCCTTCTTGTGTGGGGGATCTTTTCTCCTCTGAAACAAAAGCTTTCTGCTCCATTGCCTTGAAAGATTCATTTGAAGTGTTGCTGTCCTGTTTGTTTCACAGACTTTCACTGGGGCTGGCACTCACAGAATGGAGTGGTTTTCACCCTCCATATGTTCTGCAGAAATAGAGGCTGTTCATTTGTGAATGGTGAAGCCACTCCTTGTAGAACAGCCTGTGTTTCAGAGTATTTACTGAGAAACAGTCTGGTTAGGGCTGAAACACAGTGTTTTCTGAGTCTTTTAAGTTTGGAGTGCACGTGCCAATTTCTGCAGCTGTCCTCTCTTTGCAAATCTGCCCAGATTCAAGTGCATGGATGAGAAAGGAATTTGCAGGAGCTGTCCCTTTCATTACAGCAAACTTTCCTTTCTCAGCTTACCAGAAGTGCCCTCCTTGGTTGATGTGCCTTGTCTGTCTGCCCAGCTGGATGATTGCCTCCTTACTATCCTGAAAAATCAAATATTCAGGCATGGAACTGTGGCATCTCGCCCACCTGTACAGCTGGAGGAGTTTGTGGAAAAGCCTGGAGGTATTTTAGTCCGATGGTGTAAGGTAGGCAAAATATGGGTGAGAATCCTCTAGATGCAAGTTTTGTTGAAAGAAACTGAACAAACCACTTTATCTCTGAATTCTCTACTGCCTTCCAAGGACTGGCCCACCCCAGTGTGTAGCTGGAAACTTTAGAAGATATTTTTATGGTAATGGTGTTATTTAAAGGCAGGGTCATGTAGTTGATGGTGTGGTGGCTGCTGGAGTTTGTGTCTGCCTGGCAGAGACACTTGGGTGTTAGACTCCTGCTGTTGGACTCCTCCTGCTCCCACCTGCAGGTAGAAAGGGCCAAGATGCTGCTCTGCCCCAAAATGTCCTTCCTTGTGAGTGGGAAGGTTGGGAGGGGCAGCTGAAATCCTGCCAGCTCTGTGACTGTGCTTGAGCAAGGGCCAGGTGCTGGGCAAGCAGGAAACAACTCCTTCGTGTGCTCTTCCCACTAAACAAATAAATACTAGAATGCGATCTGTGTGATGCTGTTGTGCAAACAAGGGCAAGAGCTGCTGGAGGTGTGTTTCTGACAGAGGTGATTTCCACGTACCTGGTTGTGCTGTGGAATTGAGAGGTTGGTTTGTTGGCAGTAACAGCCAAACTCGGTGGGACTGACCCTCGCTGCTGAAGTGAGGCTTTAGCAGACCCAGCGTGAGGCTGGACCTGTTCTGTTATGCTTTTACACCTAAATGTGTTCGTGTTCTTAGGGAGATGCAGTGGGTAGAAGGAGAAATAATAATATTGTGGTTAGTTAGTCCAGTAGCCTTCCTTTTCAACACAAGCCTATTTTTGAGTAAACCACTGCTGTGGTCTGGTGTGGTTTGGTTGTTGTTGGACAGCTCTTGGCAGCATTAAACAAGCTTTTGTTTTGTTGTTTGTTGGTCTAGCAACAGCCAGTCCTTGGCTGGCCACCCTTCACGTGTAAAGGATGTGGGCTCAGACTACAAACCCAAAGGCAAAGGGCACTATTGCCCTGTGGGCTCTGACTTTCTGTGCCACAGAGGAGTTCCCTGAATTTGGTTGTGCCTGGGGGATGGTGGAGCTTGTCTGGGGGGGAGGGAGGTGTGTGTGTGTGTAAATGTTTTTTAAGTTAGGGGTATCAAAGAACTGGGAATCATTCCCTGGTACAGCTGGTGAAGGACAGCAGTGAGTTGCCCTTGAGGCTAAAAACTCACACTGAATTTCTTCTGCAAAGCTGGTTCCAGCTTTTGGCTGAAGGATCTTGTTATATATAACCTAGCAAGATATATCTATATAGTCTGGCAAGATATATAATAATATATCTTCCTACATTGAAAAGTCTTTTTAAATATTTCTTCTCCCGTAGATACTTTTAAACTGCAACCGAATAATTCGGACTCTCCCTTTGGCATTAGCTGTTTGAGGCACTGATGCCATTTCCATGAGGTTCCCTGCTCTGACACACCTCGTGGGTTGCTCAGTGCCCCTGGAGGGGCCGAGGGGCTCCGTGTGAGGGCAGTGCCTGTCTCTGCAGGTGGACGACGACTTCTGCCCGCAGGATTACCGGCTGCAGTTCCGCAAGGGCACGGCCAGCCCCTTCGAGGACGCCTACGTGGGCTCGGACACGGAGTTCATGGTGCTGCACCTCGACCCCAACGTGGACTACCAGTTCCGCGTGTGTGCCCGCGGGGACGGGCGCCAGGAGTGGAGCCCCTGGAGCGTCCCCCAGCTCGGCCGCACCACGCTGGTGCCACACGGTACTGCCACACGCTGCCCTGCGTCCCAAACCCCTGCCAGGGCGAGCTCCTGGGGGTGCTCAGCGGAGTGGGGCTGCTGGGGGTGTGTGTAATGTGTGATGCGCTGTCCCTCCACCCTGCACTTCGTTCTTTGCTTCCCAGGGTGAGGGGCGCTCAGTGAGCCTTTCATGCACTGCTTGGCCTTCAAAAGCATCACTGAGCCAGAAGGAAAGCATTGTTTTTCCTTCTGCCCCACCCCAGTCTAAGCTCTTTGGTAACCTACAGCTCATTACGAGCTCTCACCTTGGAGAGCGAAACACCTAAATATTCTCTTCTCTTGCAAATGTTTAAGGGCAGGGGGTGCCGAAGGTTTTCCTTTGCCTCCAATAGGACTTGGCAGGGATTGCAGCAAAGAGTGAACTTCTGGTGAACTCTGGGCTGGGAAATGCTTTTTGTAACTGCAGTTTGTTTTAAAAACAAATCTCCCCATCAGAAAAAGGCAAACCCAGCCCCTGCTCTTACCGTAGCTTAAGCTGCACACAAGGTGGACTGAGTGGACATAGTCACTGACTTGAGTTTGCACAGACAGGAGGGGGTCGAATTGGATTCAAACTTTTCCTGTTTGTTTGTTTGTTTGCTTGCTTTGAAGAATGGACAGCTGGTCTGGAGGGTTACAGCCTGAGCAGTCGGAGGAACATAGCGCTTCGAAACGACTCCCAGTCGTGTGGTGTGCTCTACTCCAAAGCCCCCACATACTCCTGTGGGCAAACATTAACCTTCAGGCAAGTACTTTTTGGGGAGCTGTTGTCTGGTGCACCCCCTGAGCTGTCACATCTGAGCTGTGTGTAAACCTGAGGCGTGCTGGGGTTTTACACCAGCTCAGGTGGAGTGCCTGTGAGAAGGCTGAATTTTCCTTTAGTTCTGCTTCTTGGCTTTGTGGGAAAACACCTGATGTTTTTGTAGGACTTGCACTTGTGTAAAACAGAGATGAGTGAGCTCCTGAGGGATGGTAAAATACAGCCCGTGCTGAGCAAATGTCTGGAATGTTGGACTTGCTGGAGTTTTGTAGCAGCTGTTCTTGGCTGAAGTCAGGGGAGCTTTGCCACTGGCTCTGTTTAACCTCGGCCCAGGGGGTGCTTTCCTTCCCAGACTGTGCACAGGCTTTGGCCATGGGGACACTGGATGTGCTCTTGGGATGACAGTCTGGCACTGATGTCTCTAACATCTGAGATATTTAGTGCTGGTCAGACCCCTGCTTGAAACTGGCATTAGAAAATCCAGAGTGGGGAAGGGATCTTGTGAAATTCAAGTTTTCCCTCTGACACAGAATGTGATTAAAACCCTTGGCAGCTTTGCTGCCTGTCCCCCTGTCCCTGAGATGATGCTGTTTAATGGGGTATGAGGGATGTGCTTGTGGGTATGTCAGTTGTAATTACAGACCTCAGAGACTCCGAAGCTTTATTTCATCTTTCCCTGGTTCAATGAAACTACTTGCTGTACAGGAAGCAACCCCCAAAAGCAATTAAAAGGGACTGTTCATAATAGTTTTGTAACTTATTCCATGATGTTTCATTTTGCCCTTCCTGATAACAGATTATCTTAACTTTAGGTGGTTGTAATGTGAGGACGTGTTCAGTTGCCCTGTCTGAGATGAGATAAAAAGATCTAAAGCTT
Source organism: Sclerurus mexicanus (assembly GCA_013396755.1). Lineage (NCBI taxonomy): Eukaryota > Metazoa > Chordata > Aves > Passeriformes > Furnariidae > Sclerurus > Sclerurus mexicanus. The sequence continues at coordinate 204,056 of VWZF01002935.1, forward strand.
TAATTTGAAATCTGTTGCTAGATTTAACTTCTCCTGGCTCAGAAATGCCTGCGAAATTAAAGGCAGAACCCTGAGGTTTCCCTTGGTTCTCTCTCAGACCAGTGCCTTTTATCTCTTCTTATTGGTAGCACATGAAAGTCTTTTGCTTCATGTTTTCGGTAATGTGGACTCCCCTCCAAGGGGAGATTGTTTCAGAACAAGCACGTGTCCACAAGCACTATCGTGACAGGAATCTTAAGACTGAAGACAACCTCAGAAACTGGTTGTGTTCCTCTTCCAAGGTCCAGGAGTTCATTTTTGTTTGGATCTTGCTGAGCAGGAGATGTAGCACTTGGTGCTTGGCTTTCCCCATCTGTTGGGACACGAGTGTGTTACTCACAAGGGAGACCAGGTGAGCGAGGTCCACGCTCAGATGTTTGTGGAGCAGCCAGGCACAGCTCAGTGGAAAGTGAAGCTCTGATAAACACAGGGCTCTGTGGCTGCTTTTAGAGACAGACTATGTCAGTTGTCCTGAGGAGAAACATTTGGATGAGTTGTGGGAAAACATCACTGCATCCTGTTCCGTTGCAGCCTTCAGGGAGCTGCCCTTAGGAGAAGGAAGGTTTCTCCACGGTGATGTGCTGTGCATGTCTCTAAAGCTCTGTTTGCAGGGGGGGCCACGGTCCCTCTGGTGGTTTGGGGTCAGCCAGCAGGTGCCCTGTGAGGAGCCCCCCCAGCTCCACTGACACAGGAAGGCCACAGGATCCCCCCCAGGTGACTTCTCTGTGCTCTGAGGGAGACGGGCACTGGTGGTGGGTGACTGGGTTGTGTCTGTGCTGCAGTGACAGGTTTTGTTGTGCAGCACTGGGAGAGGGGAGAAGAGACTTGAACGTCATCCTGCTGAGCATTGTTCTACTACGTGTTCTGGGGACGTTTAAAAATTTTAAGTCCCAGGGATCACAGTCAGAATGGGTTTATGGTTATGCGTTTTTGGTCATTCTTATGACTGTGCGAACGCTTATTTTGGACCCAAAACTCAAGAAAGGCTCCTTAACTAAGGGATGGAATGAATCAGTGCTATCTTATGTACAAAGTTTACAGACAGATTGCTGTTCATAAAGCTTCACCAGTAACTCAGAGTTTAAAATCTAAAGCAGAGTACCAAAATGAACTTGAAATCTCATTTAAAGTTGCTTTGTGAAAACTCTGTAGTTCCCTTCCAAAGTAAAAGCTTCTTGGAGTTTTTAAATTTTTTTTCTTCCCTTTATAGTACAAGACTTTTGCTCTCTTAGTGACACTCCCAGGGGACTGAAAACCCTAATGGAGTGCAAAAGTAAAACATGGTTCCAATTTTACCATTTGTCTTGGAGGAGTTAACCCCTTGTGTGCCAGCCCACTGCCCACTTTAATTGCAACTTCTTGAAAGCTTTGCTGAAATCTTCCTATTGTTTGCAACAACCACATATCAGTGCTGTTTGTTATCTCAGACTGCAAGGAAAATAACCAACCACCGTTGTACTTTCTAGAAAAGACCATCTGAGTTCCCTGAGTCACTCGGGCTCTCTCTGCAGTCGGATTCAGCACGTTAGAGAGGTGGCAGTATGAGAGAAAGGATTCAAACACAGAGGAGCCCTTCAGTGTGCAAACTGCAGCCTCTGGGGCCTGGGGGGAGCTGAGTCCCCGGTCATTTGCATTTTCAACTTGTTTGCATTTTCTTCAGAGGTTCTTGCCCAGGACCAAAACCCTAAATGCAGCTGAGCAGAAGCCAGACCTGTAAATACTCTTCTAGGCATTACTTTTAGTACAATGTCTGCACCAGGCTGATTTATTTAAAAAGCCCAAACCAAACATCCCCCCCAACCAACACCCTCACCCCATTACAGCAGCATATTACAGGGCTCAAAAAACCTGTTTTAGTCGATCTTAGTAAATCCTTGCTGAAACTAAAGCTGTCTTTTCATAACATGTAATGCTGCCCAGTAACCTGGGATAGCTGATTGTAGATTTGTGGGTATTTCAGACAACACTTCTAAGCTGTGACAGTGGAAAAAATAATTAGATAGCACTGAAGGTCTGCAGGAAGCACGTTCATGCTTTGTACAGATTCATAGTGGTGCTCAGTGGAGCTGCTGGGAAAGCTGGTCAGAATTTTGGTGATTCAACAGGGGTCTCCCCAAGAGTTTGGATGAATTTGTTGAGCTCCCCGGAGCACAGAGCAGGGGTCTGGTGTGGCAGTCTGGGTTTCACGGTATGTTTTGATTTAAAGCTTCAGGGTTTGACTTAACCTTTTCCTTGGCAGGATCGAGACTGTGGGGCAGCCGGACCGGCGCGACAGCCTGGGGGTGTGTGTGGAGCAGCAGAACGGCTACGACTCCCTGCAGCGGGACAAGGCCGTGTGCATCAGCACCAATGGTGAGTCTGCAGCAAGGAGTCCTTCCCCAAAACCACAGCCCCTGTCCTTTAGATCCCTGGGGAGCACAGAGCAGCTTCTCTGTACAGCAGCCACCGCAGCAGGGTTGCTGTCCCGTTGGCCTGCAGGGAGACGTGGTATGGCAGGGTGGTACGTACAGAAATGAGGGATGTTGTTAGACCTGCTGGCTGTTTCAGGGGCAGTGTTTGTGAACGGCAAGGAGATGACAAACCAGCTGCCTGCTGTTACCTCGGGCTCCACGGTGACGTTCGACATGGAAGTGGTGCAGCTGGGGCCCTGCAGCAGCGAGGGAGGAAACTTCAAGCTCCGAGTCACCATCAGCTCCAACAACAGAGAGGTGGTCTTTGACTGGGTACTTGATCAGTGCTGTGGCTCTTTGTACTTTGGATGTTCGTTTTCATACCCAGGCTGGAAAGTTTTGGTGTTTTAGCAGTGAGTAAAGGGATTTTTGTTCTTGCTGTAAAGTGTAACGTTAAAACCTGGGCTTCCAGCTGTTTGGCAACAATCTGGTAAGAAAAACCTGTCTTTATAGTACTTGAACTCCACTATATTGTACTTCCTACTGGATTCATTGAAGCAATAATTGTGAAACATTGGATATGTTACTCTGGAAAATGCTAGAAACAAGCATTTGCTTGGGCAGATTAATTTAAGCAGTCCACCAGACCTTTCCCTTTCCCCCTGCAGACTTGATTTGTGTCAGTATTTCATTGTACTCCCGTCTCAGGGTACGTGTGTTGTGTGGAGTTACCTTTGCTCGAGCTGCTGCTCTGGGAGATGAGCACTGGGGGTGGTGGTGGACCAAAGTTGTATTTATGCCACTCAGAAAGAGCACAGTGCATAGAGCAGCGAGGTCCTGCTGTGCTTCCCTGTGCACGATGCTGCCTTAGGAGTGAAGGGCAGCGTGCCCCCGCACGGTACCGCTCATCCCTCCGCAGCAGGGACACTGAGCCAGCCTGCCTGGCCAAGCACGGAGCCACTCTGTTACTGTCTCACTCAAGTGCCTTATTCTGATCTTTCTTGAACTGTTTTCTGTGTTGTCACTTGGGATGTATTTTCTGGAGTAGCTGCATGGTGACGTTCACATTGCCTCAAGCAGAGCAATACCCGGAGCAGGACGTGATCCCGACCTGCTCTGAAAGTCTTCCCACATAAAATTCACGTGTAGCCTCTGTCAGAGCAAGTCTCAGTGATCTGGTACCTGGGCTTGGCAGCTGTGAATCCTCAGAGCCCTCCTGGCACTCAGCACAACCTTCTGTCCACCGTCCAGCTACAGAGGCCATGGAAGTGTTGTGCTCTTGGGCAGGATTCCTGGCAATCCCAAGTTGCTGCCTGCAGGGGTGCAGGTGTATGGTCCAAGCTGGGGCTGCTCCTGGAGATCCACCTGGAGATAAGGGAGGTGGGCTTCAGGCAGACCCTGCCTGCACAGGCTGAACCTGGGCTGTCAGAATTGGACAGATGGTGTAATTCAGCTCTCTTTCAATTAGTGTGAATTTAATGACTTTGAGTTCAGAAGTTACATAAAGTTACACGTATTTCCTCTAAGGAGCAACTAAGATGGAGAATGACCTATTCCTGGTCAAAAGATTGCAGTGCTACTGGATTTAAAGGTTATATTAAGAAGCCCCTCAGTGAGTGTTACTTTACCTCAAGTTCAAGTAAAATGAAATATATTTTATCATGTTAGAATAGCAATATTTTTATAAAGCCTAGACAATCATACTGCCCTTTCCCCTTCAGTGGCACGATGCTACATTAGCCCTATGTATTACCATAGTAAGTTTAAAGCATAAAATAATTTTACATTGAGTTCCCCCATCCTCACACTGTCAGTACAGAAAGATCAGCCACTCTGCCTGCATTTCTCCCCAAGCATCTGTAGAGCAGAGGTACAAGAATTTCAGGCCAGGAGAAGGGCTGTTGCTATTTGCAGCATTTACAAGAAAAAAAAAAAAGTGTGTAGATTCGGATGGGTGCAAAGAACCTGCACATGGCAGAGTTAGGTTGGAATTTGCTGTAAGACATGAAGTGAGGTCAGATTATCCAGTGTTAGCAACAACAAGCTTGCAGTACTCTTAGCTTTTCAAGCTCAACTGTTTCAGTGTTAGGGAGTAAGAGGATACTGGCTTATCCTGAGCTTTCAGTGTTCCTTTAATTCTCCTGTGAAGAGTATTTTCAGTACTTTTATAGTAAGGTTTAGTAGATGAAACAGGGTCAGCCCTGCTCAAGAGGGCTGGGCTGGCACTCCAGGTAGCAGCAGACTTAAATCTTGCTCCATGTAGTAGTGCTACTTACACAGTCTTACACACTTCAGGTATCAAGTACTAGTTGGAACTTAGTACTTTTACCACGTAGAATCTAAAATTGTGAATGTCCACATTTCTGAGGTACCGCCGGGTCAGGTACCTCTGCATCTGCTTTGGAGGGGCTGGTCAGGCTACAGATTCTGCAGGATATTTACTTACATATTAGAAAATAAAGCTTAAACCTTGAATTCAGGTACTTCCAGAGGTGGCAATGCCGTGTCAGTTTGTGCAGAACACACCTAAAAGCAGCTGAAATGACTGTGAAGGGCCCCGGGAGGCTCTGGCTGCTGCCCTGGAGAGCTGAGGATGGCTCGGGAGAGTTTTTCTGCCTTCAGGCTTTAGCTGGATGTTGAACCAGGGCTGTTTGCCAGTGATGGGTTCTTTTGTTGTTGTTTTTTTATTTCAACTCAGCACAAGCCTCGCTGTCCAAATTGCAAATGAGGTACTTGGAGCCACCTCTTGGAGCTGCACCTTGTGAGCAGGGGAGGAGTCTCAGGGCAGGGGCCGCAGCACTAAAGGAACCAAGGACAAAAGGAGCGGAGGAGGCTTGAACTGCCCGCTGTAAATCCTGTTCTTCGCAGCAGAGTTCAGCTGCTTGGAAAACTTGGCACTTGCTGTACAACTTTCACCTCTAGCTCCTGGAGCCCTGCAAGCAACAGAGTGTTAATGGCTTACGAAACCCGACCCCCGAAGTTGTTTTCCTAAGCTAGTACATTCACTTACCTCAACTAAGACTTATGTGTCAAGTGAAATCTGAATTTTTTTAAATAAAGGTTTATCCCTCAACTGTGTCTGGTCTGGGAAATTCTCTCTGGGGGCATAAAGCTGAGCATCGCAGCACCCTGACAACGTGAGAGCTCTTCAAGAGCTGCAGTGCTCTAGGAAACACTGTCTTTATTGGGTTCCTTCTCTGTCCCTCAGAAGTCCTAAACAATTTATTTCCAGGTTTTTCACCTGTGCACTTCCCTTTTGTTTCTAGCTGAAGTTCAGATTCTAACTGACAATCTAACTGACAAATGATTTCCCCCTTTTTACAAAATTTGTCACAGTGTCTCTAAACTCGTTCCCCCAATATTCCATCGGGGCTGATTTGTCTGTTCTCTGGTTTCCTGGTCCCATCTCTGCTGTTGCAGCTCCTGCCCATTAGGAGTTTCTGGCCAGTGTTACTGAGAGGGCAGCAGAGGTATTTAACCACCCTCCAATAGTCAGTGTTGGACTAACAGATTTACTTCATCCCCTTAGTTCTGCTTTACCTGCAGCCTGTTCCAGTCCTTTGGTCTTTTTTAAAGAAAAAATAACTTGATAAACCAGTAAGGAAAGTTGCTGCCTTGGCACGTTTATCTCATAAATACACCCATTCATATGTGGTGGGTGTTTCTCCTCAAGAGTTGCAGCTTCACTCTCAAGCAGCCTAAGAACTGCAGGAAGGAGTCGTGGAAGGACTTACCTACTCCAAAGCCTTTGTTTTCTCAGATGTGAAACCAAAGTGTCAGATTTATAACAGGGTCTGGTCCCACGGGAACACCTTCACTCAGGAACTGCTCGATGATGGCACCAAACTTCTGTGAATTAAGAAATACTTAACTTGGAACAGCATGGTCAAAGTTGCCCTCACAGAATGGCTCCTGTACTGCAAAGGTAAAATCAAACTGCTGGTTTGGGGGGGTTGTTTTGTTGATTAGGTAAATAAGCAGAAAGGTTCAAATTATTGCCTTCATTGCAGGCAGGGAATCTTTATCCCCCCTCCAAAATTCAAGAACTACATTCAAGTCACACTCCAAGCACTGTACACTGAAGGTTAACGACTTCAATTCATCTAACACTTTTGAATATAGTATTTAATGCACTGATTTAAATATTCAAATCATGTTAGGTTCCAACTCGGGGTTCACAGACCCTTTGTGATCAGCAAATACAAAACATCAGTAAGACCTGCCATGAACACAGTAAAGGCCAGCTGAGAACCCTGGCAATGTCAGAGACAAGAGTGGACTGGTCAACAACAGCCTCATCCTGCATTTCAGAATCTGAATTATTTAACATGGAAAAGGGTTTCCAGAGGGTGCCATTCCACAGTCATGACCTGGCCAAGCAATGCAATTCCTGCCTCAAGTACCTGGAGTATCCGTCCTCTGCAGTCCCACAGAACGGGCATTTTAAGCCAACACCAATTTAAACTTCACTCCAGACAAACTAAGTATTTTACAAAATGTTTGAAGCATTAACCACTTGCATGTAAAAAATACACAAGCCTTAGTTCTAGAACTGACATCACAAGTGATGTGCTTCATTTGCAGTTCTATAAATTACAGTTCCAAACAGTAAAGCACAACTTTAAGATCCATCTCAGGTATTCAGTTCTACCTGAAGAAAGGTTGTTATAATCTGGATAAAAAACCTGGGAATGTATGGAGATACCTTAAATATAGCTGTAGGAACGTGGCAAAGGAAGAACACATCCAAATTTCAGAAGTCATGCAGAAGGGAGTTTATAGAGGTGCTGCTGGAGGCCTCTGCACACAGAATGACTGGACACCCATCATGGCAGATTTCTAGGAGTGAACTTTATGTACAAAAGCTGAGTTCAAATAAAGCATTTAATGAAAAACAATGGTTCATTTCAACAACTGAACTTGGTTTGGTTTGGTTTGTTGCTTGGGGATTTGTTTTGTTTATACATCTACTGTACCGTTCAAATTCTTTTTAACCAGCTTACATGGCATCTTCACAGGTACATATAGAAAAGGCATCTTTATAAATAGAAAACAAAGGGATTTTTTCAGCTTTTATTATAAATTGACATGACATACAAAGTTTACTGAACAGAAGTAATTTCATTACTATTTTTGGGGGGATCACCAACTTTTTGTGCAAACAATGCTAGCCTTCTTTTAAGCATTAAGAGCATAACTGCTTAAGAAATGACATAAGCAATAATTCTAGAACTACATCTCCCCTAAAATAATCTATTTTTTACATATGTGCACAGCTTTAGCAAATTAAAGCCAGAGAGAAATGCATGATGTACTATCCAGAGGCGTAATTAGAGTTTGCTAAAACTCAGAGAGCTGGCAAATTCAAGAAGTTTGTAATGAAAGCTGCAGTTTCCCTCTTTCCTATTTTGTACACAAAATCAGTGACTAAGAACTTAATACTGGATGACAAATCACATCCACACCATTAGTTAAATAGTCTCACAGTTAAACACATCTTAAGGACCATCAAAATCAGTATTTACATTTTATAAATTTCTGAAGACACCATTAGAAAGCTTATATACCCCTTCAACAAATAGGGAACTGCATCTCATGGTGATGGAATGAAATAAAAAACAAAAAAATACCTGTATTTACAGCAGCATTGTTCCTTTATAAATAAAGAATATGAAAAATGAAATATTTTAAGGATAATAAAAAATTGAGGTGATGTCACTCAACCACAGTGCTTGCTGGAATAAACCCTTCGGTGCTGATACTGTACCAGTAGTGAAACCACTTTCCATTGGAAAAAATCTGTAAACGTATGCATAAAATGTGTTAACAGCAGTGCAAAACTGCTCAAATATAGTTTAGTCAGCATCTTAGTATCTGTATTGAATACAATACATCACAGAATACTTACATAAGAAGTGCAACACATTTTCTGGTCCAATTTTACAGTGCATTTTTCCCTCAAGAGTGGCATCTCGAAAGCCAAAGCTAAACCCACGGCCTGGCCTTGCAGTCTGTCCTCAGGCACGAACTTCCCGGGAAGTTGGCGACGGAATGCCTGCAGAGGGACAGGAGCCTCCGGCCTTAGCATGGCACACCGGGATGTGCAACCCCAGGCAAAAGGGGTTCCATCATATAAATCCTCGCTGTAGCTGTGTAAATGTGTAAGGAAAATATAAAGGAGCTAATGTTCAAGTTTAAAATGGTACACTGGGCGATCGATACATCAGAATTATCCACGAAACCCAAACTGCTGGTGACCTCAAAAAAGCCAAGGTGGTACTTCACTGTGTCTGTAACATGAAAAGCCAAGATCTTTCCAAACAGGCACAAGACAAAGGAAGTGCTAAGTTCGCCAACTTCGAGAATTTTAGTGTAAAAAACCCTAATTTGTAATTTATGATCGATTGATAAATGATTTCAAATACAAGGATCAAGGTTAAACTGTAGATAGTGAGACGGTATTTTCACAAAAAGCTAACTGGAGAATTTCTAAATAAGAAAAGCAGAAACTGTATCCCAATCCCCTTTCCCTAATGTTTCACAACTTCATGGTAGGAAAAACAGCCAGATACAGATGCAAAAACCTTAATATAAAAACGGTTTTACATATACTTAAATTATGTAAATTCCATAAAGTTCTTAAGACACTAATTACTAAAATTACAAAAAGATTTTCATATTGCTCTTCATGCTCAAACTCTTAGAATATTGTCATTACATCACCAAAACCAATATACATGTAGTACTTGCATAAGTAACTGAATAAAAACCCTGTTTAAACAATATCCTTGTTGAAATCATTTATTTCCATCCAGCAGTGCCTGTTTGGAACCTCTGTATTTCTGTGTGTAATTCTTTATAGAGCTCATGCACCCTAGAATGTCACTTCAATGCTTGTCCGTTGGATGACAATTCTTTGACTTCAGAGCTTCTGTTTCTTGCTCTGTTTGGTGGCACCTGAGATGCTTTCCCCTTCGGAACTCCTCTCCCGCGCGGTGTTTTCACTGTATCCATTCGTTGTCCCACTCTGTTCCTCAGAAGGTTCCTCATCTGCTGGGGAGGCCGATTCTCCCTTCTCCAGCTTCTGCTACATCTCTTGGAGCCTGGCCACAGCTTTGTCTATGGACATGATGCTGATGAGATTAAAGTCATGCAAGCTGACCAGGTGGAGCATAAAGTTTCGACACAAGTTCTTCTTAATGATTTTCTGTCCATAATTTTCCACGAACAGCATACAGGCATGATTCATTTGATTGTCAGCAATAAACCTGTTGGGTTAAAAAGCTGTCACTATGCAAGCAGAACGTTTTCAAGGACAAAAAGATACTGTGCATGGTTTATTACACAACATCTCCAATGTTCTTTTCTTTCCAAAGCCCAAGGGCTACTAAGCACAAGGACTTTTTAAAAAAGCTTAAACTCTCAAAAGCTTGTTGCCAAATTATCCTTTAATGATCCTTTCCTAAACATCTGAGCTAACTGAATTTTAAGTATTTAGTGACTTGCAATGCAAAATGATTAACCAAATCTGTAATTTATTTGTATCAAAACTAAGCACAGTAACATACCCGTGCTTCATAACATGAAGATTCCATAATTTCATCACTTCTTTCTCTCCTTCGTTAACATCTGAAAACTCTTCAATTTGCTGGAAAGGATTGGGAGGAAGGACAGAAAAAGAAACAAACACCCGTCAGAACTGCATGTCTGCTGCCAAGCAGTGAGAGCATACCCAAAATTCAACAGAAATATATATAGAAAATTCAAGCTCTGCTGTCAAAAAAGTTAGAAAAGTGTAATCTCATGTAGAGACTTGTGATGATCAATTATATCCTTATCATACACACCCCACACTGTGTACCCCTGATTCCAGCATCATCTCCTGAAGGAGAAGACCAGCCCTCAACAATGAGAACTTGTTTGAACACACGGGCACTGAACTAGCTTTGCAACTAAAGGCATACTTGAAAAAACCACCTTTGATTCCATACATTTCCATCAACAGATGCTCAGCAAAATGTTCTGCCCTTAAAATGCATCGTTCTCACGACACATGCCCAAAGGCCCCCTAAGGCAACTGCAGATCACCCTCCAAAAGCCACAGTCCACCTAAACCAACGCTGTAGGAAGGGAATAATTACAGTGATGGTTTTCTCCCGCAGCCATTCCGGGTCCTTTTCATCCTCACTGTCCACTTCCATCTCCTGGGGGCGGAGGGGCAGGCACGTGTCACTGTGGAAGTAGAGCCGGTTGTGCCCGCTGCTGTAGGTCCTCTGCTGCTCCACCTCCCCATCCTCGGACTCCAGGAACTCTGACATACTCGCTTTCGTGCGCTTTGGCCTGGCAGCAGCAGAGCGAGACATGAAAACACTGAGCAACTGATGTGTACATATTATTTTAAGCTCTACCTTGCAAAAATGTTAGGGTGGAGGGGTGGAATCTCCAGCAATGAAATAAACTCAACACTCCCCAACTTCATCTTTAGGGGAAGAAAAGGTCTAGGATAATGCAGTTAGAAGAGCTACATCATTATGAATAGATAACTGAAAAGATGTAGAAAAAATCCCAGGCGATGTTATTGCATCCTTCAGTTACATTTTGTTTAGCCATCACAGTGACATTTCACACTGTTTATTTGCACCTACAGATTTACAACTCTCCAGGTTTCCCAAATCTTGGCCACAAATCCCCAGAGACCTCGCTTTCCAGCCCCACCTGCAAACCAGGATGTGTGTGATGGGGGTTCTCTTGACCGGCCCATTGCGGCTGAAGGCAAACCCAGGCTGCCGATGGATGTCCTGGGGATTTCCTGCGTAGGAGCCATCGTAGCACTCATTGATAGACACGTCTATCCGAGCACCTTTGGGGTGATACTGACACACAATTGCAAAGACACTTAGCGGACAGCAATGACCACACATCAGGAGGTTAAAACAAGTAACCTTTTACAGTCTGAACCCCTTAAAAATCACCCGATCAATAACCTGATATCAATAACCTGATACCAGCTGTTTCAATAACCTGATACAGCTCTAAGTTTCCTTTTACAACACCCAAATAGCTTTTCACCTCTAGAAACAAATCATACTAAAGTTTCTTAGCTCTGTACTATTTTACTGTTTTATGTAAAACCACTTGGAACTAATTAGGAAATTAAGGAAAATATCAGCAAAAGATTGCTGGAAATCAGAACATTTCTAAATGTCTTAAAGCTTCAATGGACTTCCAAGCAAATGTAGATTATATCGGTTTTGAGGTCATATTTGATGTGAAAACAGTAGCTACAGTCAGAATTTGTACATATATATATAAATAAATCAATCCCACTTTTTTGCCCCCACATAACTCACAAACATTCACATAACATTCAAAAGTGGCTGCTAACCTGCAGTTTAAGAGCTCAGCAAGAGAATCCCTGCATAGGCAGTCTCTGTGACAGACCCCACAGGGGTAAACTCCAAAACAGAGGTTACTTACCACATAATTAAAGATAAATCTGCTGTGGCAAAGTTTCAGGTGTTTGAGTAAACTGTAGAGCTTCCGACAGTTCAGCGTGCACCAGGGGCAGTGCAGGTCGTCGCGGGCCTCGGTCTGCTGCCTCGTGTTGTTGTTGTACAGGAACTGGTGCACACAAAGGAACAGTATTAGGTTCATCCCCTCCCAACCCCCCAAAACCAAGCTGGAAATCGTTTCAGGAGGCCTCTGCAGCCATAGTAAGATCTTGGGAACACTCCATCAAGCTCAGTGTACTCGAATACTGGTATTTCAAGAAGTTTTTCCCCACAGGAAGAGCACCTGTCCCCTCCAGACATGTAACAAGAGATGTCCTTTGTCTTTCAGAACATCAGATGTGCCCCCAGGAAGGCTGGTTTTCTAAAATACTTCCTGTAAAAAGTAGTATGTGGATTGGCTTTTAATCTGTGAAGCTGAGACCCCTCAAGGCATCCACTAAAAGGGCAAATGGAAATTCCCACCCAGCTGGGAAGTGAACACTTTAATTCCACACAATAATTAGTTGATCCTAGTTTTTCCCTCTAATGCTTATTTCCAATACCTGGTAAAATATTCGTAACTTCTGCCGAGGTTCATTTAAAACATCTCTCTCTTTTCTTGTTTGAAGGTCTGTGGGCAAGGATTCTTTCACAGCTGAAAGAAGAGGTACAGATACAGATCTCCTTGGTGCAGAGGAACAGGCAGACACTGTTTCTTACCCCAGAATGGAAGTTCTGAGAAGGGCACTGCTGCTGCAGGAAATGGGCTGCTCAAGAGTCCTTTGACATAAGTAGCTCAAGACAGCAACAAGGAAGTCTTGATGCTCAGCTTCCTTCACAAAGCTACAGGCAAACCCACCACCTCCAACACCAGATGCATCTCCAGCTTTGGAGAACCCTTCAGAGAACTTAAAAACAGTGAGGTAAAAAGCAACACTTTTCTTAGTCTGTTTAAGCAAACAGAGAATTGTTTAGATATAAATAAAAGCTAGGAAATAAAACTATCACTTCTTTCAGATTGCTGCATTCATATATGTCACTTAAAGCCAATTTCAGAAGTTCCCCAAGTCACCCAAAAGACAACAGAAATGCAAGGGACACACAAGATATTTAACTGAAGCTTTAACTCTCAAACACTTACTGTTTGTGTGTGTAATGACATTGCTCAATTGCTTCTGAGTCTCTTTCATACACTTTAATCTCAGTGAGATTAACGAGCAACCCCAGGTATCTGAGCAGGTTTATTCATCTTTCCTCAACAGAAACCAAAGAATAAACCTCCTTGCTTTTGATTGGTGATAGAGATGGGAAAACAAGGCTCAACTCTACTGACATAGTATTCTGGAGAACAAGGGAAATTTTATTCTCTTTCTGTATGAAAAAGAGAGGAGTCCTGACACTTCAGCCTGCACCACATCAGAGAAATTACAATTCCATGGCTCAGTTACTTCGAGCACTTTGTAATTACAGCAAAACTCAAGCTGCCACATTTAGAAAGTCTTTGATGCCCTTATTCCACTGGTCTGCCTTGGGAAACATGCCAAGGTAAAACGACAACACCAAATACACAGCACTGGGGAAGATGCACTGGATCTTTAACTTCGAGAACCTCTGGTACAAGTTTCCTACTGTTTTCACTCTCCTGGTTCTCAGACACTGCAAACAGCAAACTCATCACAGATACCGTACAGGGCTGCACATTGTACTGCAATAGATTTGTGTATTAAGGGTCAGCGGTACTGTTTTGGAAGGTTGCTCTGGCTGTCACTTTACTCATTTACTGGAATATTTGGCTTCTCTTGTACACAGGAAAGGGTGAAATTCTTCTTCCTCTCACTTTTTTTATGACACTAAAGCTCTAAAAGCAGCACAAAGAACTGTCACTCTCAGGAAGTCTCACCATCAAGTTTCTCAACATGGACTGCAACACACCTGCACAGAAAGCAGTACTTTTTTCACAAGAGTAATTCCCTTGGATCACTACTCCAGCTCCAGGCCCTCACAGTCACATACCCAACACAAAATCAGACTGAAATGCCATTTGCACAAGTTCTCCAAAGCACTATCAACTCCTCACAAGCAGTGCCTTGATGCACCCCAGAGAGGTTTAGACCTGGGGACAGAACCACTTCTAAAACAGGGACCAAGCAAATTCCTGAATCTGACACTCCCAATCCAGGCACAGGCTTGGAAACACTGACTACTCTGGAGTGAATGGGGTGCCAGTCCAGAGCCCAGGCCTGTTCAGGGGTGTTGAAACAACAGGAGCAGCAGCCTGTTGTCTTCTGTACAGCTTAAGTTTTCCAGATGTCCTTGGGCCTTACCTGCCAACACAACATTCCAATCCAAAGTCACAAACAGCTGGGAGCAACACAAAATAAAGACAGTACCTAGGCCAGGCTTCCCTCTAGTTTATGGACTGGTCACGAGGCCATGTAATCTGGACCATCCCTTGGGCCAGTGTGGGTGGCAGGGTTCCCTCCCAGCTCCTTGCCTTCCCCAGCCTTCCTGCTGGTGGGGTGGTGTGAGAAGCTGAAAAGCCCTTGACTTAGTCTAAACACTGCTTAGCAACAACTAAAACACCAATGTTATCAACACTACTCTCATCCTAAATCCAAAACTGTACCAGCTACTAAGAAGAAAACTAACTCTGCTCCAGCTGAAACCAGGGCACCTACAAATCCAAAAGGTCAAAGAGTAATTGGAGTAGAGCAAACCAGACAATCCTACAAGTCCTACTGACAGATTTTCCCCAAAGTATTTCACGGCAGGATTTATGAGCATTGTATATAATCACTTCAATATCGCCTTGATTTCAAAGACCCCACTGCGCTGAGCTTTAAAATTTACCTTAAAAAATTCACAAAATATGGGATACAACAAAGCCTGCTCACTTGTGCTTTTTCCTGCTGAGAATTACCTGAAGCAGTTGCACCAGTGAGTCAGGAACCCCTAAGCAGAGAAGGGCTAAGCAGATGATTATTCAGCAGCAGGACCGAAGTTTGCTTACCTATAGTCTGAGTAGGTTTAACAGAATTGGGCTTGTTTTCTTGAGGAAGGCTTTCAGAATTTCGTGTTGCAAGAGGCTTAGCTATAGGAGCTGTAGACTTGTCATTTGTGTCTCCTGTCCAACGAAGAGTAAACTGAAGTGTAGGTCCCTGAGAAAATGTTTCAAATGGAGGCAACCTCTGGTGAGGGGGAATCAAAAATAAAACAGCAGAATTACTGTCTTTCCATGTACAAAACAATCATGAGAAAATATTCACAGAATGGAGGCAGGTGTGATTTTTTTAATCCAGGTAAAGGCTGAACAGGATAACTGAGCTTATAACTATATTTTTACTACATAGTTTGGATCATATTAAGACACAAATACTTTGCAACCATCTGGAATCTTTATGTTCTTCTCTTCAGTCACTTAAAACTGATACTCTCCCAGGACATGGGAGTATCTAAGTATGTACAGTCACCTGCATTCACTGCATCACTGAGTGTTGATTCAACTCAATCAACAATTTCTCTCTGCTCAACACTTTATCCTACACTGACACACTCTCGAAGCGAAGACAGGTCTCTCAGCCCCTCAAACAATTCATACCTTCCCATCAAGTATCGTTTCCCATGTTGCTCTTTTCTTGCTAATGGGACACTCTTCCATTTCCTGCATGGCCACTTCATATTCCCCATCCAGAAGTTGCAATCGCCTGTCAGGACAAAATATGTGTTATGTGTAAAAAAAAGATAATTTTTTTATGTACGATTTGGTTTTTCTTCACATGAGACATTCTCATTTATACAGCAGCATGGTGAGAATGTCCTTATGTACCATCATTACAAAACCACCTAAGGCTTCATATCATGTTTGGCATACTAAAGTTCTTCAGTGGAATTAAGTAATAGAAAAGAACAAAATGATGTCAAGACTTCAAACAAGATACAGATTAGAGAAAGCAATTTTTTTAAAAAACAAACTCTTCTCAAAACATACAACTTCTAAACCCATACTTGGATAAATAACCATTTTGCCAGAATCACTTGGAGTTGTTTTAAGCAGCTTTTCCTTGAAGCTCTAATTTTATTGATATAGAACACGTTATATTGATACAGAACATGTTAAGTCTATCATTAAACAGATTTCTAATGACTAACAATATTTATTTTGAATAACATTACCTGTTTTTATCAAACACAGTCATTTGTGCTACAAATGTCTTCTCCCCATCTTCACGGTTTGAAGAGTTTCTTTTTCTTCGAGCTGGAAGCTCCTCATTGACATCTGCCCATAAGAAATATGGTATTCAATCATTATATAAGCACAGATTTAAAAGCTCAAACAGTCTCTATGCAAATGCAAAATATAGCTGGCTGCTCATTGTGTCAGCTCTGTCATACAATAGAAAAGGACAAGGCAATGGAAAGAGCACTTAGCTTAACAGTAATCATATTTTAGGTATGTTCTCATGTATTTATAGTTTCATCGTATTATTCTGTCAGCATAAAGAATTTGGGATTTGATCTTCCTCCTCTTGTGGCTATAAAATAGTGAGAAATAAAGTTTTTCATTCTACATGCACTTTCCAAGGCTGTAACATTTGTGAAGTAACACATGACTTAACAAGATGAAGAAAATAGCTTTTAAAAATTTGTTATTTAGGTATTTTCTCTACTGGCATTTTCTTGCTGCGAGAGACTGAGAGACCTACAGCTGAGTCAGCTGTAGTGACCAGTGTTGGTGGAGGATTAACGACACTCACAGTGACCACAGGCTCTCCTGTAATATTCACCCTCTAAGAGTGCTGCCTCACCTTTCCCATCACATTAGGAACAACTGGTGTTAAATTTGCACAAAAACAGAAGCACAGTTTCTAGCTCCCAGCTGAATTCCAGCCCCATCCCAACAGAGACTGCAAGCCAATGAAAGCCCAATCAGTCACTGGGCTATTGCTGGCCCTTGTCACGCTGTGACCTACGCTGCACATCGAGGCACCTCTACGTGTGCCTGCAAGAGAAACCTTGTAAAAGCAGATTTAAAGGCTGAAGTTACCAATGTTTTCATTAGTCTCCCCATTGATCAGTCCATTAAACTCTCTCCTTCCTGGGCGAGTGACTCTGAATAACAAGGAGTAAGACTTCACCATGTGGCTGTTGCTTGGTTCGAACTCATTGCTGGACACTGCGAGTGATGGGAAGTTGCCTGGTTTTATTTGGCTGAGGTCTGGGTTTAAAGGCACCTGCTTTTTACCTGTAGGAACCTGTCTTATGGGACAACTGACATCCTGCAGCAAAACAAGAAACACGGGGGTTAGGTCTTTGGGCTACAAAGTAAAGATGTAAAGTGTTCAAATTTGTATCACTTGTGAATTGTACTTGTTCTGCCAAGTTTTTGAAAATAAGCCTTGTAACAGATATAAGTCAAAAAAATCTGGCACACTCCAAGGTTTTAAATGCAAACCCAGATATTTTTAAGTGTAAATAAAACTGGCATTCTACATGCCCTTCTGGCAGCAGCCATCTTTCTCTAAGTGATTAAATTAACACTAACATGAGGCACTTAGACTGCAGAACAGCCATTAATACTAATTCTGTTTACCTAAAGAAATGAAATGTTTTGGTTACATATATATATTTCAAAGCCTTCTTATCTTCTTCTTGCAATATTATAAAGTGCACTTTGTGCTACCTGTGAGATAAAGACCCACTTACCTGGGATTTATTATATGCAGTACCTCTCAGACACTGTGTAGTATTGGGAAAACAAGGCAAGATGGCCTAAATATGAAACTTGCAGCAAAACATTTGGAAAAACCATCAGCACCTCCTGAGTTCACCATATTTATCCATACTGCAGCAATTAACAAAATTGGCTAGAAACAATATTAACTCTTAAAAACATGCCAAAACAGCTTAAGTCAGTTCTGTCTGCAAATCTTTCCTTTCTGGTTAAAAATTACAGCATTCATTACTGAGCCTCCCATATTCCCATAGCTGTGAACATGATTTGCCAACTGGCGTGAAACAAACACAGATAAAACTGCAAGCAAAATTCAAATATGCTTTAAAAATAAAATGCAAAATTGTTTATGATTCATAGTAGCTAAAATCTGCAATAATCAAAATGATCAAGGTAAAAAACTCAGGTACAGAAAAGACGAGGAAAGAGCCGCAACTTGGCAAATGAGGGAGGAAATCAGAACAACTACAGCTTGTTCCTTTTCATTTCTAAATTGTAGAAGGCATAGACTGTTTTATGGTTTTGTGACTGCCTGGTTTATTTGAGCCTCTGGACATCACAACAGAATTAACAGTTTCATGATGTGACACACAAGAATTGAAGTAAAACCAGAAGGGGCTGAAATTCCCACCGAGTGGGTCTGACTTGGATGAACAAGGCTGAATGTTTTTTTCAGTTCCCAGTTATTTCTCACAAAGCAGTACAAAATCCAATAGATAACAACTGGAACAGATCCATTACTGCATTTAAAGACTAATTTCAACAGGCATCACTGTATGGCAATGTGAATTAGACAGTCAAAAGCAGGCAAACATTTTGCTGTAATATAAATTGTTTGTTAAATGATTTTTACCTTTCGTTTCTTGTGGCAAACTTTCACCAGCAGAACTTCCAGGGTTACAGAATTTTGTTCATTCTCTGAGTTTTGTGATGGCTTATCTGAACAGAAAAATAATTCAAAGTTCTGAGAAAGTGAAAGTCTATTCAATGGTCTAAATCCATCTGTGATTACTTTTAACCACAGGCAAACGACCTCCAGCCAAATTCTAAGTTTCAGTTGTCCCCACACTTATTGCAAATTCCCACTTGAGAACACATCCTACCTATCCTCACCCTAGCAGATTAAAAAGCATAGTTGATCTCTAATGTTTGAAAGAGCAAGTTCACAACCCTGTTATAACACACCAAAGGTCAAGGGTACATTTAAGGACAGTCAGAACACACAAATTACACGAGTCACATCTTCTGGTTTGCATCAAAACTTAAGAGCCAGAAAACAAAACAAAATTATAAAACAAAAATTACACAAGGTTAAATATATCCACAATAGCTGTTAAAGGATTCTTAAAAGAACCTGAAAAAAAGTCTTAGAAAATAAGACTTGGCTTCAGATAAATCTCTTAGAGCCTGGAATCTTCAAGGCAGCTGCTGCCAGCAGTGTGATCAGCAATGCCAAACAAAAAGTTAAAAATAACTTTTTATTTTAATGGACAAACAGCTTTCTTTTTTTTTTTCCCCAGGGAAGATGAAAAAGGCAATGCATTTATCCAAGCCTATAGAGCCCAAAGCATGTCACCTGTGCTTTCCTCAGAAGAACAGAACTCTTTGTTCTGGTCTGTGAAGTCCAGTATTCCCACTTCGAGAGGTAAATCCTTATGTGCTTAAAAGACACCATGGAAAGAGTGCAAGTCACTAAAATACAATTTCCATGGCTTAGTATAATGGCTGACATGGCCTTTGCCTCATTTCTAGACTCAACTTGATAAAATTTATTCTTATGCTTCTATTTTAAATTAGAAACCACTGAATCTTCAAATTATTGGAGGGCTGTGGATTTGTTTAAAGCTACTTCAAACACCAAAGACACACCCACAAAAAATCATTTTCTTCAGGAACTCCTCAAGGTCTATTTCAGTTTGAATGGATAATGACTTGAAGTATTTCTCAAAATCACTGTTTTGACTAAAACCCCAAATCTGCTTTACAACACAATTACACTACAACATTTTTAAAGCACTACTGAGTTGTAACTAATGGGACAGACTGAGTTTAAATTTCTTAAAATCTGCATCCAAACAGCAGAGATTAAACATACTCAATTATTCCCCTCACAGACCTCTACTCATTTCAGGGGTGTTATACAAATTAACAGGGTATATGAATGAACAGACAAACATACCATTTTTATGGAAGAACCCAGTAAATGTAAGTTGCAAATGAGCAGACAAGCTAAACAGAAAAAAAGAAAGGAAATGTTAGAACAAATATTTCCTTCTCCCAGCAGCCACCTCACTCCATGCACTGATGTTCAGGACAGGCCTACAACGATTCATGTGTTATCATCCATAACATCTGTGCCCAAAATAATAATTGCATCTGTTGTGCTTCAGATTCCATTTGATTTCAAATCCTGCAACTCAGGATACATTTCAGTTGAAAACAAACACTTGTAAACCTATATTAAAATGGATCTCAAAACCACTCAGTAGTTCTGAAACACACAGTATTGAACAAAATATCATCTGTTACAGCACACCAGCAGACAGTCTGGAGCACCCTCACTCACTTCTCAGGCAGACACACCCTGACTCTCACCCCGTTTTCAAACACAACATTCCCAGGAGCTCTGGGATGATCGGTGAGTGCCCAACAGCTTGAGCATTCACAGGGCTGTATCTCTGCCAACTTGCATCACTCAGCCATGTTACTCTTCCAGACCAATTCTAGACTAAAGCACATTTTTGATAGTTTTGAAAGCACAAAACCAACACACACAAATCAATATTCTGACTGTGTTTCAACAAAGCAACTAGACACAATACATGTAACAAAATATAACTAAGCAAAAAACATACAGTGAATCTATAAAACCTCTTACAAGACACAATTTATACATTTGTTTCAGACTATACTGTATCCAGCTTGTCTGCCTCCGAAATAGCCTAACGATTTGCAAACACTATGGAAAATAACAGGTTAAAAATAGCAAGTGTACAACAACATAAACCCCAGACAGTGTAGCTTCATGGTATTTTCCCAAATCTGCCTCTTTTTTACCTTTTAGTTCCAACACACAGATTAGTTACTGACATAACTTGGAAGCACAGTGAAGGTAAATACCCATTGTATAAACCATGGAGGTTTATACACATTTTAAGAGACACCACAACAAATATTGAAAGTTTATCCTGATACTGCTTTTCTCCAAGTGACCAGGCTACAAACACAGATTTTAAGATTCTGGAAGCAATATTTCAAACAGTAAATACCTTGCTTCTCATAGTGAATCTATCACTTTCACTCTATCAGCCAAAAATACTTTTGATTTAGCACATGCATGTGTTCATGTGTACCCACACACACAAATGTAAAGCAGCACAGTACCTGTGAGATTCTTGTTCTCCCTTCATTTTCTCTACTTTTGATAACATGTCATCTACTTTGAATGTTTTTCTGTGAAGAAAAAGCACAAAGAATGGTTTTAAGCAGCCTCTATACCCCTGACACATAACAAGAAAGTTTATTCAGCCTGAACTTTGACTTGTTTTCCATCTAAAACTGTCTATATATGTAATTTTAGCCTTCTCTTCAGAAGGCACCCTTTATATACTTTATAACATGCTCATGTTTTAGGCACAGAACTGCTTCTCAAGCAGCATCAAAAGAATGCAAAGAATTATAACCAGACCTTCTAGCAATAATCCTACTGCTCAGAAGTTTTATTTAACAGCAACATTCTGAATCTGTGCAATGAACATGCCTAACCACATTTCAGTTTTGTCAAAGAAAATTTTCCTGATTAAGTGCCACTTGCACCTCCATGTCAACTCTTCAGCCATTAATATTTTCATCTTGATCATAATAACAAGAAACACTTAAAAGCTTATATGATAAAGGAGTTCAAAACCTAATTAAATTTGTATTAAATGGAAAAGAGCAACGAATTGAGGCTACTTTTAGAGCACTCACAGGAAATGGGGGACAACGACAACCAATGACAACAATGTCATAGAGAATAATCCCTTCAAATCATTCCTCTCCAGAATTCTGACACCAGTCTGTTCATGCTCATATGTCCAGCCTGTTCTGCCATACATACAATTTAAGGTTCCTTGCTAAATGAAGCTCACTCATGAAGTTATTCAACACTTCACTTTCCATGAGAGGAAAGTCAAAGCTTGGACACAGATGTCTACAGAACTGCCCCAGACTGGAGTGACAGCTCAAGAGTGCGAGGCCATCTCTCCTTTACACTTATACCTTATTAAAATGGGATAAGGAGAACATAAGCTGTTGCCAAATACCAGAGTTCTTGTGGGGGGGAACAACAAGGACATGCTGTGGGGAAGGGGGAAACATTTGTCTCCAGAAATATCCTGACTGGAGAAACTCTGATGCCACACACCGTCCACGGTGAGCATGAGACGCTCCTGAATGACTGAGTTCCAAATCACACGGTGACTCAACAGTAACACTGGACAACAAACACTGCAGTCAGATAAATTATCATTTGTGTAGTAAACAATCACTGATTCAAAGCTCTACTCAGCCCAAGAGTCACACATATGACAGACTCAAGAACTGACTCACCTCCACTACAGAGAGGGACTATTAAAATGAACATTGCAAAGCTCAGCTTTAAAGCAAGAGCTGTTAAGAACAATTTGTTAAAATTTCAGGTTCTAAGGTAAAAAAGCCTCTCTGTGCACGTTGCTCCAGCTCGTCAAAATCAGACACTGTTCTGCAGAATAGAAGCAGTGCACTGATCTTCAGACTGAAGAACTGCTTAAAACAGCTTTAGAGCAAACTTATGGCATGACTAGAATATGAGCCAGAAACCAGCTAAGAGACAAACATGTTTCAAGAATGGGGGAAGTTAACATTCTTTCATAAAATATACTAATATCTGACACAACTTGCATTTAATATGTGAGCATTATTGATCCAAAATGAGCAATGGCACAACCTTTGCTGAAGCCAGACTCAGGTTAGTCAGGAGAGTCCTCCCAAAAAAAATCCTCCAGAGAAAATAAAAGTAGCTACCAAGAAACGCATTAAATCAAAATCGTTGCCTTTGAAGTTAACTTGTAAGAGTAGAAATCCCACTGAGCTGAATTACTACTTTTGTTAGCATGTTCCCATGCAAAACAGCCAAAATTAAGTGTTTGTAATAACCATCCCTAACACCCAGGATTATCAGGACAGCCTTTCCTTGTGCTTCAAGTCCGCGCATCCTGCGCATTCCTTTCTCCACCCACTCCTATTCAAAAAAAGCAATAATTAACAAACTATTAGAACTCACATCATAGCACGCCATTACTATGCCGATAAATTAAAGAATTATACCTTTATTCAAATATTGGATGGGAAGCAACTTTATTTAGTAACTTCTTTCCACCACCATCATTGTGTCTAATAATACAGTAAAACCTAAAGACAGACTCAGGCAAAAAGTCCATTTCAGTTCCCATAACTGCAAAATTCAGGAGTTCTAGGGGAATCAATCAATAAACAAACACGTATAGACCACACGAGCAGGTAACAATGATGCAGTTCCCAGAGACAACTTCTTGCATTATTGTGTTTTACAAAAAAACCATACTGAAACCTTTTACTTAGACCTAATCCCCAGAATAACTTCAGTAACTCAGCACTGTCAGAACTACAGAGAGAAACAGCTATTAATGTACCTGTTTTTCAAACACTACCCAACTAAAGGCAGAGTTCTAAACCAAAGTGTTAAAGGAACTAGTGAAAACCAGTATTTGTCAAAGAGAAACTGAGCATTACTCGTGCAGCTGAACCTGAGCTAGAACTTGAAACAGTGGATAACACAATGTAGGCAAAGCACTATTTCTTTTTTCCCAGCAAGTCCAGATATTCAACAGAACAGCTTCAGGAAAAACATACACATTTCAATCAACTATAAGTTAATTTAAGTTATAAGCAAGAACTTCCTGTTGTACAATTCCAGTTATAAAAACCAAACAAAACCAAACCACAAAATCCAGAACACCTTGAAAATAATTTCTTACAGTTTGGCTCGGACTCATTTTAAAATAAGCAAAAAATTCATTTTGGTAAGAAAAAGTAAGCAGCAACTTCAAGTTCAAACAAAATAAACAAATCTGATCATTACCTGTCCTAAGTACCTGAAGTTTTATGTTTTAAGAAAGTTATACTGCAGCATTAAAACTCATGGCAAGAACATTAAACAATATCCAAGAGATCCAAGAATGCCATATATAGCTTCTTTAAATAAAAACATGCAAATTCTACTGATCAACAGATCATTCAGATATCACCTCTCTTAGAAACAAATACCAAGTTTAAATTAGAATTGTCTGCATAACCACATTTTGCTGCATAATTGTTGTATTTCAGTCCCACAGCAACTGTTTCCAAGCAATGAGAACTTTAGTGCTAAAATATTTCAAAGTAAGTGTTCAGGTTACAAAAAAATTCCCAAGTGTAACAAATGATTTTCAGTGAAGGGGAAGTAACTGGAAGGGGCTTGTGATTCTGCTAATAAATAATGTACACTGCACTGGTCCCTCTGCAGTATTCTGTGTTTCCAAGACTATTGACATGCAGCTGTGGCACCTCACATGACAGGAGTGACTGTTTTGCAATATCAAAACTGAAGCCCATCTCCCAGGTGTGTCCAGTATTTGCTGGAGTTTCTGTAAAATGTTATAAAAGAGACCTCCTTAATTTTTCAGCTTTTAAAGTAACTACAGAAATCATTACTGGATTCTTTCAAGACTGATTAACAAAGCCAAGAGTTTTGTATTTGGGATTTGTTCTTTCAAAACAAGTGGTCAGGGTACAGTTTAAAATAAAATGTTTCATATGATTATGATTAAGCACCACTGCCTACAAGAGCTCAGATGTTACACGGTTTTGTTTGGTTTTTAAAGAAGTTCTCCCGCAAAACAGAAGGCAAACATGGGAGAGTTAGGATTCTGCAGATGGTCCTCCACATCTGAGTACTCAATAGAAGACACGAGCATAAAGCTCTACACACTCTTAACACAGCAGAAGATCTCTCAGGTCTCAGAGATGATGCCTGCATTTCTGAAGTTCTTCCAAAGGGTAAGTTTGACACACCATGTGAAAAGAGGAGGTCACCTCCCACTATTTTTTGGACCTCTGCTACTCAGTGAACATTTCAGGGTTATTTTTCAGAAACAGTTTTACCTTTTGATATTTGTTCGGGAGTTTCTGTGGGACATGTAAGTGAGAGTTCTGTGCAAAAATATTGGCTGCAGGGGGAAAACAAAAGAAAAAGAAAAAGGTTATGATTGAATTGAAATTTCCTACAAGCCCAAAAGTAAAGGAGTGATAAAACCAATTACTCACTGCTATTAGATTCCGGGTACGTAGAAATCTGTATATCTGTGTTGGTTCTAAGAAAAAGGAACACGTGTTATCCAGTATTAACTGACACTCCCAGAAAAATATCCTTATATATTTATATATATATAAAGTATCTAACTTAGCATGACGGCTATTTGGAAACAATTACCACAAAAGTCATCCCAGTGTCCAAGTAACTACAAGTTAACAGGTCAAAGGTTACTTCACCTCCTCTACAACACAAAGCAACTTCTCGTTTAAGCTGCCATAAATCAGGGTCACAACTCAACCCCCACTGCTCTTGCTTTCCACACAAGGTGTTTCTTACAGGCTTTATATCATGAGAGGACAGAAAAAATACCCCAAGATATCACAACCTATTGTCAAATAAGTAAATGTTCTTCATGAGGTTAATGAACATATCCGATACAATACGATACCAAAATAGCACAATAAATTTACACAGTCAGGCAATTTGGTATCTGTTTTATCCTTCTGGAAAGTCCCAAGGTCACTTGCAGCAGGTACTGAAACAAGAACAGGGACTGCCAGTTGTCTGTGATCCATTATGGATCATTCTAAACTGGGAAATTAACGTTGATTCTGGTAAAGCAACTACTGTTCCAAAGTGCAAACAGAGGGAGGAAAATACAGCTGTACCCAACATGGACATGAAAGCAGAGCATCATCTCAGATAGGTGTAGGAACCAAAGCTCAAGGGATCAAAACTTGCCTACAGACATCAGGACGTTCACTTTAGTTTTAACAACATCAGTCAAATCAGGACAAAAAAAGGTTTTGTCTGGATCAGGTTGTATCTAAAGAGAATTCCAAACTAAACTGAAATACATCCTATTTATGCTGAAATAAAAGCCAGCTTCGTTAAGTAATGTCAGCAAGAAACTTAGAAATGACTTGATAAAACACATCAAGTGGAGAGAAAAAAGAGAATGGAGAATGCCTTCATGCCCATGCTGAGACTGCTTACACTGCCTCCACTTCCCACATAAAGAAAACTAAATATTTCTTTTCTAAGAAATATAAGATTTTATTTTCATGTGACTGCAAAATGTTTATTCCTAATAGCTGGAAACTGCTGTATGGAATTCTGCAATTAAAAGTGGAAAAGGACAGCTTTTTATAGCCTTTACCCCTTTTTAAAGATATGATTCAGCCTTATTTCTACAGTTACAAATATAAGACCCCACAGAAACCGTTATCAGAGAAATGCACTATCGTTAGAGAAGGAAATCATCAAATGATCACAATAAGTCCTTTTAGAAGCCTGATGGAAAGCAATAAATTCTGCTTAATGCAAATTATCATAATAAATCTGTGTTTTTCAAATTAGGACGAAAGAAAGAAATGAAGAAATGTGCACTTTGCTACACAGTGAAGATAGAGAGTAGCCACAACTTTTTTGGTTTTTAGTCTCAAAAAGGGCATGACATAACTATAATTCAGAATGGTATGCAAACATTAAATTACGTTCACAAGGACGCAATTTAATTTAAAGGCAATGCGCTGTTGCTTCAACTTCAATTTCCCCAAGTAAAAAAATTCTGAAACACACTTTCCAACCTGCAGAGAGACACATATTTCACAAGTCCGTATTACCCAGCAAAAGCTTAAAATACACCTTTATCTTTTTTGGTAGCATATGACCTTGAAAAGGGACAATATCAGTCAGGAGGAAAGCGATTCAATGCTCCAGGTGTCAGGATTTCTTTAACGCAATGTTTACTTTCTGCAGCTTTCCTGTGATATTCACACTGTCGGGTTACCATATTGCGGTACATCCACCCTGTAGCTCGCCCCTGGTCCCACTGCCCAGCTCTGAGCTCCCCTTGTCCGGACACACCGAACCACGGGCAAGGGGGATTGTTTTCCACCTCGGGCACCGACACTGAGCAAGCCTCTTACAGCTCGTTTACCACTTGACCCGTCTGAAGCACAAAATTACCGAACACAGAGCGCTGGGAGCAGGACTGAGGCTCAAACGAGCCCGCATTATTCGAGACACCAGCAAAAGCTCCAAGACTTTCTCAAACACTGTCACTGTCTACAGCGAGTCAGTGCAATGACAGCACCAATCCCAAAACGGGACCAAGTTTCTAAGTAGGGCATTAAAAATTCTCTTCAAACCCTGGCAGTTGCACGGAAATCTCTCAGTACGAGGTAAGTTTACTGCCCCACAGTGCTTTTGAACCAGATTTCCATCAACAACTTTCTGGTGCATTCAGGGGTTTTTTCCTGCTCTCTGGAGCTGCCACAGGGGGATGCCCAGGTCGCAAAGGCCAATTTCCAACACGAAACCTCAACTACGGGACAGTTATCGCTAGACAAAGAAAAACCAAGTACAGTCAAGTCTTAACCGCATCCTGCCCCTGCAAGGGGCTCGACCGGCGGAGGCCGAAGGGGAACGAGCCCCTGGCGCCTCGCAGCCTGCGGCAGAGGGAAGGGAACCGCGGGCCCGCACGCCTGATGGGAAGTGCTGTGGGAACCAAGTTCATGGCTGGGCCAGGCACACTCACCCACAGACACCGACACACACAGTCACACACATACTCACACACCCCTACAGACACACTCACACACACTCACAGCCCCTCCACACACAGACACCCCCACAGACACACACACACACACTCACAC
>VWZF01002935.1:232979-255053 GCA_013396755.1 Sclerurus mexicanus
CCCCTCATGGCACTCACATCCCCCTCACATCCCCCTCATGGCCCTCACACCCCTCATGGCCCTCACACCGCTCACATCACCCTCACACCCCCCTCATGGCCCTCAAACCCCCTCACTGCCCTCACACCCTCACACCACCGCTGCTCAGCCCACATCCCCCAGGCTGCCACGACCACCCCGGGGCTCTTCCTGCCCTTTCTCCTGGGCTGTCCTGACCCCGAGCTCTCCCTGTCCCGGGCTCTCCATCCCTCGGGCTGCCCCGACCCCTGGGCTCTCCAGACCACCCTGCTTTCCATGCCCTGGGCTACCCGGGCCCCTGTGTCACCCCCCGGTGCCCCAAGGAGCTCAGGAGCCAAGTTTGTCAAAATAGAAGCTGGGGTATAAATCAGTACCAGCTCAGTGGTAGAAATGGCTACACCGGGTCCTGCCGCTACCCCGTAGCTCTGACCTTAGCGAAGGTGAGGTTTCCTCAGAGGAGGAGCTGGCCACAGGCGCAGGGAGCCTTGGAGCCTGAGGTAAAGTGTTTCTGGGTTTATTCCTCCGTTTCTGTGCCTGCTGAGGAGCCAGGGAATCCTCGGGACAGCTGGGCTGTGCAGGGTCTGGTGTGTGGGAAAACCGAGGAGGGTCCAACTGTACCAGGGGGGAACTGCAGCTGTGCCAGGGGGGAGCTCCTCCAGCTGTGCCAGGGGGGGAGCTCCTCCAGCTGTGCCAGGGGGGGAGCTCCTCCAGCTGTGCCAGGGGGGNTCCAACTGCAGGGGGGAGCTCCTCCAGCTGTGCCAGGGGGGAGCTCCTCCAGCTGTGCCAGGGGGGGAGCTCCTCCAGCTGTGCCAGGGGGGAGCTCCTCCAGCTGTGCCAGGGGGGAACTCAGCAGTGGCTCTGTTTAATCCAGTCCTTATCAGCAACGTGGCAACTCGCACATTAAAGGCTTCAGGGGCCATTCTGTTCTACCTGTGAAACTTCAGCAGAGCAGTTTTACAAGGCAGTGTAAGGACGGTCTGTGTGTGACATATAGCCTCGAATTCTGATACCAGATCCGGCTGTGGTGCTGGCACTCCACCATCTCTGCTTATCTTCTAATTTCTAGTGGTACGAAAGATGAACTTAATGATAAATATTAAGAGGCAAACCATCTATCAAAGTCAGCTGCGCTGTAAGTGTGCCTTACTTTATCAGTACAGGGGGATTCTAAAGTGATGCCTCACTTGTCTGGTATTAACCTTGTTATGTTTAAAGAAATGAATGTATATACACCCCACAAACATTCAGATAAACAAGTCTATATTGACTACTATCCCCTTCTTTTGCTTTTTCCGCTGCACCATTTCTCTTTCATATTTGTTCTGGAAAGATATTTTCTTCCCTTTTTTCTTTCCTCCTTCCTCTGATGTTGATGTTTTACCCGTAGGCTTTTCAGTGTTTTGCTTCAACCTTAATTTTGTTACATTTTTATAAGTTCATTGTTTCCACCAGTTTACCTACAATTTACTTTTCTTCCCTCCAAACAAAAAGTGATGTTTCTAAAATATTGTTACACATTTTATCCTGCTTATCACGATTGTCTCTGCTTAGAATTACAGTTTCTTTATGTTCTATTTCTTACTCAGTTTCTCTACAGTCACCTGTTGCTGAATATGCCTTTCATTGCTGGCACAGGAATGTTTGATGTACATTTCTGAGGACCTTACATGTAATTTCTTTGCTTGTAATAGCTGGGAATTCGTGGTGAAGCTTCTGATGTTTGGCTGCTGGACTCACAGGCTGAAGAGCAGCAGTACCCCAAATTATGGACATCTTTAGGTCACCAGAGGTTGAGCTTGAGGTCGGTGACACCTTGTGCCAAGTGACAAAATGTATCAATAATGCAGCACATGTGAGAAAGGCTCCGAAATGCTGTATAGCTGCAATTTTGTCCTTGGAAATCGTTTATTACCTAATTTATTCCTGTTTCCTCACAACTGTTTCCAAGCCTCTGCTGCTGCTGGTGGCTCATCCTTCTCATTTTCAGAACTGGGAGGAGGAGCCAGAGGGCAGCCTTCCAAGCAGGAGTAAGAAAGATAATTAAGCAATTAATCTGTGGCATTGGAGTCAGATCTGCTTGTAAACAGATGAATTAGAGCTCCAGCTCCTGCCTTGAGTGGGACAGGACAGGGGCAGGACCTGAGCCCTCTGCAAGTGTAGGACCAGCTGACAAATAACACAGCTTTGGTAGCTTGAGCCTGTTATCCTTGGTTGTCCTTTAATGTCCCTTGCAACCCAACCCATTCTATGATTCGTTCTGTACTTGGAGCTTCATAGAATGGATTGGGACAAAGGGCACAGGGCACAAAATAGGAAGTAACTTTTATTTATTTTGCACAGTTGGAAGCAAGAAAATTAGTATTTCTTTTTAGAAGGATGGAAATCATTATGGTTTCTTCAGAAGAAAGGAGCTGTGAGGCTGGTTTGTCCTTGACCTGCCTGGTAGTAAAGATTTTACAGACGCATTTATTAAAAACCAAATAATTAAAACATTTTTCTTCTATACATTTTACATTTTACATTTTACTTCTACACCAGGTAAAAGAAAGTTGGTCATATTTAGCAAATGGCAGGGTACCTGCAAAGCCAGTGAAAATGCGTTTTCTAATAAAGTAGTCTAAAAAAGAAGTAGTGAAATATAATGTATCTTACTGAAATTGATGTAAACTAAAAATACTAAAAACTAAAAAAAAGTATAAGATTATGATAATGTATCTTTTTGCTATAGAGAATAAAACATATCCTAACATAATGCAAAAAAAAAAAAGCAGTTTAATAAGTTAAAGATGATAAGTGGAAGAAACAATCAAATCCAAACTAGAAGTGCTGTTGGAATAAACCCCTGAAATGAAAGCACAAGTAGGTGGTAGAGGTGCTTCTATGATATGTCAGATTTTATGTCTTGAGATGGCCAATCCATTCTTGTTTTCACATCCTGTTAGGGGGATTTGCATTTGATATCCAGAAGATCAGACTTGTTTCCTGCAGATTGAAAGCACATGCTACTTGTAAATCTCTTTTTCCTATGGCTTTTTGCAGCCTGTGCGTGCCCAGCATTCCTGTCATCTTTAACAGCTGAGCTGCAGCGATTTTTGCCTCTTCAGACATATATATATGTAAAAGTACATGCATATTTCATAGCTTTATGGATCTTTTTTCATTTCATAGGTACATGACTTTATTGGTTGCCTGTAGTGCCCCTATAGCCACACTAAACTTTCCAGCTTCAAGTCCTCCAAATTACTGTCTCAGCACAGGAATATTTACAAAGTAAATCCTTTTTTAAAGGGGAAATAAATACATGCATACTTGGAGTTCAGTCTAGATGAAGGTTCTGTCAGTATGATTATGTTTTCTCACATCTTTAAACGTGGGTCTGTCTATACAGATTGTTAGCAACTAAATATTACTACAGACCAGCTTATCTTCTGAAAACTCAATTTTACATGTAACTTTGGAAGGGAAGAGTAGTGCTTACTAGCTGAGTATCAACTTTTGGTCAGTCTTTTTTAACTGGATACAAATCCAGGCCATCCTGAAAGCCAGGGTGAGTATTTATTAGGGAGCATTATTATCCCCCCAGTAAGGCACTGGAGTTGGGTGTTCAGGGTGTAGCTGAGAATGACAAACCCTCAGTGAGTGCTCTGGGTACCTGCATTTCTTTGCTTTGGCCTCGAGCTAATGAGCACATCCAGTGGGATCCAAGGGCATCCAGTGGGAAAAGACTTTACACGCTCCACTTCTGTGGTCACATCCAAACTTTGCTTCTTGCTGTTTTCGTGCTTGCAGGTTCCCCTTCTCACAGTCTGTCCAGCCCCCAAACCCAGGTTTGCCATGAGAGAAGTGAGAAAGCACAAATGCTCTAGAACTGAGACAAACAAAAGTAATTCATGTGTGGATGGGAAGGTCCTGCAGCTGTGTCACTGTACTCCAGACCCATTTCAGTGGCACCCCTTACACAAATAAACTTCACTGCATGCTGAGGTAACTTCGTCTGCAATAGTTATTAATTAATTTTTCAGTTCATATGCTCTATTTTCAGTCTGATTTGATGTTGTAACAGTAATTGTCCATGGAAATTATTAGATAAGCTACTCTTCCATACCTATTTGGAAAACAACAGTCAACTCCCACTTAGTGTTTTCCCATCCTCTTGTAGAGAGGCTGAATAATATTGCAACTGCAGAAAGGGAGCAGCTCCAGCTTTGTGGGTATGAAAATGTCCAGATTTGTGGATAACAGCATGGGAACGGGCAGGCAGAGTGCTGGGTATATTTGGGATGGAAGCATCACGTTGCTCTTGGGGTGAAAGGTCTCAGTTTCAGTTTGGGTTTCTGCATGTTAATGCATAGTGCTGCCCTGTTTTTATAAGCGAGGAACTGAGAAGAGAGAAAATCAACTTTGCTGTACGGGAAGCCCTGTGCTGAAGCCTGGGCAAGGGAAGAGCTGAGATCCTGCACAGCAATCCAAGTGTTCCCAGGCATTTCCATGAATGCCGTGCGTGGGGGAGATTGACAGAGCAGCCACTTGTGATTCTCATTCATGTGTTTGCCAGGGACTGCTTTTGTACAGGGCTGTTCCAATGTATGCCAGGAGCACAGCGCTGCAGGAACGTGGCCCTCAGGGAATCGGAATGCCCCCACAATGCACAGCTCTCAGCCAGCAGGTTGCTTCGAGTCTTGAGTTACTGCAGAGACTGGGGAGGGAACCCACAGTATGTTTTGCACCACGGAATCACCTGTCTTCTGCATTCCCACGGGGAGCAATCAGGGATTGCAATTATTAGTCACTATTGCTTAGTACAAATGTGTGCTCAGGACTTGTTTCTTGGAGTTTTCTTAGTGATGCTCCGATGTATTTTTCATGGCTCTTCTACAGTGAAATTTATTTCCTCATTTTCAGATAATGATTTATTTTTGTTTGGTGGCTTTTTAGCAGCAGTGTTTGTCTTTAGAGCTTAGGTAGCGGTCTAAAAATACCAGAATGGTTTCAAAAGCATTGTGAAATTGCTCTAGAAAGGTGGGACATCTCTTGAGGTGATTAAACTGTAAGGCCAGAAATGGACTAAATACACAGAAAAAACCCACGTCGAGTCTTGAAGTTTAAGTACTTAATACATTGAAATGGAATTGGAATCATTCCAGTTTGTGCTGTAATTTCAGAGATGCAGTATGTGTAGCACTTACTGCAAAACTATCAAAAATTTTAAAAATAATTCTAAGTGAACTTTCAGGATTTGTGTTCTCTCAGTTGAACCCCGGAAACTGTGAAAGATAGAGCAACTGAAAAACCTCTGATGCAAACTTAATGATTAAACTCAGAAATGGAGACATCAAAGAGGAGCTGCTGGGTAGATGTGAGAATTCAGTCAGTTACAGATGTAAATAGAAGTTTCTCAACAAAAGGTCTGTTGACAGTGCAAGAATGAAATCTTCAATCACTCAAAATGAAAAATATAGGAGGATCAAAGAGCATGTCAATAGATAGTAAAATAAAACGTCAAGTGAATTGGTTAACTAATTAATTTCAGCTTTAAGTAAGGGATAAGTTTTAACAGGCATCAATTCTTTCTTTTGTGGCTCAACCAAGTACAGATTAATAAAGTGAGAATTGGGAATTTTATCATCAGCAGTTACTTAAAGGATAAGATCAGGGCAGAAACTGTTTTCGCAGTGTTTCCCAGTTAGCACAGATACACAAAATTCCCACATGGGAGAGCTTATCTAAGTGTTTCCTACGAAAGTTAACATGTTATCTGGGGTTTCACACACCAGAGGTTACTTCAGAAGGCTCTTACAGGAGTTTATCTTGTTTTTGGAATGCTGCTTGGGAGCGTGTGATCCTGCACACTATAACCCCAATGATCCATCCTCCAGAAGTAGTTTCACTGGTTGTTGCCGTGACTGGTCGCTTTGACCACACTAAACACATCTCCACAGAAGGAAGTGAGAAGCAGCAGGAGGCAAACTGGGACCAATTCTAACCCCAGTTTTTGGAAGGAGAACTAAATCTACACGGGGCAGAGTTTATACTCTTTGTCATGGCAGTGTAATTGACGCTGGTACCAACATCTTTGTGTTTAAAACACACAAGGCAGTTCTATCTTTACCTGCCTCGTTACTTACGACATAGTTGGGTCACACAAGACCATGCCACGATTTCACCTACCCTTCAAACCTAGACAAGTTAGTGAAGTAAATTAGGATTACTATGACTTCGCTCTCCAGACCTCTAGCAGAAATCCTAAGTACAAGTGTGCAGGCAAGAAATAATATTAAATTAATTAAGCAATACATTTCATGGTGTTGACAATCTGGGAGTATGGAGGGGAGATGACTGACACAGTTTTAAATTGTTGAAATGTGACTGGCATTCCAGTGGGTTGTGAATTGGCAACTAGGATATGATGACTGACTAGTTGTAACTGCCCTGCTGCATTTAGACAGACTGTCAACTACTCACCGACCAGCCAAATGACAAAATCAAATTAAAAGGCTCATAGCAGCTACTGTACAAGCCCCTGGAGACCCTGAAAAAACAGATGGATCTTGTTCTGAGTACCAGATGTGAATTGGCAAGGAAACAATTCCAGAGGCATCATTCCCCTTCACTGCACTGTATGGATGTTCAGATCTCGGGGCAACAGAGAAGAAACAGAATGCCTCAAAATGAGTGGGAGGCAAAATCTGATTCACAAAAATTCAAGTTCAGAGCCCATGCAGAAGTAAAGGTCTTGCCTTTGTAAAGATATGATACATAAGAGTAAATTATCAGATAACAGTTCTGATAAGGCATTAAATGAAAATGTTTGTTTGTTGTGGGGTTTTTTTCACTACTAATAGTTGAAAAAGAGGTGAGTGAATGAAATTCCAGGCGGGATTCAGATCTAATGCTGCAGGGTAAGTGTAAGAGTAAAGCAATGCATTGACAAAGACAAGCATTTATCTATCAGAATGGGAAAATAACATCTGTTTTGGACCTGGACCAGGGTTAGTGCCGGTGTGGAGAGTCCAACGGACTGACTGTATAGTCTTAACTCGAAATTTTTGGAGGCTCTGAGTGGAATTGCAGTGGTGAAACCATTATTTATGCAGATTGATGGCTGGTTTTGGCAGTGGTGAAACCAAATCGTCATGTAAATTGTTTTACTTACAAAACTAGGGAAGTTAACGTAGTCCAAAGTTTGGGTTATTATATTTTAGGGAGTAAATTTCAAACTGCTGTATTAACAGATCTGCTCATATATTTTTAAACCAAAGTCCCACAGGCTCAGTAAATGCTTTGAGGGCTTTATTAAAAGTATCTCCCGAAGGGATGAACCACTGGCTCAGCTGAAGTCAGTGGAAGCTTCCCAATTATTTTCATGAGTTTAAAAGGCATCTTCATAAAGTGCATGTTAATTGTAAAACACTGTTCATCTGGGGGCATCTTCTAAAAAGCCATAGTTGATTATGCACTCAGGTAGTACAATGGCAGAAATAAATAAGATAGATCTAAATCAATTTGTAATTTAAATATTTGCCATATGCATGTTAACCATCATGCATTTTAATATAGACAAGACTTAAAGCAAAACCACTGTGATTAATCCCAAATCACAAGGTATCCGCTGCTTGCAGACATAATCTATAAATATTAAGCTGTGACAGCTTGCCAGAACTTCTCCTACAAGGACCTACTGATGGAGCTTTTCTAAAGAGCCCTCATAAAAGCAGCAAACAGCGTGACCCTACAGGTGCCAGCTGCACCAGTTGTTTCTCCAGTTTTCCCAATAAGATTTGTTGAAAGTCTCTGTATCACAACGTCTTTATTGGTAATGGATCCTTCCCTTAATTTGCACTGATGCATTTGGAATGTCAGCTTCCAAAACAAGGCACATGGGAGGCATTTAAAGTAGATTTTATGAAAGGGAAATGAACAAAGAGCATGTCAGGTCCCATTTTGATTTGCATGACAAATCCAGCATGCAGTGTTCTGGTGGGTCGGGCTGGGCTCGCCTGCCACTCACGGCATTTGTCACTTTGCTATGAGCACTTCTGACAGTCCGTTATGTTAATTGTTCTAAGGATTGTTTTCCTGGGGGGACAAAGGGAAAGGCATTTTTATTTTTGTTCTTGTTCCATCTACAGGAAAGGAGGGATATCTGAGGGAACACAAAATATTTTCAATCGGGTTTCAATCTATCTTTTATTGTAAATAATCTTGTCAAGTCATCAACAAAGTTCAGTATTTTAAATCTTTTTGTTCCTCACTCTGTGTGTTTTTGAGTGGGACGTACCAGGCCCCTAAACTAGAAACTTGGGGAGTCTATTGTTTTGGTGCACACCATTCTTTGATCCTTTGAGTCCCACAGTGATGGGTCCTGCAGAGTGGTTTGTGCTGTGCCTATGTGCTTCTGTGGGATGATATTGTGGTGCTTTGACAAGTGCTAGCAAGAAATTTAATGCCCTCTGAGGGCTTGTTGGACACCCATTGTTATTGGTATGTGGGTAACTCGCACATGTGTCAGACCTGTTGGGAGATCTGTGCACGGACTGAATCCTCCTGGGGCACAATTCAAGGTGGAGGTTGCTGTGGCCCCCGAGGGTACACACACTTCTCTACCACCTATGCTAAAACAGTCATGCATTGTTTGCTGGTGGGTTTGGAGTTTCAGAGTTCCTGGCTTCCTGCAGGTTGATCACAGAACAGGATTTTCAGACTGACAGAATGAGCAAACGTAACATTTCAGAAGACTGTTTTTTGATGTTGGTGTCACTCTTTCAGTTACTGCTGGTTTTCAGCCCAGGGAGAACTTAATGGTTAAAGAGTGAGGAAAGAGAGAAGATAGAAATAGAATTCTCCAGAGGTTTACAGGTAATGACTGACATTTACCTTTTAAGTTCTGAACTCCTACACTGGATGTGGTGTTCTCATTTACATGTTGTGATCTAAGTGCACCATGACAGATTAGCTCTAAATACAGAATGCTTTTATAGTATGAAATCATGCAATCACATGCAGAAATACTCAAATGAAGATAAACAATCCAGCGTAGGAATCCCAATCACATTCTTGCTCAGTGATTCAGTGTGCTAATGCTACTTTTCATGCCCAGTGTTGTCCTCCTTAAGGGCTGTTTTACTAAAGTCTTTGGATTTGTACCACAATCAGTTTGAGCTGGGTCAAACCAGGTACCATCAATAAGTTACTGCTGATTACGAATAACACTCTTTCACCAACACTTTGTCGTTGAATTGTTGTGCTGCTTTACTGAAAGCTGAACTCCATGAAAGGTGAACTCACTAAAATTTAGGTCCCGAGAGCCTGAAGGCTTTGGCTCACCAGTGGGGGTGTCTGTGCTGGGACGGCTGCGCTGACCCTGCTCTGACCCAGAGCCTGTGGCAGTTCCATGCAGGAGAAGGAGTCTCCAGGGAGGACAGTGTCCCTCAGGAACTGCCCTTGTCCTTGTGGGGTGAGGGCTCCCTTGGCACGAGACAGCTGCAAGCCACAGCTGCCTCAGCCACCAAGCCCTGGATGCAGCACCAGTCTGCAGTTCTTGGTCTTGTGACTGGATGGTGCCTCTCTATTTCCTGGTAGCTTGCCTGTTTGGTCACTTCTTGGAAAATCATGTCACTGTTTCCTGTCAGAGAGAAAAGCTGCTGAATCTCTCCCACTAAGAATTCATTTGGGTTTTTTTAATTGGTGCCCAATATTGAGAAAACACACTACAAGTCCAAGTCACAGCAGGTGAAAAAAACCACTACTGCTCTTGATAGTTCTGGTAAAGTGCTTTGTCTTATGTATCTTTTTAACAAAGTCACTTGCTCAGGTTCTCGCTCAGTACTTGGCAACACCTGTTAAACCTTTTGAGTGTAATAAAAGGGAAAAATCACTCCCAGGGTGTTTTTGGCTGTTACATATGAAAAACGCAGTGCCAGAAGCCCTCTTGCCCTTAGTCTGCCTTGTGTGTGCTTTCTCAGAGACAAGCTCCTGCCTTTCACCCCTGGAGGGAGTGATGGCTGAGACAGGGCAGAGCACGGTGGTGTTGGTTCCATCTCTGATCAGCTCAGTGACAGCATTTGGATAATATGCATTTAAAGCAACTCTCTCAATAAATTGTCTCCCATCTCATTTTTTTTTTTTTAATTTCCTGGGGCGTCACTCATTTAAGAAACTGAAATTTGCTGTTGCCTGGTTTTATTGTTAAGTTTCTCAGAATCATAGACCCATAGAATGGTTTGGATTGGAGGGACCTTAAAGATCAGAGGATGGTACCGGACTCTTTTCAGTGGTGCCCAGCAAGAGAACAAGGAGCAATGGCCATAAACCAAAAGACAAGAAGTTTGACCTCAACATAAGGAAGAACTTCTTTCCATGGGGGGTGGCAGAGCACTGGCACAGCCGCGCAGGGACGGCGTGGAGTCTCCTTCTCTGGAGACATCCCAAACGCACCCGGACTCATTCCCGCATCACCTGCTCCAGGTGCCAGCACCGTGGCAGGGGGGCTGCACTGGGGGAGCCCCAGGGGTCCCTTCCAGCACCAATGAGTCTGTGAGTGTGTGAGTGATTCTGTGAGTGTGTGATTCTGTGATTCTGTGAGTGTGTGAGTCTGATTCTGTGAGTGAGTTTGTGAGTGTGTCTGTGTGTGAATGTGTGATTGTGTGAGTGATTCTGTGAGTGTCTGTGATTCTGTGTGTGTGTGAGTGTGAGTCTGATTCTGTGAGTGTGTGATTCTGTGATTCAGTGTGTCTGTGAGTGTGTGTATGATTCTGTGAGTGTGTGATTCTGTGATTCTGTGAGTGTGTGAGTGTGTGATCCTGGCTGTGTGTCCCCGTGACTCCGTGCCTGAGTGCGGCCCTGCTGTGCCCCTCCGGCCGGGCAGGGGGCGGCAGAGCGGGCGGAAGAGCCTGCGGGTCGGGCCGGGCTTTGCCGTGCCGTGCCGTGCCTGCAGTTCCTGCTGTCCCTGCCGGGCCGTGCCTCCCGGAGCCCCCCGGCCATGGCGGAGCGCATCGAGCAGCGGCTGGAGGACCGGCTGCCGGAGCTGGAGCAGCTGGAGCGGGTCGGGCTCTTCAGCCGCGGGGAGATCCGGTGAGCGGGGCCGGGCCGGGCTGTTCGCTCCCGGGGATGGGGCCGGGCGGGCACACGTGTCTTGCCGCCGCTGACGGTCCGCTGGTCCCCGCAGGGCCGTGCTGAGGAAAGCGTCGGCCCTGGAGTACAAGATCCAGCGGAGAGCGCTGCGGAAGGAGGACTTCATTAACTACATCCAGGTGGGCTTTCCCGGGGGGCAGAGGGGCGGGTGGGACCGAGGAGCGTGTCCTGGCCCGCGTGGGACACAGGTGAGAACGCTGCCCCCCTCACCTGGTGCGCGACTCGGGGATGAGATCCAGGCTTCTCTGCTGCTTGGCCTTTTCCCGCAGTTTCTTGTCTCGCAGGGGTGCGGAGCCCCCGGTTCCCTGGTGTGCTGTGCACGTTGTAGTTCAGTGGAGTTAGTAAGCGGGATGTCAGGAAAAAGCTCCTCAAAGGGCGGTCGGGCACTGAGTGTTTGGACAGTGGGCAGGGTGGGATTGTTGGGGTGTCTCTGCAGGGCCAGGGCTTTGTTGATCCCTGTGGGTCTCTTCCAGCTCAGGATATTCTATGATATTATTTTTCCTGTGGCTAAACAAACTCCTAATTAGAAGTTTGGCTTGTGCATCACGATTTTAGGAATATGGGCTGCCAACAGCTCAAGTCTGAAATGTCACATGCAGGACAAATCCTCAATGTTAATTTCATTCAGTTTTAGAAATGTAGCGACCCAGTAAAAAATGATTGCTTAGGTTTTCCTGTCTGCAGTGTTTATTGTCCATCTGATCAGCTCTAACAAACTGGTTTTGCCTTAGTGTTTTATGCCTCATCATTTGCTTAGAATTTTTTTTTCTTCCCATTCTAGTATGAAATTAATCTGCTGGAACTGATCAAGAAAAGAAGAGCAGTAAGTTTGTCAGTTACTATTAAGAGTGCAGAATACTTTATGCCACATTTTCTGCTGCAATAAAATGAATATTTTCCCTCCTAGCGCATTGGATATTCCTTTAAGAAGGATGAAATTGAACACTCTATTCTGCATCGAGTCCACAGCCTGTTCAACAGAGCTACAGGAAAATGGAAAGTAAGTTGGTTTATTTGTACTGAGATTCCTGTTTTCTGCATGCCAGATTGTCCTACCAAGGTTTGCCTGTCAGTGTAGAAGTGATTTTGTATGTTGTGAGGTTGATTCTCTTCCTTTGTTCCTTTCCAATAGGATGATGTCCAGCTCTGGCTTTCACATGTTGCATTTTGCAAGCAGTGGGTGAGTTTTCAAATGCTGATCTTACCTGAGTTGAGATGCTGGATTAGTGTTTATTCAGACATCTGGAACTTGAACCAAAGACAGGCATATAAACTGTACTGCCACGTGTGTAATGCTGAATTAATTTGGATAATACTGTTGGAGCTCCCTGGGATTTTCACTGATGTCTGTAAGTGTAGAATTTGATTGAGAAGGAATTAGTATGAAATTGGATGCTCGCAGAGGCAAAGGTGAGGCTGACAGCATTAAATGTGGTGTACCAGTTGTTTTGTGAGAGCCATGATATTGGTTATATCTTCTCTGGAGTGAATGCCTCATCTCTGTGAGAATTGTGATTTTGTTCCAAATAGTTCCTTCAATAGCTGTGCTGAAAAGTCTAATTCTGGCATTTCTGTCCAAAGCAAAATGCAGTCTTTACCTCAGAAATGGTTATGAGACCCCAGGGTTGGGACTTGGGCAACATCTGTAGCTGTGGTTCAGAAAGGTTTGAGCTAGCTATTGTTATCTGGTCTGGTGACATTTGAACACTGGTCAGTATTGAACTAACAGGAGAAACTTTCTGCTGACGATAAAGTAGCAGAGAAGCATCTTTTCCAGTACAATTGCACTACAGCTTGTAACCTTTCCTAAGGAAACTTTGGTGCTGGTGGTTCCAGCCAGTACCAGAGTGGGTAAAACAAAACTATTTATTTTACAGAATGCAAAGCATCAGCTCAGTAAGGTGTTTTCTACCATGTTGGCCATTCATTCCAATAAACCAGGTAAATAAAACAATGGTGAGTGCTGCATAAATGCCTCAGTGTAGATTGGATGTGTTGGTTAAAGTTCTTGTAGATCTCAGTTCGAGCTACTGGGGTGAAAGTTGCTATTCTCTTGTCTTTGCCTCGCTGCTGCTTCAGACAGGAGGGCTCTGACAGGGGTTGTGCTGAGCAATCATAAGGGGATATGAAGTAGGTCTGCCTGACCTTTTCCCAGGCACACTGGGGACTGGGTAAATGTATCAGAGGTGGGAGGTGCTGAATGCTCAAGACTGCTTTTTGGCTTTGGAGGATATCATTAGATCTGTAGCTAAACCAGATTAAAGTTCCCGGATCTGCTTAGCTGCTTAGATCTGTCCTTCGGCTCAGTTTGACATGGGAGATAATCAGTTTTATTCCAATGCTGAGCTCATTTTGAGAGATTAAATTAGATTATTTATTTATTTCACCTGTTGCAGCACTGTGGATTATGGCAGCAAAGTGGGAAATGGAGACACGACTGTCGTCAGAGAGTGCCAGGCACTTGTTCCTTCGTGCTTTGCGCTTCCATCCAGAGTGCCCAAAGCTTTATCAAGAGGTGAGTTCCTGATCTACTTCTACAACCAGTTATTCGATCAATCAGACCAAATCAGTTCAGCATATCTCTCAGGTCTGTCTGAGACAAGCGAAAAAAACCAGCAGGAAAATGTCAAAACCATTAAAAAACCACAACCCAAAATTCCCTTCTAAGGTAGTGTTAAGCTCTGCTGGGACACATTCACTGGGTTAGTCTGGTATTCCCAGCCTTTGCTGGGGAAATTAGTTTTCTCTGAGGGCAAGTTAAAGTTTAAAGAATGACTAAAAAGTGATCCTTGCTGCAGGTGGGAAAGTTCTGGACAAATAGGTAGGGCAGATAGTTATGTGCACAAGCCTTCAAAAACCAAGGCTCTTGGACATATGTGGGACGTGGGAAAGCCCTGATTTGTAGCCCCTCAGACCTTGTTTTAGCCTGTTTGTGCACTTCATTTTTATGACTTACCCCCATCATGTCATTGTGCTGTCACTCTGGCAGTATTTCAGGATGGAGCTGATGCACGCTGAAAAACAGAGGAAGGAAAAGAGAGAATTTGAAAAAGCAAAGATGGACTTGGTAAGTCAACTGAACTTACTTAAGAGATACTGTCTGC
The DNA here is from genome assembly GCA_013396755.1 of Sclerurus mexicanus. Classification (NCBI taxonomy): domain Eukaryota; kingdom Metazoa; phylum Chordata; class Aves; order Passeriformes; family Furnariidae; genus Sclerurus; species Sclerurus mexicanus. The sequence continues at coordinate 247,232 of VWZF01002935.1, forward strand.
CCGTGTATCGCACATTTGAGTGCCCAGTTTCAAGACATCTGGATTAATGGTTTATTTGGCAATTGCTTAAAGAAAGTTTTTGTTCATGCCCTGTGTCTGTGTTGCTGCTGCTCAGATCAAATACTTCATATGTTGACTTTTTCTTTGCATTTGTAAAATCTTTTATTACATTCTTCAGCCTGAAAATTAGTAGAAATTTCTGGAAAGGAATAGTTAAACTTACTGCTTCTTATTTCTTTAGAGTTGACTTGTGCAAATTACATAAAAATAGATGAAGAAAAACATTAATACTTTCTTCTGTTTTTTTTCCTTGTTTGCAAAGTGATAGCTGAGAAAGGAAAATAGTTTTTTTAATTATATACCTGATATTGCAGGGGGAATTCAATTACTCTGAAGAGATTCTCAATGGGGAAATGGCTCGCATTGTCTACAGGGATGCTACTCAGAAAATTAAAGGTGATTTAGTATTTCTTGTACTTATTCAATAAAAACCCAGCTCTGCAGCAGGTAATGCTGATAGACTTAGCTCCAGTGCACACACTGAGATACATTTTCAAATACACCACCTCTTCAGTAGGAGGCAGATAATGCCAGAGAATAGTTTAACAGTGCTCATAGTTCGGATTTCATGTCTTGCCTGCAGGCTGACACCTCGTCAGCACAGCAGCTTTTGGGCTGAAGTGACAGTGCTGGGCTTGTGGTCTCAAAAATTGACTGTTTGAAAAAAAAAAAGAGGAAAGGGAGGACAGCTCAGAGTTACAGACCTTTTTTGCTTTGCTTATCCAACATTAAATGACACATAATCACCTGGCACTAGTGGCAAAGAAGTAAGAATTCAGACTAATAATAAACCAGGTTAGATTATTTTAAATTAAGGTGGCTTGGTAAAAATAAGCCATTTTATTGAGAGAATTGGGTAAAATAACTGCAAAATAGTAGCAGATATCTTTGAGAAACCATGATAAATGGGATAGTTTGGAAGACAATGGGCAAAAACCAGTAAGGTTGAAAAGTAGTGGGGGAAAAAGGACATTAGAGGAAATTCCAGAAGGAGCTGGCTTAATTTAAACTCCTGGAGAAACACTGGAAGAAATAGGTATACAAATGATTTGTAAGCACCTAAAAATCAGGAGGTGAGCAATGGCAGATGGGGATTCATAATCTAATTGTGCCACTTCTTGTCACTGGGCATTCTCAAAGCTAAGTGGTGGAGATGCAGGAGAGTGCTAACTCACAGACCTCTCCTGTGTCGGCTTTGGGAGGTCTGTCCCAAGCGTGGGGCCTTCTGGGTTCCATGGCAGAGCCAAGTGAAGGAGTAGAGGTTAAATTTGCAAGTGGAACCAAGCTACAAAGTGTGCAACTGATGTAACATGTTGAGGAATTCTTTAATACCCCATTTGATAGCTGTTTTTTCTCCTCTTGAAATGTAGGTGTTGAGTTCCAGCTGGCTGTGCTCTCTATTGCAAAGCTCTTTGATTTTACCCAAGATTTGCAAAAAGAAATCCTTGAAAAGTGAGTCGTGGCTTTGTGTTGTGTTTCTATTTTCTTCTAGTTTGGTTTTAGAGCAACATTTTCTTATAACTTCTCTGATTTATAGTGGACTGACTGGACTTTGGGAACTAAAGGCTGTTCCTCTAGGGAAAATAGTGTTAAGGCTTTAATCCTTAAAGAAGAACAAAAGATGAGGCAAGTGTGTTCTTTAGAAAAGGATACTTGTGTCTAACTTCAGAAAGGGCTTTAAAATTCTGCTAAGAAGAATTTAAATAAAATATAGTTGTCACTAAATATTTACTGCACTCAGTTTCTGCAAATTCACTGCAGGAGCTGTGGATTTTCCTAGCCTGCTTTTGTGGGTTTTTTGGTCACTTAGCCATTAAGCACGTTTCTGTACCAATATAACAACCCTTCTAACCGTCCTGCAGATGAAGAATGGTGGCTGTGGGCTGTTACAAACCCGGTGTGTTTAGTTTGCAGAGCAATTACACTGAGGATCCCCTGACGTGGGACTACATGGCCCGCCGTGAGCTGGAGCTGGGGGGGGCCCTGCAGCCCCCAGGACACAGCACAAAGCAGAAGAAGGTGTCAGAAATGGCCCAGAGGGAGGAACGGTGCTGTGCAGTCTTTGATGAGGCTGTGGGAGCAGTCCCGACAGGTGAAACGTCCTGCCTGCCCATTTTAACAGTTTCTCCTGCTACTTGAGATCCTGTGACAGTCTTGAAGGGGCTGGCAGGCTCTGCCATGCCTAAGAGAAGGCAAACAGTTTTTAGGTGCTGCCTGTTGGGGATCTGTTTTCTGTGTTATTTGGGTTGTTGTCTGAAGCATTTATGCTCTCAAAGGAGTGGCCTAAGTGGAAGTGTGAGTATATTGGTGGTTAGCTGTGAGTGAGGAGTGGTTTGGAGTGGCTGTCCAGCTCCAGTATCTGGGATTGTCCTTACTCTCAAAGTAGGTTTTCAGGGGGCTGTCTGTGGAGTGGTCTCAAACTTGCTGCTGTGCAGCCTTTGAAGTCACAGAATAGTTTGGGTTGGAAGGGATCTTTAAAACTTTACAAAGAGTTAGTCTGCAGCTCATCCTGGGAAGCCATTTAAAATGTTAATGTTATAAATCCAGGGCCCCTTTTCATTTTAAGACAAAGCTGGCATTAACACTTTGCCTGGATTCTTTGTAATTCTTAAAGACAATTATTTGTGCTTACTCTTGTGGTTCTGTAAAGTGTGATATTATGCCTTTGCTTCTACAGAGGACATGTGGAAATGCTACATCACTTTTTGCCTAGAGAGATATAACAGGAAAACCAACAGTGAAGAATTAAAGCAAAAGGTAAAAGCTTATTAGGAAATCATACAAACAAATCATCCCTATTTTTATTGACTTCTGTAATCCATCAGACAAGAAGAAATATATTTTAACATTTTGTCAGAAATACTTATCTGTGGCCATAATAAAACTGATTTGCCATCTGAGGGGAGCACTGTTACTGTCAGGCTCACACATGGCTTTCCTGAACATGAATAAGCTGGGCATAACCCAGCCTTGTCAGTAAAGTACAGTGACCTCTTTGGGTGAAAGCTGACTGCAGACTTGTTAGTCAGAGAATCACAGAATCACTTGGGTTGGAGTGGACCTTAAATGTTCACTGACAGTCCTTGAAACCTGTGCTTATTTGAAGAAAAGGATGAATTCAAATGAGTCTTGCAAATAAGTCTGAGCAAAGTTTGGTTCCGGCATGTGGGCAGTTTAATGATGCATCTGTGCTTGGGTATGACTCAGTGAATTAACTAATTATCTCTGCAGTTTGGTTCCCTTGTCATACAGTACAAGAACATTGCAACGTTGTTCTTTGCTCCTAAAGCAAGAGAAGTAATTCAAATGCTCAGATTTCCCCTTTATCTTGGAATGTTTGCAAGTACCTAAAGTATTAGTTAAGTAACATATTTAATTACATATTCAGTCGCATATTCATAGACAATCCACTGGGCTTTTTGAAACACTGGGATCTGATATTTACAGGATTAATGCTTGTTTTCTGTTTTCTTCTCTCTTGGTTCTAGAGGCTGGAGAGGACACTGAGTGTGTTCAACAAAGCCCACGAGTGTAACTTGCTGCCAGAAGCTCTCTATAAGCAGTGGGTAAGAGCTAGCCCACGACACAGATCGTGAGGCTTTCCTGCATTCTTTGTCTGCCTCTGCCATTTGGAGTAGACACACATGGGCAATATTGGTTCGAGGCCTTGCTTTTTAACAAGGTGTTCCAGTCTCTTGTGGTGCTGAGCTGTGTCTGCTGGGTTTCAGCTTCAGCTGCTGCTGGAGTCCAGCCTCTCAGAGAAGGCCCTGGAGGTGGCAGAAGCTGCAACGAGGCGCTTCAGCCTGTCCGTGGAAACGTGGCAGATGAGGCTGCGAGTGCTGATCCAGCTGCAGAGGGGAGATGTGACCCAGTGTTTTGAAGAAGCTGTTAAACACGTGAAATCCAAGGTCTGTGCTGGGTTATGGGCTTGCATGGCTTGAGCTGGAAACCTCTGATGCTCGGTTGGTTGGGTTTTTCTCCCTTTATGAGGCATTCAAAGTCCCTAACCATTTTTAAGGTCAAAAATAAGGACCTGACATTTCACATGCATGTTGCATTCCCAAGTATTAGGGAACTGTAAATTCATTTCAAATTCACAGGGTTAAAGTCTGAATGCTCAAGGTGACACTTTGCATACTCTAGCAGTGAGCTGGTATTCTTTGTGTCTTACTTGAAAAATGTCTTCCCTTTTCTTCATTGTCCTGACACATGGTTTGTGTGTGTGGTATTTCAAGCCTTGAATGAGCTGTGTGCTCTCCTACTGTTCATTTCAAACCCTGGGCACAAGGACTGAGAAGAGGAAACAAGAAGGTGACTGTTTCTTTCGTTCTTGTTTGTGGAAGTTACCTTTGTACTGCAGTGCTCAGTGATGCAGAAGAACTTGTCCTTCATCCCTGGCAACAAGTAGTATTAGGAAGGAAATAGAAGTGATTTCAGTGTGCAGTGCAAAGTTGTCTTTCCAAGAGAACTGTGCCTAACGGACATTTTTTCCAGCAGCTGACACAGAACCTGGGGGATGTGTCTGTTTCTGTACATCAGTCACTGTGTTTCAGCTGTTTGATGTATCTGCTCACCTCGCAGGGCACTTTGCCACTGTGGACCCTCTGGGTGGAATGGAGTGAAGGCACAAAAAGCAAGGAAGACACAGAAGCTCTCTACCAGGTACTTGACTAACCAAAATCTAGTTTTAGGTCTGCCTTACATCAGATGTCTAAATAGGGAGAAGGCACTATTTGATTTTGTCTCCCTTGTTGCCTTTTAATTGTAGGTTATGTGTTTTTTTGTTTTGTTTTTTTCTTCCTTTTAAACTTGCAGAGATCCTTACATGCCACAACTCCTGCTGAATCTGTGACTATGAAAGAAATGTATCTTGACTGGACTTACAGAAATGGTGGTTATAAGAAAGTTAAAAGAGTCTTTACCAGGTAACAAATAAAATCTTCAAACCTGATTGTTCTAGGGTGTATGTTAAAAAGCTCGAAGTCTAAAGTTACTTATTTTATTTCAGCCTCTGTGAAAATCGTCCATTTTCACTTGGCTTCTTCAGGAAAATGATCCAAATAGAAAAGGAGCAAGTAAGTTGTTGAATATCCAATTAGTGCCTTGTATTTGTAAAATACACCTCTAACTTTGGATTTAAATAGGAAATAGAGTAGTGTTGTCAGTCTGTGATCAGTTCGTGTTTGTCTTCACAAGCTGATTCACAGGATGTGATACAAACCCAGTTCCATGGTAACTAATCTTGGGCAGTGTGTGCGTGTGCGTGTAATTGCCATGACTCTCTTCCTTTGTAAGAATCTAATCAAGCTGCAGATTCACTTCTGTACAAAATAAATGGCCATTTAATACCTTCCTTTGTTAGGAATCTTGCAAAATGCTTCATCTGAGAGAATACTATGAACGTGCCTTGAGGGAGTTTGGTTCAACAGATACTGGTAAGGGGATTCTATTTTTTATTTATTTATTCATTCATTCATTCATGCATTCATTCATTCAGTGCTGCCTCGTTTATTTCCATCCATTTCAAAAGGCAGCTGTTTGTTCTGCCCTTTTGCTTGCTGTCATGCAGGGTGGAGCTTATTTTGCCTTACTATTTCTTCTGTGCCATTAAGTGTAGGACACTGCAGTGACCCCGCACTGTCAGCCCAGGGTCACTGGCACTGGGATGGCTTCAGCACAACCAGGAGCAAGTCAGGTTTTGACACTGACTGGCAAAAGAGATGTGTATCACGTTTAATCTGGATTTGTGAACAGTATGGAGCTCTACTTTTATAACCAGGAGTTGGGCAGTATTTTTTTAAGAAAGTACACAGCTCAGTTATTGTTTCATTATTTCTTAAGACATCACTGTTCCAGCTGGGAATAGAACCCAGGGTTTTGCTCAAGGTGCAGGATTGTTGTTTCATGAAATAAACCTTACTGCATTAACATCAAAGACACTTAGAAAAAGAGTCTCTAGCTAGGTTGGTTTGTTAAGTAATACCCAGTCAAAATCTAACCAGAACTTCTATTTTTCTTTCAAAGATCTCTGGCTGGATTATATCAAGGAGGAGCTCAATCATCCCCAAGGCAAACCAGAAAACTGTGGGAGCATTCACTGGCGAGCTATGAAGATGTTGCAGGGAGACCTGGTGCAAGATTTTATTTCCAAATATACTTTATTGCAAACTGGACATTTATGAAAAACAATACATAGTTATAACATGATAGTATGCATTTTTTTAACTTCTTTGTACAAAGGTAAATATGTTCCTGGAGCTTATTAAAGTTTACCTTCTTTACATTCTGTGTGACTAAAAAAGAATCATCTGTTCCATTGCAGTCATTTCTAGTGTTGGTCCTGCCTGGGGCAAGTTCAAGTGCTCAGTTAGAGAAAGCAAAAGCATTGCTGAGGGTGTTCTCATTGAGACTTCTGAGAGCAAACTTCATCCTGCCTAAACATTCGGATAGTTACAGTGCATCAGCTTTTACACTCTGGAAATATTGCAGCACCTAAATGCAAAATACCCCAAACCAAACCCCATAAAAACTACTACACCTCGGGGTGATCTTTGTACCTTAGCAAACTGAATAATGAAAAGTGAAGCACTTTTCATTAGGTAATCAGAAATCAGTAAAAATACAGTATTTATTGTTTCCTAGCCTTGAAGTCATCTGTACTCCATGACAAAACCAGCAGCAGTCTCTGCAGCCACCTTGCACTGGTGTTTGCAACCTGAGGATGCCTGAAAGGTAGAGGAGAGCTGAGATGTGTTAGACATGTCCCTGAGGTGAGAGCAGAAAGGTCTCACTTACACTTCAACTTTCTGTCCACCGTGCCTGAAAAATGGGTAATGGCTTTTTGGAGCAGCGCTGCCCTTGGCTGTTCACAGACCCACGTTTTCCCATGGCAAAGCCAATAAATCAGCATAAATGCTATCCTTGGACCAACACAGAAACAAAAGTACAGGAACGTACAGCAATAGTTCCTTCAGGTAATTTCCCAGTGACTGAAGGGTGACATAATGACAATGCAGGGATTTCTTTGAGATTTTTCACTCGAGTAGAAACTGCAGCTCCTCTCAGCAAATTCCACTAACTTTTGACTAGCTGGAACCAAAGTTTGGAGCAGCAGCCTGTCGAGATTGCTCCTTCTGTGGCCAGATCCAAAGGACGTCCCACCTTAACTCTCCCAAGCTTTTGGCCATGCCATTTCCTATGTCCCCACTAGCTCCCTGCCATCTCATGCCTGACCTTGAGATTTTCTCACTGATAATCCCTTACCCCCTCTCTGCCCCTTTGTTACTCCCTCTCCTGAACTTCTTGCTTCTTCAGTTGCACAATTAAACAGTGCAAAGTTTGGGTATTTTTAGTTTTAAGTCCAGCAAAGCCGGTACCCCCCTTTCACAGAGTTTGTCACTCACTGCGTTACCCACAGCCCTTCCAGGGACACACACCTGTCCCTGGGGCACCTGTCAGCCCAGGTGCTTCTCATTTCTCCGTGCTTTATCCCCGCACGCTGCCAGCAGCAGCCCCAGTGAATCCTTGTCTTCTGGTGACGTGAGAATGCAACAGAGACGTTGATTTTTTTTTACTTTTTTTTTCCCCCACAACTTTACGAGCAAAAAGGTGCTTTGTCACAGCTCTTAGGTCTGTGTTTGTCCTGGCCACAGTCTCTGCTCTGTGGTGGAGTTGGATGGATGATCTTGGGCTCTGAGGGGGAATGGGGTCTGGGGGCTCTGGGGGGAATGGGGTCTGGGGGCTCTGAGGGGGAATGGGTCTG
>VWZF01002935.1:255509-275482 GCA_013396755.1 Sclerurus mexicanus
CCCGGCCCCTGTCTGTGCCCCCACCCCCGGCCCCTGTGCCCTCCCCGGCCCCTGTCTGTGCCCCCTCGCTCGGGGTGTCTGTGCCCGCTCCTCGTGCCTCCCTCGCCATCGCCGCTCCCCGAGGGGCACGGCCGGGCCGAGGTTTGGGGTCAGTCCCGCTGGGGCTGAGGGATGAGCTGCAGGGTGAGCCACCGCTGGGCACATCTGCCCTCTGGAGGGACTAAACCCCTGATTCATCAAGGGAACGAGTGGACGGGCTCCAGGGCTCAGAGTCGCTCAGATGCAGGAGCAGTCGCGTGAGGCACATGGGAGCAATCGGTGAAAGGTGCCACCGAATCCTTTAAAACTGTTTTGTTGTAGGTGATGGCTGCTGCCATTGATGCCACAAACTCCGAGGAGAAACAGCTTCCTAATAACAGAGAAACCATGATCTGGGCACCCCAAAAAGGTAGGATGAAACAAAGCAGATGGTGAGTAAGGAAACTTAGGCTCTGCTTGAGAAATGTACTTAAAACCTTTAGGTGATGGGTGGGAAATGCCTCTTAGTTACTGCACTAACTTATTCCACATAGATGCTTGTGTATGCCTAGGTGCAAGAGTAATTAATCAATATGACTATTTTTAAACCAGAACAATGGTTTTTCAGTATTCCTTTTTTTAAAAATTATTTTTTTTAATATACCTACAGGTGAATGTTGTGAAACAAGACTGCTGGGCCTTGTCATACACAGGAAATTGTATATTATAATTAGATCAGTACTCACAAAGTGCCCTTGTGTACCTGTTTGAATACTGTGTCCTGAGCATTTAGTTGTTCCTGTATAATTTCCGAGTGTATCTATTGGTGCTTTCCATTGGTTTTAGAATGTTTGCTGGACAACATTCCAAGTGTTCCTGATAGCAAGTCTGAAGAAAGTGAAGCCTCTGATACCTCTCGCAGTGAAGGTGATGTCAGTGGCTCCCCCGATGTTTGGTACCACATGCGTTCCTACCTGGATGAGTGGGATGATGAAGACTCCAGTATACCTGAGTCTCCAAAGTTTCAAAATGCTTCTGACTATGAGGTGGAGGACTGGGATAAAGAATTGGAGGAGTCTGCATGTAGTCCTTATGGTGAGTACACATTTGCTTGTGCTTCATTTGAGTTTCGGATAGTAGGTGGTTGGAGGTAGATGCTCTACAGGAGAATGTGTTTAAATAACTCCATGTTTTATTTTGGGAAGGAATTGTTTGTTGTGTTGACGTCGTGGATATGTAATGCACAATTTTGTTGTCAAATACAGGATTTAAAGGTAGTGGTGTGAAGTTCGCATGAAGCTCTTGCTGGAGCAGTTGAATTCTTAACCAGGGGCATGGGAAGGAGGAGAATTCTGTGTGTATTGAGTTTATCTGAAGAAGAAAGTTCTTAGCTGTGTATCTTTGTTGTTCTGCAGCAGGGGATAAAGATACATGGAGTGCAGGAATATAGCTTTTTCTTGTGTAAAAGTTCTTTCTTCTGAGAAGACTCAAGGTTGTACTCTACATATAATGTCCCTCTAGAGCATGGAGTTCTTTGGAAGGGAGCAGTACGAGTACTCAGTCTCTGAGCAGGGTTTGTTGCTTTTGCTGTGTGGTTGGGGCATTTTTTGTGTTATTTTTGTGTGTGTGTGTGCAAGTTTTGGGGGTTTGTCTGTCTGACTTTTGTGTTTGGTTTTTTGAAGCTTGATCCTCTTAAGTGGTTGTGCATGTGATCAGTCCCGTGGACAAATGTGGCAATGCACAGAAGTAGTTTCACCCACATCTTTAGAGTTGAATTAATCCTCCAATTTGAAACTTGTTTTTATGGTGACTCACACGTTGAGCCAAGAGTCTCAGCCTTCTAACTGTCTGTTAGTGCAGAGCAGGTGGATGGAGTTCAGCCAGCAGTGGCTGATAACCTGCCTGTCTCTGTTGATGCACAGTAGCACCATTTCCATTTTCTTCTCACTAGTGTGTATCTTTTTGCAATTAATACACTTTGCTTAGGAAATATGAATTCTCTTTTTATTTAAATTCCATAAATGGCTGTTGTTTTTAAGTGCCATTGTTTGATAAGAGAAGAAAGTGGGAAAGTTTTTGCAGCCTTCCTATAAACCATTCATTTTAAAATGGAAACACAATATTGGGTTTTCACACTGGGTAATCTGAGTAAAAGACTGTTTCCTTTTTTGATGTTTTTGCTCTCTTCTGTTCTGGTCTTTCCTTTTAATCCCTATTCTGCTCAAATTTATGGAACACTTTAAATTTTTTTACTGGAACTCTCCCAAGTTCTTTTTTCCCCCTTTATTTAACGCACTCATCCCACCTGTAGCTTATGCTCTTTAAATCCTCACAAACAAAGGCAGCTGTGATTATGGGCTTCAGGTGCTTGGAAAGGATACTGAGTACAAGTGTCTGAGTTGTCAACTGCTACAAATAAAAAATGTGCTTGATTGATAATTTTCTGGCTTTTTAAAACGTCTTTTTAAGTGCTTGCTATGATGGCTTGTTCGGCAGTGCTGCTGGAAGGCTGACACATGGGATGCTGTGCTGGGTCCTCTGCTCCCCATACTCTGGGCTTTCCCTCTGCTCAGTCCTTTCAGTGTCTGCTGGCTGGAAATCTTTTGCTTCTGTTAAAACTCTTTGTCCTATTTTTGTGCTGGATGGGTTAAATACAGGCCTATTAGGCTTAATTCCAGCCCAGTGGAAATGTCCTTCAGAGCAAGCTTTTACAGGACCCCACTCTCCCATTCCGTTCAGTGACCCAGTTCTTACAGGCTTTGGAGGGCTCCTCATTGGGATGGTGTTTTGGAGACAGGAGGAGACAAATAAAAGTAATAGTTTCATGAGCCTTTTATTCCCAGCAAAAGAATGTGAAAGAACTGCATGCATTGTACGAGATGGTGCCAGATGTTCTGGATCCAGGTGTATCATTGAGCTTTTCAGAAGACTCTTTTATCTGTGGGGCATGAGCTTTCCTTAAAATGAAGATGTTGCCAAATTCAGCTTCTGTTGCCTTTTTATTTAGGTCTAATTTGTGAGTGTTGGCAGATCACATTGAAATAATGAACTGGAAGATGCTGTACACCTGCATAATAACCTGCTAAATTATACCACTACTTTCCTGAGTATCTCCCATGGTTTAAACCTTTTATCTTTTGTAGATGCTGATGATCTCTCATGTGGAAGCTTTCAGGAAAGTAATCCTTTGGCCTCATATGTGTGGAAAGAGGATTGGTTTTACAACCCAGGCTCTCACCACACCGCTTGCTTTGTTTCTCCGCCACGAGTCAGTAGAAATGTTGAGAATGGCCAGTTTGATGATGCTGATGAGTGAGGTTGACTCTGGTCAGAACTAAGTTTGGCTCCTGAGTTGGATTGTGTTCTGCACTGACTGAGCTGTGTCAAGTCCTTTGGTTTGTCTGCAGAGTTCTGCCCAAGGCCAGAAATGTGACACCATCTCCCAAGTTTTGCTCAGGCTGCTGCTGAGCTGTTCCTAAACTGCCCACACTTCCTCTGGAGACAAGAGTGCAGGTGCTGGCTGTGAGCACTCAGTGCAGTTCTCGAGTTTTTGTTTGTGTTACACAGATCCTGCAAAGGACCAAGAAAAAGGTAGACAGGGAGGAGGTCACATTGGTGTTGTATTGAAGAGAATACAAATAAATTGGAGAAATGCTCAGATTTAGAGCTGATGAAAATAAAGTGCTTTTTCATCCATTTTGTTACTAATTAATTGCTTGAGAAGAAGTATTCAATTCCTGAACTTCAGATTGTTTGTTTGCAGGGCTTTGTGACTTTTGACATGCTGATCCCTGTATGTCTGTGTAACTTGTAGTTTTCCTCTCACGTCATGCTGTCAGATGGGTTTGGACAACTTTAAAAACTCTCCTTCCTTCAAGTTTTTCTGTTGTATTTCCATGTAGTTCTAATTCCTGTTTGTGATCCTGATACTGCTTTGTAACAAAATTAGCTGTGGCAAATACAGAATGAGTTGTTTTGTGTTTATGTATTTCAGTATCAAGGGATTACAAATACACAATACATGTTTTGCAAATACACATGATGATACATAGTAGGGCCTGCTCCATCAATAGGAATGCTGGGTGCCTGAGGCTGCCTTCCCACAAAGATTTCTCCACATCAGAACCTTCTTGTCTATGGCCATATTACCCTGCAGTACCACAGTTGTCTTTATTACATTCTCATGTGACATCAGATGTGTAATGACAAAGAAAATCTCTGCTTGTTGATACATTGCAGTATATAATCTCTGTGTCCTGTAGACAGAAGTGGATTAAGGTTCCAGATGCTGTTTTGCTGTTTGTGTTGTGGCAAATGAGATGAGAACACAAAAAAAATCCCTAAGAGAACAGCTGGAACTAGAACCATATCCTTCTTGCTTTGCTCTGGAGTTAAAGGGACTGTTCTCAGATGAAGTATGTAAGTGGGTTGAACGGCTGGTCACCTTAGTATCAGCAGCCTTCAACTAATGATCGTTTCATTAATGGCTTTTCTCTCAAAAGCTTTTTCATGGCTTTTTTTCCATGTTTTGACACACACTGAACTGGAGCACAGTACAGTATTTGGGGTTTTTTCAATCATTCAGTGTATGAGACCAAATAATTCACATGATAGTTTTGAAGGAGGAAGCGGATGACACAGTGATATTTCCTTATTTTTTCCTAGAGAGCACAGGAGGGCAAGACCTTTTCTTTGTGTACCTTTCAAATCCTGGTTCTGTCTTAGTACCTAGCAATTGTAAAGTAGAGTGGAAGCCTGGTGCTGAGGTTGCAAGAAAGAGGGCCTGTTCTTTTATTCCTATTTGGTGGAGTGATCTAGGGATTAGTATTTCCATCAAAACTTAGGTATGCCAATAACTGACTCATCATCTAGAGTAGAAGAGTTGACTTGCATTTATAAATACAGCATTCATAAATATAAATTGAGTGCAGATACACGAGTAAATTGTAAAATTTCCTTTGAAAGTCCCAGGTGCTTTTGTGAGCCTGTTTATCCCTATCCCGGCCCAGCTGTTGTCAACGCCCAGCGCTTCCCTGCAGAGGGCAGCAGAAAATTGTCTGCCCTGCTCGGCGTGTGTTCATCAGCCGCTGGGAGCTCCCCGGGCTGGGTTTCTAACGCTGGTAGCAATTTAGATCCGTGTTCTGCATAGCCCTGTTGTTCCCCAGTGAGGCTGATTCATGGCCTGCATTAGTTTATTTTTTTTTTGTTATTTCACACTGAAGTTATACTTACTGGACTGAAAAATTTCTCCCATGGCTGAGAGAAGAATATCGCTTGACTTCAGGCTTAATATATTTTTTTTACTATGCTTGTGGGAGATATCCCACCGTATTCAATAAAGATGATACTAATAGAATTCTGTGGAAGCAAGCCCATCTTTTGTAGAATTGTTTTAAAAGGATGACTAAAAGGTCTTTATAACACTGATTATGTTGATTTTTTTTCTTACAGTTCCAAAATTCCATCGGTACTGAATCCTCAAGCCATTTTCCCTGCACTCTATAAATCAAGGTGGTTTTTCACCCTGTACCTTTAATTGCAATCAGTCTTGTCTGTCTCAAAGGTCTTATTACTTGAGGAGAAATTGTATTGACTGGTTGCCTTGCTAAGCTGTTTTCATTTTCTGTGATTGTAAACATTAAAGATTTGGTTTTAGTTTCCATTGAAGGGTAAAACTGACACCATCCCCACCAGTTTTGGGAAAAATGGCATGAGGATTTTGCAGCACAGATGCATCCTGATCTCTCTCAGGATACATTGGCAAATACAACTTTGTTCATCTTGGCCCTGCTTGTTAGGGCTTGATCTGAATACACTCAAACTTCAGGGGGATTAGAAAGCCAGATGCAGGCTGCTCAGAAGGCATCTGCCTGGAAGGATTTAAAACCAAGCTCATGGATTCCAATGTTTCTGCACTACAGTGTGTTTCAAATTCCATTGTGAATCTTGCACTGAGCCTGTTTTGTGTTGACACAAGTGTGTCGTTCTAGGCATGGATACGTTGCAATTAAAAACAACAAAAGGTAACAGTGAGCCGGCAGTTCACACTGAGAGTCAAGCCTTCAGCCTGCTCACATTATTGGAGGGAAACGAGTCCCACCATAGGACCAAGAGCACAAATCTTGTGTTCATACAAGAAACATGCTGGCACTTGGAAATTTTTCCCAAGTGTCAGATTTCTCAGTTAAGTGCACATACATCTCTAACACGATTTGCCCCTTCTATATCCACAGGGACAGAGACCCTGGTGCAGGTTAGTGTGTTTGCTGGGTTTATGTTGCGGGGGAGGCTTACGAGTGGGTCAGGAAGCTGCCCTTGCTTTTCACACCATTTTCCCACTTTGCACATAAAGATACCAGCAGGAAAGTGCTTCAGATTTGCTGAGCAAGAAATTTTGTCTAAATAGTGAGGTTTTAAAAAGCAAAACAGTTTTGCGTTTTCTTTGAACAGGCCAGCAAAGAAATTAAAACTTGTTTTGGGTGCATCTGTTGTTTCTTTTGAGACCTACAGGCAATGATTTGCAAGAGGAAATAATTGAAGGAAATGTGTTCATGTTTCCTGTTGATAAGGTACAGCACTTAATTCATACATCAAATTGAGATAGTGTTTCTTGGTCTTATATAATCACAAAATCCAGCCCATTTTGCTGTCTTTTAAAGATGCTACTGCTTCACTTGTTGTTTTGTCCAATCTTTTAACTGATGTACTTTCACTCTTAAACTGAGAAAATGCCTCCACTGTTGAGGGTGGACTGTGAATAATTTCACAGGCTAAAGGAAAAATGCTGATGGCAGCAGCTCATCCTGACCATCTGTTGCTTGCAAGGACACCAGTGTAAATCCCTTTGTAACAAAGGTCATTTTGTGGAGCTGGGCAAGTCTGTAGGCACAGGGGTACTTGTGACACAATGATACTTGCCCTCTGTGGCTCTGCATTGCAAACAGAGACATCAGTAGCTTGAGTATTAGAGGATAAATTTGTGGTGGAGTTTTAGTCCTGGGAGTACCAGCTGCTCATAGGCTTCCCAGCTTGGCAGGAAAGACTGGGACCTCCTCAAAAAAGCTGCAAAGCACACAACCCCAATAACTTGGTTTAGTGATGGAAACATCGTCCTTAAAGCACTTGGAATAGATCCTTGGCTGGTACAGTCTTTTGCAGGTTGTTATCCTGGCAGAACCTCTGTCCCTGTATATCCCCCTATGTCCCTGTATATCCCCCTATGCAATGCCTGTTTCTTTGGTTACTTAACACATGCTAGAAAAATACGAAAATCTTTTGACCTCAGATAAAGTAATATTTCATCTGTAATCTTCCTCCAGGAACCAGAGTAAATATGCCACATTGTATGATAGTTCTGGTTGGCTACACTTGGTTGGGAATTGTGTAACTCCATCTCCAGTGTTACATGCTCAAATGTTTCTGGGAAAGTAAACAGGTGTGACAGTGAGATTGAATACACCTATAGCCCACCCACAACCTCCTTTTAGGTAACTGGAGATCCAAATAGCAAGGAAAACTCTTCTAGCTGAGCAGGTCTTCACAGTGTTGGTGGCAGCAGGGTGATAGAATTGGAATAGCAAGGCCAGAGGAGCAACTGATAGTTCCAATAGAAGCATGGGCAACAAATCAAAGTAATTTGGTGCAGGAATCCCAGCTGCAGATTCTGTTTCCACTGTGGTTAACTCCTTATATCACAAACTGAAGTGGGACAAGTAATCTGAGGTGGATGCACAAAGGTGAAGCCTGCAAATAGCCACATGCTGACTCAGCCATCATCATCTTGTCTACTGTCACTACTGGATTTGCAGGAATACCAGACCCACCTTGTTCTCAGTGTTATTTTTATCTGTACCTTGAGTTTCATATTCTTCAAACAGCCCATTATTTTTCTGGTCTGAAACACCTTTTACCTTTTGGGTTGTGAAGCTCCATCTTATCTACATCATTCATGTTTGATTTGTTTGACTGGGCCTCCAACTCTGCAGCTTGTAGTTTGCCAGAAGTTTGGTCTTTTTAGTGGGTTTGGTCAGACATAAAGCCAGGCTGAGACTGCCTGTATACTAGATAAGAACTGCATTTAGTTCTATTATCTGCACTTGTGTTAGTAGGTGGATTAGGTTTAATTTGGTCCTTTGGAGAGAGGCAGGCAAACTGTTCTTCAGACGGATCGGGGATTTGGCTTAAGGACAGGCTCTTATGTGGTCTGTAAAGTGCCTTGTAGGAATACTTTGTGTGTCTGGTTCCTGCCTGCAGTTTGGAACGCCGACTTTAATGATTGTGCTTCTAATTATGTCCAGAGGTAAATTCTCAGACAAAAGAATGGGGAGTTTCATCATCTGTCCCCTTAAGTGCAGCAGGGTTTCAGCTGTGCACAGGAGGGACTCCCTAAACTGTGACCTAACACACTGGCTGTGCAGGGCACCGTCCCTCCCTCCCTCAGCGTGCTGCTCTGGTCAGGGCTGTACTGGCTTCTCAAACGAGCCGCATCTTTGTCTCTTACAGGTTACCTTACTGTCGTTTACCTTTATGTCCTTTCCCCCCCGACAACGAGGTGGATGTGGACACTTGTCCAGCTTGCAGCAGGGTGGCTGATCACTGTGAGAGGGCTGGGGAAGTTGGTAACACCCCGCCTTTGTGATCCCTGAACAAAAGGGCAAAGTTCAGTGTCCTGCTAATGGACCTAACTGTTCTGTAATTGAGACTCCAGGTACCTGGGAAACAACCTCTTTTGCTGCATATCCTTTCCAGTTTGGTTTAGCTATTCTTGTTCAGCTTACCTTGGTATTGGATATTGCTAAGGCTTTAGTGCTAACTTTCACCACAATTCAGTCAGGGCTTGGCAATAGGATTTTCTGGTTTCAGAACTAACCACGGTGGGTTTGTTTCACTTTTTGCTCGAATTTTCCCTTTTGGAAAGGTTCTTTTTGATTTTTTGGTAATTTTTGTACCTAGTTTCTGCTTCTGCCTGGGGTTAAGTTTAGCTTTTGTTTCCACCTGTAGCACTACGACCCTGCAATTGGTGCTAACCAAAGGAAGGAAGTCTGTTCTCTATTATGTCAGCATCCACCTCGTGTAGCAACTCAGGGACTGTATCAGCAGCGAGTGTGGGAGCAGGTTAAAATGCGGGAAATGTGGGAGAACACAGAGAGTGCAGTAACTGTGCTCATTGGCACGATGGGAGTGTGCTTCAAGTTTCACTTGATTACTTCCTCTTTAATTGAAGCCTCGCCTAATTGAGCTGAGAGCTTTCCCTTCTCTAGTTCAGGATGCCATGGATCCTTTTTTCTCTATTTGCTGTTTTACTTTAGAGATGACACTGCTGGGAGGGGGATGTTTATTTTCAGCCCTTCTTCCCATGGTTAATCCACACAGGTTCTGTTTGACTGTTCAATGCCATTTTAATGATGCAAGCAACAGGTGTTTTTTCCATGTCTTATCAAATATGTTCCCTGTTCTAATAATAATAAAGAAGTTTCTTTATTCTTGGCTATTCTGAATTTCCACCCAAGGAATCTCATTGTGTGTCTTCATGGGGACTGCAATCTAGGAATAGGTACTTGTGGCTGGCTCGATAGATTCTGCTTTGAACCAGTAAGTGTGAATGAGGATTTAACATCCATTTTATCTGGATTCTATTGTTACATCTAGGATGACATTTAGGGCTAATATTTCTGACAGCTCAGTAGTTTTAACTGTTGTCTTGTTGCTTTGGTAAAATGATGAGTACAGCAATGTGTTTTGCCACCAGATGCTGTAGGGATGATTTAATTAGATGAATTTCTGTTTTCATTAACGCTTCTATTAACTGTGTTTTAACGCTACTGTTTGCAGATTCTTATTTTGTGATTTTTTTCTATATATTTTCTCTCATCCTTTTTGATGCCTGTTTACCATCACAAAATTTACTATACTGTAGTGATTGTGTGATTTTACAGGAGGCCTGCCTCTGAATGATATTACCTGAGAAAGTGTGGTATTGCACCCCTGGCAGTGCTGTCCTCTCATCTCCATGGTCCCATCCAAAGCAGGGTGGCATGAACTGTGCTCTACAGAAAACTAGGACAAAATCCTATGAACTCCTGGCAGTGTTGGCCTACCTTGAGAGACCACAACTGTGTTAGATGAAGTATTTCAGCTGCTCTTAACAACTTCTAAGTTAGTCACCACAGATCATTGCTTGTTCAGTCTCCCCCAAAAATGAACATTTGCAAACACTTTACTCAGTTTCTAAAATAATGTTGTCAAGGACAATAACAGCGGAAGTGGAAACCACTTAATTTTTTTTGTCAAGGGTGATACGAAAATTACATTTAGAAGAGGACTAGGTTGTAAAGCACCTTGGAGGCCACTGCTAGTAAACATGAATAGCTCCACATGCTGAAAGGCAGGGGTCTGCTGGAAAATAAAATACTTGAATGCCAGCCTGTGATTTGACAAATTAAATATCTATTAAAATTTATATTGGGAAAAAAAAAAATTGCAATGTTGCTATGGTTACCAAAGCTTCCTTGGTTCCAGGACTGCACTGCATTTCACTTCAAAGCAGAATCCCTTTTTTCCCCCATTCTTTCAGTATAATCAAATAGAACTTTCAGAAGTGCTTTTAATTTGCATATATTAGTTGCTGGAACTTGTTGCTATGAAGAATCGAAAATCCAGAAATAGAGCCGTTTCCAAAGCCAGTGCTTGTATTTCACAGCTTCTTTGAATTAAATCTCATTAAATCATATTCTGTGTTTCTGAACTGTAGTGCAGAAGTGACTGTCCCTTGGCTGGGAGGACAGTGGGACTCACGGGAACCCACTGAGTGTGGGTGAAGCTCTGACAGACCCCACTGTCTGTCTCCTGTGTGTGTTAAGAGAAACATTTATGTTTATAATAGTGGCTCATGACCAGTTCTAGAAACTGGTCTTGCACTTCTGAGTATTTCTTCTGTAAAGTACACCTTGAGTAACAAATGGAAAGGTTAAGGAGGAATGACTTTTATGGTCAAGATCTGCCATTACTGCTCCATTGGGGCCCATTTCCTCTGAAGCTGCAGGTGCTGCCACCAGGTCATCATGGCCAGTTCATGAGGCTTTTGGGAAATACAACCTGCTATGTGGAATGTGAGGGGATGGACACAAGGCCCGTGGTGAGATCCTGCCAGGCAATTCCTGTGCACTTCCCTCACGGAACTCGGTGAATGATAATATTAGCAAGGTTGTAAAAACAATGCAGAGTGAAGCAGAGGAAATAAAGCCAAAGGATTTTGCTGTGTGGTGCTGGCATCTGCCCCACACCAGCAGCACATCTGCCCAGCCAAGGTCAAAGACCCAGTGTGTCTGAACTGCTCACTGCTGTCAGGGGTTGTTCCCCCTCTGTGGAGCACAACAGAGCCTGTGTTTAGATGTTTCCCATTGTGCCCTCTGTGGTTATTAGGCAAAGTTGACTCTCTTGTTGTGCCCATACGTTTTCTGCATATTATCAAACCTTTTTTTATCCAATGCGAAGCTTCTGCTTATGGTTTAAAACTACTCTTAATCTGTACAGTTATGTCTGTGTAAATAAATAATGGAGGGAAACCATGTGCTGAATGAGGTCTGTTTGCTTTAGAGCTGCAAAGCTTTGTCCCTCAGGAAAACAGTCTGTCAGGATGCACGAAGGCATTCAGTTGTTCCTTGTGAGTGTGCACATCTGGCCCAGCCACGGCATTCCTGGGGACACAATTCCTCCTTCCCCGCCTTGCTGCCCTCTCTGCTGTGGGCTGGGTGGATCCAGCTGGAGCTGCAGCCATGCCTTTCATCCTGCTGCCTCCACAGACAAGGGTGTGGGTATCTAGGCTGGCCCTTGTGGCCTGATCCATCCTTCACTTGTGCAGGCTCCAGGAGTGCCTGAAACGAAGGTGAAAACCAAGGCATGAAGTATTACTGAATGTGTATAAACTCTCCCAGACCTTATATGATACTACGTGTTTATTTTAGAAGAAATATCTCCTGTACCAACCTTCCTGAGGTTTATGAGTTGACTGGAAGAGACTTCTTTTAAGCCTTTGCTATCCTTAGGTCCATCAGCTTGGTAAGAGTCTGTATTCCCTTTGTATGCTCTTGAGTTGGAGTAAGAAAAATCCATATAATTCTGTACACAGAGAAGAAAGGGATTAAATTTTGAAATTACCACAGTAGCCATAGCCTCTTTTTCATATTAAATAAACATACTTATTTAAATCCTACAAACAAATAAGTATACTTATTTAAGTCCTGTTTTGAAAGTAGCTGAAAGGCCTCACAGATCTGCAATGTGCAGTCCAGATAGATTGTTGTGGAAAAAAAATGCTTCCCATATGCACCTTTACAAGTTCATACTTGGGTGCATCCAGGGCATGCTTCTGAAAGATCTTGCTCACCAGTACCAGTGTGTTTGAAAGTTCAATTTTCTGGCACTTTTGACTCTGCTCCCTGAACACATTCTGAGCGTTGGAAGCATCGTGTGGTTTGTATAAATACAAGCAGCAGATTGCCTGGGGTGCCTCGGTGCCCCTTGCTGTGCAGCCTGGCTGTTTCCCTGCCAGCAGCACGACAATTTCAATCAACATTTTAATGGGCTCCTGGGGCTCCCCCAGTTTCTCTTCAAGCAGAGTCTGGCACCAGTCTCCCCAAGTCCATAGCAATGAAAAGCTTTATTTTAGCTTTTGATTGTACAGAAATTTACTGACAGTAGGAAAGAAATAAACTGGCTGGATGAGTGCCAGAACAGCAGGGAAGAGCTGTCTTTAGAACAAATTCACAACCTACATTTTGTTTTGTCAAATTCGGAAGTGCAAAGTGTAGAGCAACCATAGATCAGACTTCTCTGTAATCTCGGCCAGATTTTTACAGATTGACAATTTTAATTAAGAGTGTTTTGTTTAATTGCTTTTGGCTTTACACCTGAGAGTGTTCACAGGCCTGTGCAGGTTTAGACTGCAATTATGCAGGGTTTTTTTTTTTCTGAAATATAATTGTTGGTCATTAAAAAAAATTGAAGTAAATGTTATGAAGGCTTTTAATTTTCATTCCTGTTCAGGAAGTTCCCAGATCATCTCTTAGGCTTACATAAGTTATTTTTAACCGTTTCTTACATTTCAAAACCTCTCATTGTAAAGGAAGAGTGCACCCTAAAACCATAAGGATTGCCATTTTGCAGTTATTATGGGCTGGTGATCTCTTCAGTTCTAAGTAGAGGAAGTCATTGTGTTTGTTCTCTGTGTCAGGTTTGTAACAGCAGCTGATGTAACAGTTGGTAAAGGCTGAAATCCTGTAATCTGTATGGAATAGGTGGGGGTCTATAGCGAGAAAGGTATCAATTATCTTTCTCTGTATCCTTCAGGGAGTTACAATTATTATTTCTCCATACAGTAGGTGGAGACAAAGACCTCGTGAATTTTATCATGTTTCCTCAGACTGACTTTATTAGCTGTGCTTGGGCTCTCATGATTTTTGGTATTATTAAATCCCTTTACTAAAATAACCACTACCAAACAGTTTTATCCCAGGAGTTGTAAATTTATGTTCACATTAAGTGCTGCAATTATTTTGCTGGCTACTGTTGATAACTGTTGGTTCTCTCAAATATCAGGGCTGATTTGGAGATTGATCTGTGAAACCTCTCTGTGCAAGTTCAGATCTGTTGTAGGCCCAAAATTCAGAGGTCAAAGCACACCCAGGACTGATTTCAAGTTTGAACATATCTTGAAATTCCCAGTGGTGTGGGAGTTGGATCTCTGTGCAGACTGGAAGGCTGAGGTGTGGTCTGCCTCTTTTTATAAAGTGGGTTTATATGTGTATGTATGTTTGTATAAATCCAGTGCATGTTTGCAGGTGGGTGTTTGTGTGCTCACAGCGTGTCTGGCCGGACACAGAATATGGCATTGGCGTCCTGCCCCTGCCTGAGCTGAGAACTTCCAGTATGATTTGGAGTGGTGGAACAATTGGGGTGCAATCCATAAAGTGGGAGAGATGGTTTGGTAACTTTTCAGAAGGGATATGAAGCTTGCAAATTTCTCAAATCCATTGGCTGACTATTTCAAGTCAGAAATAATCTGTAGGTGTATTTTTATTTTAGTCTCCTTAATATCATTTCCAGTGGGCTGTTGATGCTGTTTGATAGGGGAAGTCTCCTTACCATGAGCATCACGCTGTGTACACCAAAGCTGACTGAAATAGTCACAGCAGAGGTGGATTTCCAAGTGTATGACAGTGCAGGGTGTGTTTCCCCCACTACATTGGACGGACAGCAGGTTGCCTCAGGAGGGAAGGCTTTGTCGCATCTGTTCCTCATGCTCAGCTAAGATTACAGTTTGACTAAGCCCTGTGATTTCAGCAGATCCCTCGTTCATAGATCCCAGACTGGTGTGGTGAAAGTTTCCATGCTTCTTAAAAACACAGAGAGTTTACCTATTGAGTTGTGTTTGTGACAGCACAGATTCAAGAATGCCGAGTGGAATTTTACCCAGTGAGCAGGAGGTGGAGAGGAGCCCACGTGTCAGGGTGAGGTCAGATACCTGAGTTCAGGAGCCATTTAAGCAAACCTTTAAGAAGGGATTTCTTGCTGCCTCAAAAAGTTTGAGAAGGGATGCTATCAATGCCTCTGTTCCTGTCCAGGGAGGCTTGATAGTTGGGAGGACATTTGCATTCTGACAAGGGATGCTTGGGATTAAGTTTAAAGCAGAAAAAGGAGTTGTTCTCTGTTCAGTTCCTTGTTATGCCAGGTATCTTTGTGCAAATGGGACATATCTTCTAATGTCACTGGAATCCTGTCAAAATCTCTGTCTCGTACACAAGAGTTGTATATATCCTGGTTTTTCACTTGTGGGCAGTGTATGCTGTAGAAAGTCAAAATGGATGTTATTATTAAATACAGCTCAAATGAAGAGGCAATGAGCAGAGCAGTTTTCCAAAATTAAGACAAAACAGGTCTTGGAGGTAACTGATACGCAGAGTCAGTGCCTGCTGCAGTATCACGTCTGTTCTGGGGAGGTGGGTATTTTGCAGGGCATCTATTTGAATAAATCAAAATATCCTCCTGTAAACATCAGTGGGAAGCTGAGAATGACATACAAGTGGGTGTGTGGATCTTTCCTCCAGTGAAGCACAGAGCCTGTCCTTCCAGTGCCACTCAAGCAGAGGCAGAAAGTCTGAACATCTTAATGCCACTTTAACTCTCAGGGACAGAAGCAGCACCTAGCTCTTCAAATGCAACGTGGTGTTGTCCCATTTTGACCCACTGGGCTAATCACAAGGACTGAACAGGAATCCTGACTTGGAGAATACACGGTGATAGTGAAACGGCAGTGTTACTGCTTGGTGCAAGAATTGCTTCTACTGGTCTCAGCGCTGTGGTTCATCAGGGTTTCTTCTATGCTCTTTGCTCTAAGAGCGTAATTTAATTTAAAATGTCAAGATCTGTGTAATAAACTGAGTTAGATCATTAACAGACATAAACTATTCTATTCCTGAGGCTTGCAACACTAGCCAGTGTAAATCCAGCACACTGCATCCTCACCCAAGAATGCTGCCAGGGCTGGGAGCTCTGGAGAAGCCGTGCTTTTGCTGAATCCATCTGAACTTTGCTAGATTCAGCAAATAAGATGTTGAGGAGCCCAGAGCCAAAGCGGGGTGTCACACTGGTGGCTCATTCTCTGGCTGCGTCCACCTGCATCTTCTCTTTGTCCCCCAGACGCTGATCAAAGCTGTGCTCTGTGAGGGAGCTTGGGCACAAGGTGTGTGCTCCGTGGGGCTGTGGCAGTGCAGAGCATGTTGCATGGAGCAGGGATGTCTGTGGCTTTTGGCTTGAACCTGTGACACCACAGCCTCCTCCCCTCTTCCAAGTACTCCATCATTTGCTGAGGCTTCCCTCCTGTCTTAACAGAAATCGCAACTGAGAAGTCAAAAACCAGTCGATGCTATGGAACAACGCTTGTAGAATTTAAAATACATTCTTTTCTGTTTGTTGTTCAGTATTTCTTACAAAATTGTAGACAAAGATCAGTATAAATGCTGTCCAACTTATTGGTTTTCTGTGTACAGATTTCCCTTATGTTCCTCTAGAAATACCTGTACATGATTTATATGTGGTATTATTCATATTCCATATCAATGGCAAGCATAAGTGATGAGGAAGGAAAAACCCAGCAAGTTAGTATATTTGGTTATCTCCTCTCTGGTTTAAAAATGCCCTTGGAAGTGGAAGGATAATGAATGGTGTGCTGTCAGTTTGATTTTTAAGGGCATGTGGATAGCATCTGGTGGGCTTGAAAAATGAAGCTGCCATAGGTGCAGACTTTCCGTGCTAATGGCTGGGGCAGGGAGGTACAAAGAGCTGTAAACACAGAGGGAAGACACTGGGATGGACAGCTTCATTCCAGAGTGCAGTTAAATGTTTGTGTTGGCTCTGCTGTTCCTGTTGGCTTGCATTTAAAGGATGCAGGCTGCTCTGGGAAAGGAGGAATGAAGTGTCAAAAGAGGCTGGAGGGAGACTTCTTTGAGAGAGGTTGAATTTGAGAGCCAGTGAGTGAGTGGGCAAGTGTACTGTTAACTTAGAAGGAAGTAAACTTCCTTTGTGCACATTATTTTGTGCACAGAGGGCTGAATCCTGGGAGATGCTGAGGATTAAGTGTTTTTGATAAAATGTTCTTTTGTGGATTCAACTTCAAGTTGCCTTGGGTTTTCTTCTCCAGATATGCCAAAGATCTGGCTCTGTCTGTGATGCTAGTTTTGCTCAAATTATTTATCAAACTGCTTTGTAATGTCTGACTCAAACGCATGTAACATTTGCCTAAAAAATGTGTTCTGGGAACGAAAGCCCTCGCTTGAAGTCTCTGCTATTAAATCTTTGCTGAGGGGCAGGGAGAGGCTGTGAGTTTTTTGGCAAAGTTAATAAAATGTGTGGATTAGTGAAGTGCTGATTAGTGAGGTTCTGTTGTCGACAGAAACATTCCTGCCTTAGCTGAAACCCAGATAGAAAGCTGCCCGCCTGGATCGTGGAAAGTGGTTCATGTTGCTGGTTTGCTGCACTGTGTTGCTGAGGCTGCAGCAAAGTGAATCTTACCAATGTCTTGAAGTGTAATTAACTCTGTTGTTCCATGTAAATATTTGAGGACTGCTCATTTGGTCTCTACAGGGGCCTGCTTAAAACAGTTTTTGCCAAAGAGCTCAAAGGCCAGTAGGAATGTGTGTGCATTAATAAACTTCTCTTTGTCCTGGACTTGATCCAGAGCTTATAGAGGGCAGATAGGATGAGATCTTCCCATCTCATGTATTTACAGGAGAGCTCAGAGCGCTCGATCGAGGCTTCATTGGGCTGTCAGAGTGCCTGGGGTTTAGTTTAGATATGAAACAGTGCAGGACGTCAACACAAAAGGCAAAGGGACCCAGGTACTGGAAGGGCTGAGGGAAAGAAAAGGAATAGAGTTCATGAGAAAAACTGTGGACTCTGTTATCCTCATATGTTACATAAAAATGATGCCTTTTTTGAGGTGTAGAGCTTCCATTTTTTGTTCCCAAGCATCAGCTTAAATGATCAGAATTAATTTTGGTCAAAACAAAACTCTCAAGGAAATTAAGTTTTATTTTCTTGCAATCATTGTCCTTTTTGGGGATGATAAAATGTACTTTCTGCTGCAAGTTTTTTTCTGTTTTCTTAAAAAGCAAATCCTTATTCCTGAGATCTGAAATATTTCTTTCAGAAATGGAGTGTGCTTCCCTTAGGAAATGTCAAATTGCTTCCGAGGCATTGCTTGTTACATTCTCTGGGTCTGGGCTCCCCAGAAGGCCTGTTTTTGTTCTGTCTCCCCTTTCTGAAGACTCTGGTCCTCCTGCTTTAGCAAGAAAAGCTGTGGCAGGGTAAGAATGCGGCCATTCAGCAGCAGATGGTCAGTGTCCACGGGCCCAGACTACAACTCCCATCAGATCCACTGGCAGTGTTTCCAAATGAAAATTACTCTTCTGCCAAAGGGGAATTTTATTTTTTTTGTTGGCATTTTGAATTTTCACCAGAAGTGCCTTCCTCTGGTGAGCTCTGCTTCTGAGCAGCTCCCTCAGCTCCTGCAGCAGGGAAGACGAGCGGGATCGTGCAGTGATTGCACAGCAGGGGAAGCAGCACAGACCAAACAGTGCTGGGAACTGAGGATCAAATTCCCATTATAGTTCTGCCTTGCTCTGGTGATTTCTTGGTAATTCAATTAGTCCATGTTAATTTTGACCCCACTGTAAAGTATACTGTAATAATGACACCTATTTCCTATGGCTGTCATCCATTTTATAATTTTCTGTAAAGTACCTTGAGATCCTTGGATCTTAAATTGCTGATTACTCCTGTTAATGGGGTTGTCCAGCTTGGTCTTCAGATCACTGTCAAAGCTGCAGACAAAGGTAAGCTGCACAGTGAAGATGTTTGTCTGTAGCCTTGAAACTGCTCATGAATTAACTTTTTGTTCTCTAAAGATGTGTGCTCTGTATTTTCAATAAAACAAACACTGGGACACAGTATCTGCATGGGAATGGCCATTCTAAACATATTAAAAAAAAGAAGCCAGTAATGGAAAAAGATGGCAGAAGGAAGCTCTGTTGAATGAGTGGGGGTTGTTTGGTGCTCTAGCAAATCAGTCTTTCATCTCAATCCAAGTTGTCCCTGGATGCCACGTACACACCGTGCTCTTGAGTTGCATAACAATACACCCCAGGTCATTAGGGATTTATTTTTGAAGCCGTGCTCCTTCCCTCATAACACCTTTGGTGTGAGTGTAAAAGATGCAGCTTCCTTGGCCCTCCGAAAGCAGCCAGGCGTCCGTGTCCTGGCACTTTTTGTCTGGGAGCAATCTTCGTCCAAATTGAATTCAAGGAAAAAACTGAAAATTTTCCCATGGTGCTTCTGCCCACGAACGATCGCTGTTTTCTCCAAGAAGGAAGCCCGCAGCCTTTGGCTCTTGGGTGCAAAAGATGCGGCTTCCTCGGCCCTCCGAAAGCAGCCAGGCGTCCGTGTCCTGGCACTTTTTGTCTGGCAGCAATCTTCGTCCGTATTGAATTCGGCCAGAAGCCGCACGCTAACCCTAGCCTGTACTTTAACGATAGCCCCAACCCTACCAACTGCCCCTCCGCTGCCACTCCCCCAATAACTGCTCCCCAGAACTCCCACCGCCGATAGAAACACCTGCCTCTAGGCAACACAACCGCACAGTCCTCCTGGTCCGAGCACCAGCCAGAAGCCGCATGCTAACACTAGCCGGTACCGTAACCATAGCCCCAACCCTCATAACGGCCCCTCTGCCTCCGCTACTCCAAAAACCGCTCCCCGGAACTCACACCGCTAATAACAACCATTTCCCATAGGCAAAACAACCACGCAGTCCCCCTGGACTAGCACCAGCCAGAAGCCGGACGCTAACCCTAGCCAGTACCGTAACTCTAGCCCAAAACCTACCCACCGCCCCTCCGCTGCTGCTCCCCCAATAACCGTTCCCTGGACCTCCCATCANCGTCCGTATTGAATTCGGCCAGAAGCCGCACGCTAACCCTAGCCTGTACTTTAACGATAGCCCCAACCCTACCAACTGCCCCTCCGCTGCCACTCCCCCAATAACTGCTCCCCAGAACTCCCACCGCCGATAGAAACACCTGCCTCTAGGCAACACAACCGCGCAGTCCCCCTGGCCCTAGCACCAGCCAGAAGCCGGACGCTAACCCTAGCCTGTACCATAACCCTAGCCCCAACCCAACCCCCTGCCCCTCCACCACTGCTCCCCCATTAACTGCTGCCTGGAACTCCCATCACCGCTATCAACCCCTGCCGCTAGGCAACTGAACCGCGCAGTCCCCCTGGCCCTAGCACCAGCCAGAAGGCGGACACTAACCCTAGCCAGTACCGCAAGCCTAACCCCAACCCGACCCCTGACCCTCCGCCACTGCTCCCCAAATAACCACTGCCGGTAACTCCCACCG
>VWZF01002935.1:276425-406357 GCA_013396755.1 Sclerurus mexicanus
CCTAGCACCAGCCAGAAGCCGGACGCTAACCCTAGCCGGTACCGTAACCCTAGCTGGTACCGTAACCCTAGCCACAACCCGACCCCCTGACCCTCCACCACCTCTCCCCTAATAACCGCTGCCCAGAACTCCCACCACTGTTAACAAACCCTGCGACTACGCAACACAACCGTGCAGTCTCCCTGGCCCTAGCACCAGCCAGAAGCCGGACGCTAACCCTAGCCGGTACTGTAACCCTAGACCCAAGCCGACACCCTACCCCTCCACCACTGCTCCCCCAACAACCGCTGCCCGGAACTCCCACCGCCGCTAACAACCCCTGCCACTAGGCAATACAACCGCGCAGTCCTCCTGGCCCTAGGAACTCCCACCGCCGCGAGTCTAACCCTTCCCGGTACCAAAACCCTAGGCCCAACCTGACTCCCTAACCCTCCGCCACCACTCCCCCAATAAACCCCTCCCGGAACTACCACCNACCCAAGCCGACACCCTACCCCTCCACCACTGCTCCCCCAACAACCGCTGCCCGGAACTCCCACCGCCGCTATCAACCCCTGCCACTAAGCAAAACAACCACGCAGTCGCCCTGGTCCTATGACCAGCCAGGAGCCGGATGCTAACCCTAGCCGGTACCATAACCCTAGCCCCAATGAGACCACCTATCCCTCTGCCAACGCTCCCTCAATAAACGCGGCCCGGAACTCCCACCGCCACTAACATCTGCTGCTCCTAGGCAGCACAACTGCACAGTCCCCGTGGCCCTAGCACCAGCCAGAAGCCGGACACCAACCCTAGCCGGTACCATAACCCTAGCCAGTACCGTAACTCTAGCCCCAAGCCGACCCCCTGCCCCTCCGCCACCGCTCCCCCAATAACCGCTGCCTGGACCTCACACCACCTCTAACAACCACTGCCCCTAGGCAACTCAACCACGCAGTCCCCCTGCAGGTCTGCTTTACCTGCTTTTCTTGTTTGCTGGTTTTTTCTCTCTCCCCCCTTCTTCCATCCCTGTTCAGCCATTCACAAAGTATTATTCATCAGGAACTTGAGCATCTCCATCGTGAGGAAAGGAGAAAAAAAAAAAAAAGCTTCTGGCGAGCCAGAACTTAATCACCCTATCCTGTTTGTCTGCCTTCTAAGAAAAATGTCTATGGTCTAATCACGATTCCCCAGTGCCCCATAAGCTGGGTCTAGCTGTGGTAATCAGAGCCTCATCCAGGGGCTGGCTGTCAGAGGTGGTTGTTAGCACAATTGATGCAGCAGACATGTGTCTCAGCTGAACTCTGCCTGTACCTTTTGCAGAGCGAGCACTCATTTGTATACACAACATGGGAACGGGAGAGACTCCCCAGTTCCGCTGGCATCTCCTTTAACGAGCTATCATGATATTTCATGAAAGCAACAGGCACACTTTGAACTGTCACATCACTGCACAAGGCGCTGCTTCAGGAGCCACAGGAACGCTCAGTTCAGTGTGCAGGCTGCAATGCTGCTGCAGCTCACTGGGCTGTGCCTGAGGGCCGTGTGGGGATAAATTAGTGAGGGACACAGAGGTACTTCTTGCTTGTATAATTAGGGCCATTTAAAATTTAAATAGCTAAAAAAACTGTCCCCCCCACCTTCAGAGAGAGATTTTTTGCAATGCTTTTGGAAACGATTCCTACTTGTAACTCTTCCACAAAGAATATGCTTCTGGCAGTGCAGAATTTCCAGCAAATATCAAGCTCTTGAGTCAAACACCCAGAGGCCATCATTAGGTTGAAAAGCACACAAACAAACTATTGTTAAAATTTGCTGATGCTGCTGGCATTGCCAAGGGGGCATCTTGTTGTTCTTTGCTCATGTAATTTAAAGTAATGAGAAAACTCAGAATGAAACAAATTAGGAGGCAGATCCTGTGAAAGGACCGAGCCCTCCTCTCTGCTGCAGCATCCAGTCTGTGCACAAAGGGGTCTGTGGCTGGATGGGCCAATGCATCCCAAATACTTGGTAGCAGCAGTAAGGGAATAGAAGGATGATATTAGGGGAGCAGAGAGGGGGAGAGGAAAAAAGAGAATTTTGAAAAATCTGAGGCCCACAGTTATATTTATGATTTAAATATTAAAGTCCCAATTGTATACGCATAAATCATTTCTTTTTCGCAATAAATTATCACTAAACTCAGCTATCTCATGTGACAATGAATTGGAAAGTGCAGCATCCTGTACAGCCAACTAATTTTTTCCTCCTCTAAATATATTACACTGTTTAGATGAGACTACAGTTTTGTGAACAGTGTGTGTATCAATATGAAATGAATCACGCTCACACGTTCTTCTCAGGCCTTTATTTAACACCTCCTTTGCTCAGCCTTTGAAATATAAGAATATATCTTTGCTTGCTCTTAGTGGAAAGTCTGGTATGCAAGGAGTCCTTTGTACAGCTCAAACATCTCTCTGAAGGCCCTCAATATATCAGAAAATCAAGCATGTGAAGCATCAGATTTCCATTTTTGAAGACCATTAAACTCTTTCCTGTAGTAAAAACAGAAGGGTGAGAAAGCTCTGGTAGAAACAAGTGGTGTGTATTGTCTTCATTGCCAGGGCATCTGAGCACAGCAAAGCCAGGAACTTCCAGCATGTGTTTGCAGCACTGGGAAGTGTGTTTTATCCTTGTTTTGCCTTGCAGGGGAAGCTGGGCATGGCCACGGTAAGACATTTTCTGCGTCACTCACAGCAGGTCTGTGGGCAGTGGTTAATCTTTAAGCTGAGCCCTAAAAGGGACACTCAGGCATTCATCCCATCCACCTGTGCACGCTGGAGCTGCCCTAATCTCCTTAGGCAGCAGCTGTCTCCGAGGCCTTCAGGGACTTGGCTGTGGTTTCTTTAAAGCCAGGGCTGCTCGTGTCCTGCTGAGGTCTTCTGTGTGCCTGAGAACATATTCAGTCTGAAGTTGTGCATGTGGCTCACATACCTTTCGGACTCCTTTTCTGTGTTTTTGTTTTCAGTGTTGTGTTTCCAGTCTGATTTCAGTCCCCTGTTCCTATCATAGCACGCATGGTGTGAGTATTGGGCACAACAACCTGATTATTTCAAGCTTCAGTCTGGCTTCCTTTTTATTTGTCCTTTTAAACCATGGTACTGGAGACTGGTAGCCATGGTAACCCCCTTATCTGTGTGGAGAAATAAATACTAAAAATTGCTTTTTTTACTATTTATATATAAAAATGCAGAAGCAAATAAAACCTGCAATATATGACTCACTTCATATTTTCAAGTCTCTTCTACTTCTGTTCAGTGTGAAACCAAATAATCTGAGGAAATCAAAACAAACCTAATTAAGGAATTAATAAACAAATTAAAATGGCTCCTTTTTGAGGGGGTTCAGCTGTTTTCAGCTCCTCCTGGCTTATGTACCCCAAAGAGGTGACAGTGTCACAGAGCACTCCAAAAAGAGCCAGATCTGGCCAAAGGTTTTGACTGAACTTTGCTGTTTTTCATGTCTTTGTTAATCATACTTTGTCCCACAAAAGGTATGTTTTCCATACCTTTGTATCAGCTCTTTAATTTAGAATAAGCTGAGAAGTGCACCTGCTCTCAGTAGAGTGAACCTTTCCAAGACAGAATTGCTGCAGGTGTAAAACCTTTAATTACTGCACCCTGACAGCTTGAGACTGGTGCATAATTCAGTGATTCCTCATAAAGCAAATCAATGTTTTCGTTTCAATTCCTATGTAAAATAACCTGAAAATTACTTCAAATACAGTTTTCTTTATGTTCATTAGGTGATACTTGGCTGCAAATGTGTCTCTAATTTTTACTGCCTGGGTGTCATTGACTTCCTTTAAAGAGAATGTCACTGCAGTTCCACATACTCCGAGGACCCCTGGGATCAGATTCTAGGAAGGTGACTCAGACTGTCTCAAGGAATCTCTCATCCAAGATCTTCATTTACTTTCCAGTAACTGTGCTCCAGCTGGTGCCAAACCCATCTGCCTTTTGGAAATGATGATCTTTCTAGCATGTCTTTTTAGGCAAGTTCATTCATCCTTTCTCCACCTGCCAAGCTGGGGGGACAAGGTTTTGTTGGGAGAGGCAATACCTTTTATTAGACCAACTGATAACGTGGATGGAAAAAGACGCACAAGTTTTTGACCACACTTGTGCCTGCCTCACTGTTCAGTGAGTGTTCTTGCAGTTCATTAATGTCAGCTTCCATGAGGAAAATGGAAAGCAGAGCTTTTCACTGATGCCATTAGAATGGCTGGAGGTGGCAATGCTGCATCTGAAGTTCAAATAATATGCTATTTCACTTTACACATGTGATTTTGTTTCTCCTCTTGGATCAGACGAGTGTAACTCCAGGATTTCAGTGGAAGTGCTTTCGTGTGGGAATTC
This sequence comes from Sclerurus mexicanus, assembly GCA_013396755.1. Lineage (NCBI taxonomy): Eukaryota > Metazoa > Chordata > Aves > Passeriformes > Furnariidae > Sclerurus > Sclerurus mexicanus. Next base: position 280,802 of record VWZF01002935.1, read on the forward strand.
TTTGTGTGTGTGCCAACATATGATGAAAATGCTCTTGTTCACAACATTCCTACTTGCAACCTTATTTGCTAGAACTGTCTCATGGTGCAAATACAAAAAGAACCATGTGGACTCAGTAGGAAGAAAATTATTTGAAAATGTTTCTATTCACAGAAATATTTATTTTGTAGTAACTCTGTTTCAGTCTCACTTCTATTTTCTGTCTATGATAACGTGTGCATTTATTTTCCAGTAGAGCTCCTCCTCCTCCTCATGCTGTTCCATTGCTCACTGTCTCTCCTTCCATGTCTCTGATTCACTAATAAACTATTTTTGATTCTTCTCCTCCTCTGCCTGGACTCAGCTCTTGCTGAGCTGTTGCAGCTTTGCCCTGTCCCTGCAGTGTGTGTTACTGAGCCCTGAATTCTGGCTTGGTTTTTTTATTTCTCCTTTTTAACAGCTCACGTTGTTCTGAACGGCAGAGCAGCTCTGAAGCTCCGTGACCATCCCCATTCTGACAGGCAACACTCCAAATCAGGGACTCTGGCATCCAATTGGGACAGTTTCTAGGCATGATGTTGAAGGATAAATTAGGAGCATCTGTTACTCCAGAAATGGGCTGCCCATATATAGTCTGAACTGATTAGCCAAAGGGCATATAAGAACTTGTGGAATTGCCTGGGAATTGAAAGGAAAGGTCAGCAGCAGTGTCCATATATAAATATATGTATATATATATATGTGTGTGTGTGTCTGTGTGTGTGTGTGTGTGCGTGCATTTACGAACACATATGCCTTTGCAAAGATATGAATTTAATCAGTAAGGTATTTTAGATTTTGTTCTGCCTATCATGTGTAAAGGGAGAAGTGAGCCATGGAAGAGTAACTGCTGGCTTTTGTACTAGTTTAGCAATTATCTGCTGTTTCAAAGGGAATAGGTTTCTGTGTGACAGCACTAAGGGCTTTGCAGCAACATGGATTTGATTCTCAGAGCAGTGTTGGGAGACCTGTGTCCCAGGCAGGGCTGCTCCAGACACTGCATTTTGGCAGCAGAGCTCAGGAGCACAACCCAAGCACCGTCTCAGAGCCCAGGCCCTTGCTGGCCAGTCTGCTCTGCCTGTACATGACCTTGGCCTCTGAAAGCTCCCACTGCAGCTGGAGGCACTGCTGTTTTATTTGAGCTTTTTCCTTGGGCAAAAAGGGAGCTTGCATGTCTTTACAGAGATTTCTGATGTGAATGAGAGCTCGGATATGCTGCAGAAGGCTTAGCACTGCTCACAGCAGTGCCAAGTGTGTTAGAAACTGTGTGGAGAGAGGAAAACTTGCTGCAACTCTGGAGAAGTGTCTTTGGCAGTCCTGGAAAACTCTTCCCTCTTCCTGAGCAGCATTTCAAGTCCATTCTCCCAGGGCAGGAGTGCAAAGATGGAAATTCTTGTTTAAATCTCTCACATTTCTTACGAGTACCTTGTCCCTGATATGTGCTATTTCATGCCCTTATGTGGAATCTGCTTGTCACTGATGCTGACGGATGCAGGATAAAGTGCACTTTCCTTTGGCTGTGCCAAGTGGATATGCAGCAGCGTGCTCAGCTAGAGCAGCCAACAGCAGATTCTGTGCAGAGCCAGGATTGTCTGGGGGAGCTTTTCTTTCTTAGAATTACCAGTGTAAAGGGTGCATGTGCAGCTGCCTTCATGTGCTGGGGGAGATGTACTGGTGGCCAGCAATTTGGGGTGAGGTGGGGGTGCTGAGCCTGCTCCTGCTGTCCACATGGGATTTTCAAATCCAGAGGGGTTGTTTAAAGTATCTCCATTGTAAATTGAAGTAGGAACTTTTAGTCTCCCAGTTCAGCGCCTCTGTCCTCAGGTCTGACATCAGGGCCCACAGGTTTTAGCTAATCCTTGCTACTGAATAACGGGTGACTTTACATAGCAAATGTGTTACAAGGTCTGGGGTCAGTGTGTGGGAGTGAAGAGCCAGAAAAGAAGGTTTGTCATGTCTCAGCACTTGCCATAACAAGCCAAGTAGCAAGAGCCAAATTTGAGCCCCTGTTACACATCGTGTACCTCAGCATTCAGTTTGCTGTGAGACCTACTGGTGTTGAAGTTCACAGTATAATATTTCCAGGGAGCAGATAGGCATGGGAATTAAGCTGGTAGACGTTGCCTTTCCATTTCTAGATTTAAGTAGCCAGTAGGTGTTCATTTACCTCAGCAGTCCTCTTGTACTGGGTGCAAACACAGGCACGTCCAGCACATCACCACACTTGGGCTATTCCTTCCCCTTAAATAATAATTTTCCTGTTTGCCAGCAACACTGCTGTCTACAGCCTGAAGATTGCAGACAGATGGGTTCATGCAGTGTGAGTTTCCAGGCTGTATTCAACCTTTATCTTGTTTTGAAGCGCCATGGGAAAACTAATCCCCGTTTCTGTGAGCTGGTTTCCATGTATGCAGTTGCAAATGCTGGGTGCCAAGAATGTGAGGGATCCAAACCTACAGTAAGTAACTGGGTCACTCTGGAAACCTTGTCACATGTCTGGGCTTTGGCCTTTTTTTTCTTCAGTGAGGCTGCAGAAAGTAAGGGCGGCAAGAGGCCAAAAGTTCACCTGTATATTCTCTCTCCAGCTCTTCCTCATCCTCACTAGTGTCTAGGAAATAGTAGACCTCAAAGTGGAATTTGTTAAGGATGAGCTAACAAGAAGCTTCCAGTTGTGAACCAGTCCATTTTAATGAGCAGGTAATTGAACTGGGAGGTAGCAAGAAAGGCCAGATTCTAAAACCTTAATCATAATTGACATGGCTACATGAGAACTTTTGGCTTGCAGTTTGTAGTTAGTTTCTAGGTTTCAACTACTAATGCTTCTGTAGCTTCTGCAAAATTGCTAAGGTTTATGTTAGAGATATCTGAGACATCTGCCTTTGTGTTTCTGTGGTTGTGAGCTCTGACTGTATTGAGACACACTATGGATGTGTGCCTGTCTGCGTTCTTACTCAGTCCTTGCAGCTGTCCAAACACTTGTGTGCTCCATGGGCTGGCAGTCCCAGTGTGACAGTGGATGGAGGAACTGGGGCTCCAGCAGCTGAGGGCTGCAAACCCATTGCAGGGTATCACTGTCACGATGCTGTCATGTGGGGGAAACTAAAGCATGTCCAGCCCTGCTTTACAGCCATCATCTCGCTGCAAACAGTCCTCTGCCTAGGGTTTAGGCTAAAAGGCTCTGAAGGATGTGTGGTAGAAGTTTAAAATGAGTAACTGACCCTTACTGGCATGGAGTTGAGGTTGGGGCTGGTGCAGCAGTGAAGGTCTGTAGTGCTCACCCACCGTGTTCTGAAATGACCACAGTTTTCTTGCAACACGTAGGGCAAGGAGATGGCAGGAGCCAAGTCATGAGGATCTCAGGTGGCCTTGTTGTGGCGAGGGCTGTCAGAGTCACAGGCGTTGTGGTCATCACTGCAGGATGCTCTGCAAGTGCATCCTCAGAGTTCATGTCCACAGTCACGACCTGCTGCTGTACACGCAGAGCAGGTGGTCTTGTGTCTCTCTGAGCAGAACAACCTTGAAATTCTGCAATGAATGAAGAGATTGTGTGTCAGGGACTTGGTCACTGCTCTCGATTATTCCTTTGGAGAAAAACTGGATTTCTCAAATGGATTTCAGCCTAGTCTGTTCCAACCCCAATCAATCACATTTAATTATCTGCCCAGGGCACAGAGTATCCATCATACTCTGATAAATTCAATGAACATGCAAATTCCATCATCTTTTGTCATCAGTACCCTCTGTTCTTGGCACTCATGCTAGGAGGGCTAGACTGGAGATATGTTGATTAGCAGATACACTGATCAGTCATGAAAATTCATTTCCAAAATGAATTTAGATTTGGAACGAACATAGATTTCTTTCCACCTCAGGCAAAGGGAGCCTGAATTCTTGATTACATATAATTATTTATACTCATATTTAGGCCATTTTATATAACCCCAAGGTGGTGTAAAGTGGTATGAGTTTAAATAGGAGGTTAGATCTGAACTGTTTAAGCATTTCACTTGTTGGGTACTTGGAGGAGGAGGCAGAGTTGTCTTTCTTTTTAATTGCTTTTATGTATAAGCTGATTTAGATGTCTTCTGCTACTTTATTTTCTCTTTGGAGCTCTGACTTCATCTTAATCAGAAACAACACAACTGGTTCTCTCAAGGTTTTTGTAGAAAGTGCAGTTTTCAGTAGTTGTGGTTAAGGAACACCTTTTGGGGTGCCTGCTGTCCCCATTTTGAAGTTGATGGGAGGCCTGCCTGTTGTTTCCTGAAAGACGACTAATGTTCTGTGCTTGAAATCCCAGCACATGAGTCTGCCCTGTGTCTCAGCTTGTGCTGCTGGGAACATCCCCCTTCCCTCTTTTCTTCACTGTGTTGTGGGGAGGCCCCTCTCCCTTCTCCAGCTCTACTGTTACATGGAAGGTGATGGGGGTCCTTCCTCTGTGGGCTTTCAGCAGTCCTTGCAACACCAGTCTATGGGCATTCAACAGAAATTTCTGCAATGTTTGGGAATGCCAGACTGTGGCATGTGCCAGCGTAGCTGAGCCAAAATTGTTGCCTGGTGTTTCCACAACATACTGGCCTGCCCAGAGTTCACTGTCTGCCATCAGAATACCTGGGGACTCCCACAGGCTCAGTTTTACCATGTAAACCCAGACAGGCCTTGGTTTCACTGGGCTAAAACCAGGTTGATAGTGTGACTTGTGCTCCATTTAAATTCCCCAAGAACAGTGTCTTAAACCACATCTTGAAGAAACCCAAATGAAAATCCCCAAGCAGTTGTCTTTCTACCTAGTCCAAATTTGCAGGATTTGACATACCATACAAGAGATCTGTTTTCTAATGTGTGTCTAGGAACCCCTTTTTCCAGAAAATCCTGTTGGAGGTTTCTTAAATCCATCTCCAGCTGTCAGTCTCACTGAACAGCAGCAGGGGCTGGACTTTCCCTGCAGTCTCTGAGTGCACTTATCATAGAGGCCAGTAAGTGTTTAAGGACAAATTACAGCCCAGAAACATGCTGAGGTCCCAGCCTGGACAGCAGGCCCACTGCAGGGTGACCCAGCTGCTGCCTCTGTGTTTTGCTCTTTGCCTGGCTCACACCACCTTCTGGTCAGTCCCTGCCTGTTTGGTGCCTGATTCCCGAAGCACTCCAGCTCCTGTCCTGCATCTCTGGGGAGCAGTGAAACCTGTTTGGGTGCCAGGGAGGCAGAAGGACCTGGCTGTGTGTTATCACATACTGGTGATAAGGACCTACTCTCCCGTATTCTGTATTCTTTCCTTTTTTAACAGATTAGTGTTCATTTGATCTTCCCTTGGGTGTGTGTTGTCCTCTTTTAATTGCAGTTTTTTGAGCATTCATCCCCCTTTGCTTAGCTCCTGAGTTTTGCTAATAAGTTCCTGATGTGTGCCAAGATAATGAAGATGATTAATGAAATCGTTGCGCTCCCAGATTCTTGTTCTAACTTGCTGCCTTTAAGTGGTTTCAAACTTGGATTCATCTGCACTGTTACCTGCAACACAACCCAGTTTTAACCACAGAAGCAGAAAAATGAGAACGTGTTTTGCTGTCTCCAGAGATTGTCATGCAAGAAACCCACTGGGAAGTTAAACAGAGCCAGCAGGCTGGTGGTTCAGTCATGGGTTTTACTGAATCCCACAGGGAGGTGACACAGGTACTAGCAGCTCACTCGAATAAGGCAAGTTCCTTCCATGCCAGACTGCAATTATCCCACATGCCATAAAACAGAACTGGCAGAGATGGTGAAAAATATGTACAGAGTGGTTCCAGGGGAGAGACTGCATCTCATAATCTCGGTTATGCTGCTTGTTTTCCTAAGTACTTTTGCTCTTCCTCCCAGACTAAAATACAGCAGTTAAGTTCATTAAAAACACTTTAAGTCATAAACGTTCACCATTTTTCATTTCCTTTGCAAACAGCACTGATCTGATAAGTGTGTTTCCTTTCCCAGAGCCGTGAATATTTCTTTGTAGAAGAAAGTTTGCTCTGATAAAAGCAGGTTTAGTAAAGTCTGACTGTGTAATTCTCTTCCCTCTCACAAGTATTTTGCTTCTCCCTGATGTTTTCTTTTCCACAGCCCTGCTCTGTACAGGGAATTTCAGATGTGGAAAGAAAAGAGCTTTTCACAATGCCTTATGGAAGCATTTGATACCATACCAACTATTTGCCCCGAGAAGCAATAAATAGTGCTGGTACATTGGTTAGATAATATATACTAGGCAACACATCCAGTTGGCTTCAATTAGCTTAGTTAGAAAGGTATGGCAGTGTAAAGGATGTTTACCTTTTGCTGGAGATTTGCATGGATTGCAATGAGGTTTTAAAATACTGTTAGAGATGACTCCGTTTTCTTCTTGGGATCTTTATTCAGGATCTGAAACAGGGTGTGATGGTAGAAGTGGGAATAATCAAGCGTGTCACTCCTGCTTTTCCTTTCTCAGCTGTTATTTCAGGTTTGTGTGGATCCTTCCTTGAGAAGAGCAGAAGACATGATGAGCAGGATGGGGCACACAGAGGCTGGTCCAGCCCTGGGATTGGCCGTGTCCCGGTGCTGAGAGCTCCAGGAGCTGTCAGTGTGTGTGGCTGGAATATGGAATATCCCAAGTCACTGCCCACCCAGCCTTGATCTTTACCTGCATGGAGGCAGGGGCTGAATCTCTTCCTTGCTGTCTTTGCCCCTTGGCTGGTGCTTTGAGAGGAGTCCAAGTGCACTGGAAGTACAAATCTTAATGATCATGTCTCACTGCAAAGCTTGACATATTCCAGCCCCATACAAACTTTTATTCTGTGCTCTTCCGTGACCCCATTTGTTATCTGCTTTGTAACGGACCTGGAGAAGAGTCCAGGCACTCACATTGAAGGAGATTTATGTTTCATTCAGCTTGTGGCTCCGAAATATGCAAAGAATCACCTACCAGCAAGGATGTGTGGTGCCACCACCGGATCCAGAGCTGTTCTGGGGCCAAACACACCCTTAGAAACACCTGGTGTATGAATGATAAAAAAATAAATGATTACTTTTACTTTCTTAAAACAGGAGCAAAACTAACCTTGTCTGCAACAAAAAGGATGCCCTGTAGAGCTTAATGCTACTTTTGTTTTTAACTCTGGAATGTTTGGGGTTTCTGACTGGAAATGAAATAACCTCATCATAGTTTCTGGGCATATCTCACACATGTGCATCATCTCCCTACAAACAAATCAGCTGTTATGATAAGGAGAGAATTTAACAGCTATAGCCAAGACATCTTTCAAGAAGTAGCTCTGAAGAGAAGCACAAACTCATGACAGTGGTCTGAAGTGTGAGAAACCTCTGTTCAGTTCCGTGCTATTCCACAGGTTCCCTCTGTGACTTTTGGCAAGTTAATTAATCTCTTGGTGCCTCCCTTTAATATCTGTAAAATTGCTACAGAAGTACAGCAGTGTCGTGGGGCTCAGTGCCTCTGGAGTGCTCTGCAAGGCAGAGCAGGGATTAGATGCTGTGGTAATCAGGGTCAGGCGAGTGCTTCAGACCTCAGGCACACGAGGAGGTCCCTGTGTGTGTGAGCTGAATGTTGCTGTTCTGGCTTGCAGGGAACAGCAGTGTGGGCTCTCCCCATCTGCCTGCACTAAGTTGAATCTCAGTGTCTAGGACGTGTTATTTCTCAAGCACTGAGTCTGTACATTAAGTCTACATATAACACGGCATCCTCTTGCCTAATTGCAAAACTCTGCTTAAAAAACAATCAAGACAGCAGGGTCCTAAATCATCCTGCTGATTTTCTTGCAACATCCTGTTCTTCTCTGTTTCATCTGGAAACTCACTGACGCTCTAAGAATTAATGCCAGTGATTTGTGAACGTTTAGTTCTGTAAAGATTATCCATGTCTATCAGAGTAGCCTGCAATTCATTAGCTGGGTCAAGTATATTTAATGATGCTTCATATCACTGATGACATCATATCCTAGCCTAATTATATGTCCTTTTTTTTTTTTTAATTTTTCTTCCTAGTTAACATTGTTCTTTGTCCAAAATATGTTGTTACTAACTCAGAGTATTATTGGCCAGGTTCCTCTGAAAACCTCCCATGTAGGCTGGGAGAACGAAAGTAGAACTGTAATGAGAAAGGTGCAGGGTGGCTCTTCAGGGCCTTTCCATACAGCTCATGTTTATGTTGAAGTCCTATGGGCAGAAAGAGGTTCTGCTGAAAGCCCCTGTAAATCCAGGCTTTCCCAGGTGTTCAGGTCCTGAACCACAGGCTGTTAATGGGCTCCTTCAATGCAGCCTCTGATAGGTTGGATTTCTGCACCAGCAGCAGAGATTTCAACACATGAAGAAATGTTCAGTATCTATGGATTTTGCTTTAAAAATGAAAAAGCTGTTGTACTTCTTGTAGAAATGTAGAAATGTTGTTGCTTCTGTGGCCAGAGTTATGCTGAGACTGAAAAAAGGGCCCCTGATTTTGAGCTGACAGAGAGGTGTAAATTAAATCTGAATCTAGAAGATTTCTGATAAAATCCATTGGCTAATCCTGTCCTTTCAGGCTGGGTGGGATGAGGTTACTGACTTCCCAAGTGCAGCCCTGCCTGCATTAGTAGAAATGTGTCTCTAGTTCTGGGTTTCAGTAGGAAAGAGGATTGGTTTGAAAGTAGAGCAGTAAATCTTGTTTGGTAAATTCTGCTTAGAGCATGTGCTGTGTCTCTGCAAATGCCTCTGCATAAACCCACTGACTGACTTCCTTCTTCAGCCATATAGTCTTTTTACCTATGAATCTAATAATATATTTGCATTCTTTCTCTGTAACAGCTTTAAGAGTCCAAGACCTGTTTTCAGAGGGGATTCTTCTGGCCAGATTTGCCCCGACATTCTCCCTGTGCCTGCTATTTGCTGTTGGTTGGATATGACCCAGTGAGGTGCCTTATGGATATGAATCACTTGGCATCCATTTTTTAAAAGTAAAATTTAGAGTGTTTGCACCTTAGGCACATAATGATGTGCTTTCACTGAGATGTGTGTTTCTAAGAACTGGGGCTGCAGAGTGAGTCACCCTCGAGCCGTGCCAGCACTGTGGTGGTGTGTGCTACACCTGTTCAAATGCACTCAAATCAAACACTCGGGTTAACAGCCCGGGTTCCTTGGCCAGTGGCAAATGCTGAGTGTATTTTTGTTGGGTTTGAGCATGACTAGTCTCTCCAGTGAGTTATCATCACACTAGACATGAATATGCAATGAAAGGAAGGAGTATGTCCTGTCCTGGGCAGAGGACAGGAGACCTCAGGCCTGCAGAGGAGGGGGGTGTTTGGAGTTAATGGAAAGGCTCTTGCAGTTATGGGACAGTCATGGACTGATACATGACAGTGATTCCTGCTTATACCCACATCTGCTGTTTTCTAGGCACTGCTGCCATCCTGCCCTGGTAATGTTCTGAATCTCTAACAAAATGCTAAAAGGACTGATTTTTTAGCTTTTTCTGGTTACATCAAGAAATTATTGGTTCTGGTAAATAATAAGTAATCTTGCGTTTGTGAGGTTGGTTACCAGACAGGTAGAAATGAGTTTCCTCTTGCCTTACAGGCAATCCTGCACTTGCCGTGCTCCTGGAAGGGCTGGGATCACCAGTGCTCTGCTGTGTGAGTTTGGGAACAGCCTCCCTTTCTGGCTGTGGCAGGGTCTCCCAGGCAGGGTGCTCTGGCTACCCCTTTCTCCACATCCAACTACATGGAAGTGCAAAGAGCTGATCTGCAACATCTTGAAGCCAGCCTTTCCCTTGCTCTTGCAATGTTTAAATTGTTCTGTTTGAATGCTGAATGTTTTACAACACTGTTTCAAGGGTGCCTAGGCTTTGCTTTCTGTCCCCTGTGGCAGCCAGCTCCAGCTCAGAGTTACTGTAGGGAAAGATTCAACACTCTCAGAGATTTGTGACCCTGTGTCCGAGGCCAGGAAACTGTAGTTGAGCCAAAACCATTGGCATCACTGCTGAGAGTTAATAAATACATTCATTCCTGTAGTACATTTTTATTGGCATGAGCAAGGCTTAATACATACCACCTTGTTTTTCTCTGTGCCTGAACAAGGAAAGTTGTGCAAGCTGGACTCGCCAGTGATTAAGAGACCTAAGCGAGTTGGACTGATAAGATCATAGATTTTATGACCACTCTGTGTCATTATATCATCTTATCTGAGCTCCTGTGTAGCACAGGCTGTAGAGCTTCATCTTTATTCTTTTTAAGCCAATACATTTTGTTAGAGTGAGATTTTTCTCTCAAGAGTGCGAGTCATTACTCTCTGGATTTGAGTTCTCGTGCCCATGCTGCGGAATCATAAGCAGCTGGCCTGTATCGGAGCTTCTACGCAACTTCTGTTCCTGATTCCAGATGTGACCGTTCTGACACTTCTGCAAAAGACATGCAGCAGTAAAGCCTTTAAAGATACCTATGAATTGTCCTGAAGCCACTCCCTGGGGAGGCACTCCTGGCACAGGGAGTGCCTCCTTCCAAGAGCACACCTCCAGCCCCCCAGCTCAGCCATTTCTCCCTCCACATTTCCCAGCTGGTTACAGCTGCTGCTCTTTCTTGAGTATGTCTGAGATGGGGTGCTGAGGGTTCTTCTGATGGGCTGATGTTTCGGGGCATTTGGTTTTTTTCCCCAGTTTCACATGGTGACCAGCACCTGACAGAGGCACCAGTGCAGCCCCAGCTACCAAAACCTGCCTGAGGCAGCCCTCAGGGTGAGTTAATGGGGTGCATCAGCACTGACTGAGGGTCATGCATGAAAAATTTGGGTCTCCAGGTAAATTGCTTGGGCATTCATGCATGAGCTGACTGGGTGCTCATGCATAAAACACATGCCTCAAGCATAAGTGATTTGAGTGCTCATACGTGAAGCATTTGAGTGCTCAGGCATGACCTGATAGGACATTGAAGCACACACTGATTAGGCACTCGTGTAGGGACTGATTGGGTGCTCATGCATGGACCAGCTGGGCAGCCATGCATAAACTAGTCATGTGCTCATGCATGAATTAATTGTGCACTTATGAATTAATTAATTGGCTGCTCATGCACAGACTGATTAGGCACTTGTGTGTGTACTAATTGGACGCTCATGCATTAATTGAGTGCTCATGCATGAACTGCTGGAGCATTCCTGCATCGCCTGGCTGGGTGTGCATGAGTGAAGCAATTTGGCACTCCTGGGTGACCTGGTGGGGTGCTCACGTGTAGTGTTCTGGCACTAGTGCATGAAGTAATTGAGTGCTCTTGTGTAAATATCATAAACCCTGCAATTTGTGCCTGATACTCCCATTCCTGGGCCTTCCAAAACCTTTCACACTTTGGGTGGTTTGGAATCGAGTCTGAATTGTGCAATTTAGGCCTAGAGCTGAGTGAGGCAGTAATTAGAAACAGATGGCACAAAAGAAGAGCTCCTTCTCTTGCAGAGATTCATGACCATCAGTTACATATTCTATGCCATCCTAGAATGTCCCCCCAGCTCATGTAGCTGCTGTTCCTGTCCTTGCTCTTTGTAAACACCAAATTCCCTTTGTTCCAGATCACTCTGCTCTTCTCCCCAAGCCTCTTTGTTTCCTTCATAGCTTGTAGTTTTAGAGCTCATGTTCAATTTCTTCAGAGTGCAGCTTTCGGAAGCAAGCTAAGCTGTACCTGCTTGTTTCCTCTTGTGTCCTTGGGTCTTTCTCAGGTAGTGGGTGTGCATGCTGAAAATTGCTTCTTTTAATCATGAGACTGACATTCAGCCAGTGAGGCCTCATCCCCTGAAGAAACAGCCATTATATTATAAAGGGGATCAGCACCCCTGAGACAAGTCAAGCAAGCACTTTTTTTTAGCATGAAGTATCTGTCAACAGCAAAAAATTGGTGGCAGAACGAGATGATCTCCTTAAGACCTTCTGACTTACCTTAAGAGTGCTGCCACAGCTAAGAAGAAATTGCAATACTGCTTACAGTACACACCATGTGGTAAATGTGTACCAAACATGTCATGTAAGTACACATATGCAAAACACATGCCTGTGGCTCAGGCTGCCAGCCCCAGATGGCCCTGTCACATACACACCCACTCCTCCATCCTTTGGAGTTGCTGTAGGGTGAGATGCTCTTCTGGGAGAGCCAGAGAGCTGCAAAAGACTTGTTGTTCTCTTCATTTCTCCAAGCAGATCCGGTTCATGTCATAGGGAGCTCCCCAGGGAACGGGCAGTCGTGCTGCAGTTTTTTTGCAGGCTCTTTGTGATCGTTTCTCTTTCAAGACTAAGAGTTGTAGTGTAACCAAAAACGAGTTATACTGAAAAACCACCCAGACCCCCTCCCCAGATGTGATGGCACCGCTTTGTCGTCTAAAGAGGAACTGATCTGGGGATCAGTGGGTGTGAGGGGCAGCTGGTTTGTCTCTTCCTCATACAGGTCAGGTGTGTGCACGTGCAGGTTGGTTCCCTGCACCACCACAAGGCTGTATCTCTGGGGCCGGACACAAGTTTTTATTTCTGATTTTCAGGAACTGCCATTCAGAATTTGGAACCATACACACATACAATTCCTGCTGAAGTCAGTAGGTAGGTTTTTGTGTAGAAAATGTTGAAGAAATCAGCTCTGTGGGTGGCATAAGTCCAACTTCGTGTTTTATTGGTCTTAAACAAGCAGCACTACCCTGCTGGTCGCTATTGCATATTTCCAAGAGGCTGATACTGTGGTTTTGAGGTTTCAGGCATGAGCCTGATTGGAAATTAGATACAAATGAGATACAACAGCTGTCTACAGCCTCTTGTCCTGAGCTTGTGGGGTGCAATTTCAGCAGTTCAGACCCATAAAGCTTTTAGAGCAACGTAAAGAAGGAAGTTACAGACCAGCTCCACTCAGGACTTTCCACTGCAGAAACACAAGGGTTGGATGTTTCAAACAGGGTCATTGCTGCCTTTGGCAAGGAGATGAGAGGATGGCAACTGCAGTGTAACTGAGCAGCAACTGGGAGAGCCCTGACACTAGCCCTGGAGCCCAGTTTGGCTTCCTGGAGCTACTGGGGGGCTCAATACATTGCCTTGGCTAGCACAAGGTGAAAGCTCCACTGCCTTATGTCAGAGATCTCCCTCTCCCTTTGCTTCCTCGTTCTTGCCAGATAATTTGGGAAAACCAGTGTCCGTGTGTGCCTGGCCACTTTCAGCAGCAGCAGATTCTTCTGGCAGATTCAAGGGATGTTTAGTCATGGCCTCTTAGTCTGGGGGTTCTCCTTGTGAGAGTAAAAAGCCTGGATTGTGCCCAAGGCAGAGCCTCGTTCACCTTTTGGATGGGTGCTGCACTGCCAGTGTCAGCACACGGCTTGTGTGTACAGTGAGGCACAATGGGTAAAGTTGTGTTACCTTTTTTTTTAGAAGGCATTTTTGGGGTCCTTTCCAGGCTTTTGCGGGGTTTCGTTGTGAGGCTTCATTGTGAAACATTGCGTCTCCCTTAGTTTATGCAGGTATAAAACAAACATGCAAACTGCTATTTATCTGATGAACAAACTCCCACTGGAGCAGAACCCTGCCTTCTGTTTCCGGCTCTGCCATTGATCACTGCAGCATCTTAAGGCATTGGACCTCAGTAAACATATTGATAAATGGGCGATAAAAATATTAACTCCCTAGCAGGTGCATTTGGAATTAATAACTAGTTGTAAAGCACTCTTAGACTCATCAGTATGAGAGGGGTTATCCTGGGAAGTGATGTGATTCATGCTGGTCTTCTAATGCATTTCCCAAATCCGTCCTGGAGACTGCATTGGGGAAGGGGCTGTTGGTGGAGGTACAACCTGTAGGTGGGCAGTTGGCTTTGCTTTGTCTCCTGTGTTCAGAGGTGTCACCCGCTCCTCCTGCAGCTGCATCAGACAGACCCTACAGTCCTTTATGGCATTGTTTGGTGGGGCAAAATCCAGCCCGGATAGGTCTGAGTTCAACGGGGACCCATGGTTGCCACCCCAGCACAAATGCGTAAGTGATGCCCCGCTTTGCTCTGCAGGGCTGGAGCCTCAGTGTCTACCAGCTAACCAGAGAGGTAGTTAGTAAGAAAATCCAGGGTTATTTCCAGCTGGTAAACAGAAAACATGGAGCAGCCCTTCCCACAGTTTGTCGCTCCCTGTTCAGGTTATTCATTTCCACACCATTTAAATGCGAGTGTAATCCCTGCCCTTTAAAACTCATTAACGTAAAAACTTTCTCTCCAAGCCTGTGTAGTCTAAATGAAAGCTGGGACTGAGTAAGCCAAGGATGGAAATTAAAGCATTACCAGAGTGCTCCACTCAGGGCTGCATTCCTGAGGTGTCTTATCTGATCCTGTACAATTGCCACAGGCCTTTTGGGTCCGGATTCTGCTCCGCTCCGTGTGCTGGCTTGGCCAGTGTAAGGCTGGTGCAAGTGAGGAGAGAGTGGGACCCGCTGCCTCCTTCCTGGCAGGAATGAGCTGCACCAGTTGAGGAGCAGCCTTAATTGCTGCGGAATCAGGCCATCTTTAATCAAATCCTCCTCTCCCCAGCTCTGACATGTGATTCGTATCTTTTTCCCTGTCAACAGTATTTAGTTATATTAAGGGCTTTTCTGGCATGAGCCAACATGGTTTTTAACATAATTGATTTTGGTAATTCTGTCTCGTACACAAGGAATAGTCCCATCATATTTGCAAATCAGAATGACCCCAGTTTTGCCCCAAGTTTGCAGCGAAAAGAACAAGTTACCCACACAGGCCCCTGCCAAGGGTCCCTTTGCTGCTGGCCCTGCCCTTGGGGACTGTCACCAAGTCCCTGCTGACTTAGAGCAGTGTGAGCTCTGAAAGCCCTGTCCTGGGGACCTGCTGGCTGTTCCCAAGATGATGCCTCATGGCCAGAGGGAAATCAAAGGGCCTGAGCAAGTGGGAGGCTCCAGTTCTTCCCTGCTGAGCAGCGGGACAGTGATCATCCTTACTTGGAGCAAAGTGTAAAGTTACAGGCTAGCCCAGAGTAAGTTATTACTCAGCACAAATGAGCCTATAATGATATGTCCATCTGTATTTATAGATAGGAATTTAGCATGAAGCTAAACCAGTTAAGATAACTGGAGCTGTCTGTGGATGCTCAGGCAGGGATGGTGATGCTGTGTGGGAGCAGGAGCTCCTGGGGTACTCTGACTTGAGCGAGAGAAGGCCACAGAAACCAGGAGTGAAAAAAGACTTTATGCAGCTGATCCCTCTGCTGATGCAGGGGTGTTTTGTGCCATGTACTTTCTTGTGCTTTATTGAGTTTAATTTTAAACATCTCAGTTGATGGGACTTCTGTGGTTTCCCTTGGGAACTCGTTCCTCAGCCTACCCTAAATTTCCCTTCATCCTTATCTTAGATCTTTCCTTTTTAAAGCACTCTAATGAAGTGAAACACTCCTTTCTCTTTTCTCTGTGTTTCTTATGATATTAAAATATATTCTTCCACACCTGGGCTGGCAGGAAGGAATTTAAATTCATTCTGCAACCATGCTGGAGCACAGAAGAAATTTTTAACTCGATGGGAAAGGGTTGTAATAAACCTCCAGTTGTAGACTGAGGGCTTGTCTTGATAGGCCTCATCTTTCAATGCTTCAGTGCATCCTGTGCCATCATAGAACGGTGGGAAAATCTGTATTCTCCATCATTTTCAACTATCCCAAGAGCATTCAGAGCAGAGGAACCTTCTGCCAGGACTGTGTGTCACTAGAGCAGAGGCAGGTGGGGTTTAATAACCAGCCAGCACAGGGAACCTCCAAAAATGAGGCTTAGAAAACAATATGCCAGTGGGTATTAACCTCCTCTAATCGACAGCTGCTTCACTGCTACATGTTAAGTTTATTTTCCTGCAACTGCACGGAAAAAGGGAAGTTTTCTGATCATCTAGGCTACACTAAATTGAAAAAGAAATTACTGCAATTGATTGAAAACAAAGTATTTTTTTTCTGTGAGTTATTAATAAATCAATAGACGTTTTCCTTACAAGCTTTTTTTTTTTTGATCTTATAGTTTTCTTTAATAAAATAATGGCCTGGATATTTTGGACTGAAACATTCGAATTATTTGACTTTTCTGGGTTTTGTTTTCTTATACTTCCTCCTGCTCTTGAAATTCTCTGAACAACCATTTGTTGAAAAGTTATGCCCAATATTTCAGAATGGCCTGACCAGATTGCAAAAAGAAACCGTGTTATTTTTTTGTCCATCTCCGATTTTAAGAAAAATTAAAATTGATGTTCTTTTTCCACATAGAGATAACAGACCCAGGGGAATGTTGGTTTGAACATTGCATTTATGTATTTTCCTTTCAAAATGTCTCGGAGTGGAAGGGAAACAATGCAGGGAATAAAAGAGAACAAAGGCTCGCTGCAGAAACGAGCACGATGACAGTGCAGTGAGGCAGTTTATGAACAGAGCTGTTCAAACAGCTGGAGATTGTATTACACTGTTTATCATGTTTAAATCCGTGTCAAAATGACATATTTTGTGGAAGTTTTCGTGTGAGATTGTGAAGTAGGTATAATGTGGAAAAGTTAACCATATGTTATGGTATTCTTCTGGGGACGAGAAATCTGGCTGAGCCTAAAGGAAGGGTGAGCTCACCAAAGCAATGGTCTCCTCCTGGGACAGGGGAATGGTGTGGGGCTGCATGCTAAGCACTCGTGTGGTTTGCAGAGCTCCACGAGTCAGATAATTAATTTTATTCCCCCACACACACTTTTTATCTCTTTTTAAAATATCATCATGTTTGAGGTGGGTTTGTTTTCTGTAACTGTCTAGTGGGTGATGGTGGGAGGGGAATCAGTTCCTTCCCTGTGCCAGTCCAGCAGGAGCACACCTGGGGCTGCTGCCTGGCAGTCACGTGTGTCCTTTCTGTTTTCCCTAACTCAGAGAGACTTATTCTTGTCATCACGTTTTGCTTGTGAACACTTCTAAAATGTGCAAGTCAGCAGAAGGCTGGGGCGTGGCGTGGCTCCCTTGGCCTACTGGACAGATTGAATTTCACCCTCTAAATATGTTTCAAACTGCGGGAATTCAAGCAGCTCACAATTTCTATGGTCATTTGTGCGAATGAAGTTTGACAGGCTGAATGTTAATGGAAAGTAAACAGGAGAGGGGGTGCTAACAAGGTCATAATGAAGCTCACATTTAAATTGAATTGAAACAAATATATGAACACTCATGAGAAACAGTTTGTCGTTCTCCTCTAGGCTGTAGTGCAGCATGTGGTAGCATTGGGCAGTTTGTGAGTGGCAGATTAAAGGGAAGCTATAGCTGTTCTGCAAGGACAAATTACAGCTGGTTTCATGAAGAAAACTGACTCTGGGAAGGAGGGAAGCAGGGCAGGATGCTCCTTTCCAGGAGCCCACCAGTCACGGCAGCTCGCTCTTGCCCTGTTGTTGCTGTGACTCCCAGCTAACCACACTTGTGTCTCCAGAGTAATTCCCATTGATTCCAATGGCACAAGCCTGCAGGGAAGGGCTGATCTGGGGTCAAATTTTACCAGATATGAACACTTCAAGTCCTCTTAAATCCAATCCTGAATGCAGGGCTGCTTCGCTTCTTGCAGGAGGGGGCTCAGCCCAGATCAGGCTGCTTAGCAAATCCTCTAAAAAGTCTTTTGCTACTGCCGTGGTGAGTCTTTCAATCTGTGCTCTTTTAAATCACATCTGAACGCAGACGAATGAGTTACTCGCGCTCTCCCGTGTGCGTGCATATGATGAGTATGTCATAGCCCAGGAATTGGGCTGACTTATCCAAAGCTGTTGGCTCTTTCTTTCCAGGCATGCTTTCCTAATTCCAGATGGATAAGAAAACAGTGGTGTGCAAGGAACCATCCCCCTCCTTCTCCTCCTCCCAACTTTGGCATAGTTGTGTTTATTGCCTGTGACTGAGGGAGTTTCAATATCCTTGCAAAGTTCTGTCTGAGGACACCCGGCAAATGGAGTGTTATTGGTGCAAAACCCTCTGTAACCATCAGATGCTTTTCCGTGACTCAGAAACATTTCAGGCTCTTTTGTAATAAATGTAAATGGCAAACCAGAGGTCAGGGATGGTCTCAAGGGCAAAGACTGGTGTCTAATCTTTATTTTCTCTTTATGAGCTGCTGTAACAACTTTGAAGGTATGAAAGAAATCAGCAGAAATGTGAGACGAGGCAATCTTATTAGGAAACTGGTACAGAGCTTCCCAGACTTGTGCCTTGACCTCCTTTGAAACAGCCGTGGGGCCAGGATCCTCAGATGGTGCAAAGGCATAAATGTAGCTGTGGATTGACTGTAGCACGGATTTAGTGTTTCTGTTTGTGGCAACTCCCCTTCCCCTACCAGAAGATGCTTCCAGCAGAAGTTTTCAGCCATTTGAATCTTGATTTTAATATAAAGGTTCTGTTTACATGTTTTACAAATGACTGTGGAGATGACAAATAGCTTGAGCTCAGTATTCCTGGATATGTTCAGGAAATGGGGCCAGTTTATAAGATAAAGGTTTTCGCCCTGCAGTGATCTGTAAAGCTGATCCAAAGTCATCTTAGGAATCTGGGGGCAATTTGGGGTTGGACACTTGGTTGACGTTTGCATTTACAAAGCCAGAGTTTTCACCAGTTAAAGATAACTTGGTGCTATTTGCAAGAGGGGAGATAACAGTGCCAACTTATTAGTCTATTTGCTCAAGTGTTTTTTAATAATGTACATATTTTAGTAATGCCCTGTACACAGGCACAACTTTTTGGCTCCACAACCAAAAAGTGGAAGGAAAAATTACCCTAAATTCCTCTGTGTCCAAAGGGATGTTGCTTTTGCCACTCCACCCTGCCCAAGATATTCCACTTTTGGGCTGTTGCGTTTGGGGCAGGAGAACCAAGGTTTGCAAAGCTGCCCAAGGAGGAGGAAAGGCTGGCTCTTACTCTGTGCAGAGTAACTGGATTAGAGGCTGGGATCCAGTCTGGGGGCCCTGGGTTTGATCCCCTGCAGTTTAAAAGATGTCCTGATCTCCTCCAACCAGACTGGAAGCCCTTTCAAGGTGGGGCTCTCCCCAGTGCTCCACTGTGTGTAATTTCAGGGGCGTGAAGAGAAAGGACTCTGCATCCCATGCCATGGCCAGGCATGAATGCTGTCCTCAGTCCCCTCTGCCAGCCAGAACTGGGCAGCACATTCATCCTGCGGCTAGATATTGTTTCCCAGCAAACAAATCATTTCCCAGCAAGTTTTCTGTGTCCCAGAAGATTTCCTCCCTTTCTCACTGGGGCACTGCATGCCTGCTGCAGTGGATGCTGAGTTTCCCAAACCATCCCATGCTGTTCAACCACATTAAATATTGTGCTGAAGCTAATTAAGATGACAGTCTGGAAATGTTTTTATTAACTTTTCTTGCTGAATTTCCTTCCCCCGACTCTGGCTCTTGCAATTAACTTTCAAAAACCCGATTCAGAGCCTTTCTCCTTTTCCACGCTCATGTTGGTGTTGGCCCGGAGGTTGACACTGGACTTACTGCTTGTGTTAGCATAAAGGAAGAGTGGGCATCTAACTGCTCAGTCTAGTTTAATCTGGAGGGATGTTCCTGACAGGCCTTTAGATCAGTTCCTTAAGGATTAGAAAAATTAATGTCTGACACATTCAGTTCTGCTTTAGCTGAGTATCAGGCAGGGCCTGTGCTCCTTGACTCCAGCCAGTGCCTCTCAAACACCAAGGCAGAAGAGCCCCACTGTGTGGGGCAGCACATGGTGCAAACCAAGGCCAGCTTTTTGAAATGATGGTTTCTGACTTGGAATTTTCATCTCTAGGCTTCTTCATATTTTACATGCAAAAATTCAATTGAGGAAAAATGAGCTCCTGTCAGGCTTTGGGCTGCAGGTCTTCAGAATTGAATGCTCAGAAAAAAAGTCTGAGCTGTTTCATAAATACATCTCAGGGACCTTTAGCTCCCTTCATGCCAGGAATAAAAATCGCTGCAGGCCTAAATCTGATGAAATTCTTCCGTTGCTTCTGTGTGAGGAAGTGGTTGAAGTTGCAGAATCTGGTCAGCCTGTAAAAGCTGTTTCAGCCATTGATGAAGGGCCAGTCCTCATGAAATCACTGAGAACTTTTTCCATTGGGATGATAAATGGTCACGTCCTTGGAAAAAATACCCTATACTTGAAAAAATGCCCTCTGAGCATCAGAGTGAATGGAGGCAAGGGCAGAGTGTTGCGTGGGCTGCAAGCCCCTGGTGAGAGCAAAAAGGAGACAAACACACTGGGGGACTGGTGAGGGACGGGAAGGGGATCTAAATATGGCATAGAAGGTCCATTTATTTTCTTGTCACCCCAGACATATTAAGCACTGGCACCTACAGCTGACACATAAACAAACTGTGCTCTCTTTTAGAAAATATGTGAACAGGGTTGCTCATTGTCAGTCTTGCAGGCAAAAAAATAACAAACACAGATGTATATTGGGGAGGGATGGAAAGGCTCTGAGTTCTCCCAGCTGAAATCCAGGCGCTGTCCCTGGATGTCACCGGTGGTGGCAGCACATGGGGTGTGCTCCTCTTATTTCAGGACTTGAGAAAGCTAGGAGGACCTGGCATGCCCCTTACTTCATTCAGAGGCTTTTCTGCACCTAAATGTTACCAATTTCTTTTCCTTCCCCGGGGCTTGATCCCTCCTGGGCTGTGGCAGCACAGGGGGTGTTGATGGCCTGAGCTGCCTGCTCTGTTTTGCTGCCTTGTTCTCTGGTATATAACTTTGAATCTGAGCAGGGAGCTGCTCTGGGAGCATCACTGCTTTGAGACTGTGTGGCCATTGCAGGAAATCATTGGGTATAACTTTAGGTTTTGTTAATACTGCGTGTGGAATAATTATTTTTGAAGAGACAAGAGAGCACTAACCATGGATTACTTCATTAGGCAGCAGTTTTAAGAGAACCCAAACGGCCACTCAAAGGTGTCTAGTAAAGAACGACCCAGTTAGCAAACCCTGCTGTCTGCCTTGTAGTCATCCCTGGGAAATGTGAGGGTTTTCAACTTAAACTGTTGATGTGAGCTGTTAACTCTGTTGTGCTCATACTTAGATGGATCCTATTTTGTTAATGTTTTTTCCTGGAATGGGGGGGGCAGCTGTGCAAGAAGAGCCATGAACACCTTTGCTAAAGCACATTTTCCTGGCTTCTTGTCTGTAAAATCCCAAATGGCGGAGATTTGTTTTGCTTGAGGTTTGTTTTGTTTGATCCATTTGTTTGCAGTGAAAGAATCTTGTCTTGGTTGTGCTTGGATAAGTGCAAAACCTCCAGAAAAAGAAAGTTTCTGTGGTGTAGAGGGATGAACGTGCACAATAACTCTGTGATAGTTCCCATCAGGGAACTTCTACCCGTATTTTGTGATCCAGAGTAAAACTCCCTGCATGCTGGTATTTTTTGGTTTATGTCAATGTCCAGAAGTTCCCAACAAGTTCACTACCCCCATGTGCCAGATGCTGGGTAAACAACAGGGAAAGACTCAGCCCAAGCAAGTTTGCAATCTGAATAGAAAACAAACTGGGAGAAGTGATTTTTTTTTTTTGGTGAAGTTTTTGAAGCCCCACATCTAGTTATAGTTATAGTAATGGTTAATTTTATTATTGTTTATCCTACAAAAACTGTAGGATCACTTTTCAGGATCTTATCATGAGTGCTGCATTAATTGGTGTTATTTGGAAAGTCCCAGCACTTAGAGTTAAGATGTTGCACAAGACTCAGCTTCCATATACAAAAACCCCAGCAAGTTTTGTGTCTTTGTGATTTTCAAAGGAGCTTTAAAACACAGTTGAGGTGTTGAAAAAGCTCCCAATTTCTGCTCTTAAAGAAATCTGATTCGTGGCTTTTTACATGTCTAGAGTTAGAAATATTTGTAAAAAGCTCGTGAGATAAATCCAGCCTAACACAGGGCTCGCGGATCCATGTTGTATGATGGGATTATCATCGTGCCTCAGTTTATTTTGCCCAGAGTCAGGCAGGAACAGGAATCTCCCAGTTCCAGCCTGCACACAAGTGAAGCGAACAGAGCAGCACTTCATTCCAGGTGCTCTGGTTCCTCAAGGATGTCGGACTTCTTGGAGGAGCATGCACTGAGTTCTGGAGCCTGGGAAGCACCGAGCCTGCGGTGTGGGGAGCTCCTGAGCGTGGAGAGTGGTACCAGAGGGTCGGACTGTGCTGATCCCGCTGCTCGTCCAGCTCATCCAGCGCTAGGCAGCTGGGTCCCTGCGGGAGGTTCTGACCCTTGGGCCTCACGGGAAGCTGGCAGAGGGTTTGCTGCAAGGTGTTGAGGGGAAAATAGATTGGTCTGAGGCAGAGCGAGTCTCAGAGCTGTCACGGGGCTTTAAAAACTAAAGATTGAGGTAAAAGCAACACGCCTGTTTCCACGCAGTCTGTGGGATCGCTGCCGCCAGCCTTTCCGACCCGCTCAGGAATTCCACCTATTTCCCAGCCCAGCTCCTCTCTGCCTCCCAGAGCTGACCGAGGCTGCCCACGGGGGCATGGAGAGCACTGACTCCTGCCAAGGGAACCCGGGCACCGGAGGACAAAGAGCTTGGCCTGGCACCGTGCTGGGCAACACCAGCCTGGGCTCTGTCCCGTGGGGACTCGTGCAAGGCTTCCACCTTCTTGCCTCTGTGCCTGACCATGATTCCTTGGCTTATGCACTATTAGTCCCATATGTTCGTATAGATCATTTAATGCTTCTCCTGAGATAACTGCATGGGGCTCTGCACTGGGCGGGACGCCGCTGGCTGGGCAATGGGAACAGCCACAGCTGCACCAGGCTGAGGAATTTTAGCAAATATGTGGCAAAGGAAAATGCCAAAGCTACAGGGAGCACAGGTGTGATCACATCCCTGCTTGGTTAGGGAATTCCAAGCATGGTCATCTCCAGCAGAAATCCTTTACTGTTTGAATGAAGTAATTGGCACATGGAGCATTCCGTGTGACTGGTGGCAGCACCACTGGGATGCTGCCCCACCTGCCCTTCTCAGAGTTACTGCAAGGAAATGAGGATTTTCTTCCCCTACTTTGAGCTTGTAATTCTTCTATTGTATTTGTTGAAAACATGTTAAAATGAAGCTGGCCTGCCACTCACCTCCCCTTTCAGCTCTCCAAACCAGGCATGCATGATGTATACCTAATGTTTTTGCTTGTTTTTTATCAAAGGGACAGATTCTGCTCTGCGTGTCACACCACAGTGTCTAAAACACAACCCCCAAACCTAAGCCCTCCCTCCAGGCTTTCTGGTGTTGCCCCCTGTAGCCAGGCTTTGCCTGTTTTGGGAGAGCACTCCAGCCATGGCTCAGTTCCTCAGGTGGAGGAGAAGCAATTCCTGCCACAAGAACTGTGAAAACAATGTCCTCCTCCTTCCCTGCTCTGCTTTCCACCGTGAGTGACCGTCAGGCATGAAAATACCAGTAAACTTTACTGGCAGTAAAACATTATGTATATTATTTGAAAACCAAAAAAGGACAGAAGAAAGTGTTATGGGGCCATTAAAAGGTTCACAAGGAATTCTCTTTTCATGTTTGCCTTGGGAGTTTCAGCTGCTCCATTATGAACACTCTTACTGAATGCCTTGCATGATTTTTTATAGGAGATGAAGCAATTGCTTCTGGAAGACTTATTCCTGGAGTCTCTTAAAATACTGTCATTCGGGTGACAGCAGCAATTCAGCAGTCATTTTTGCCTTAAAATGGGCATATTAAACCAAATTAAACAATAAAATGGTCTGGTGGGATTTAAGCACCTTATTATTAATTGCAACTTGTCCATCATTAGCTACGGTATGTTTAAAGATAAATTTTATGTCTTTAAGGCCAGCACTGTAAGTTGGGTTGGTTTGAGAACTTGATATAAATTGATAAAGTTTTTTATGAGGAGGGGATTTATTTCTTGTCCGAATCTCTTTCTCCTTCATTCCTTCCCTTCTTGTTTCCTTATTTTGAAAGCATAACATGAAATTGACTTTCTCTTTGGGAAAGATTTTAATGAGAAATGGTCTTTTATCTAAAATGAAAAAATCACTGAAGTGCATTTTTCTTCAAAACTGGATGTTTTACTTTCCTATTGCTGTAGTTTAGTTTTTTATTTAAAATATTGCTAAAGTCTATAGATATTTGCCTTTATAGGGAAATATCACAAACATTTTTACATAATATATAAATTTTAAAAGGAGCAAAGAAACACTGAAAAATTCATCTACTGCCCAACTTTGACAATTTCTGATGAAGTAAACTTAGGTTTTTGCCCATCCTGATTGTAACACAGCCTGAGTCAGGAAAGGAAAATCAGAACATAAAATATGTATCAGAACTCTTCTTGTTTTGCTAGTGTATCTCCAAAAAGAGCTCTAAAATACTTCTGAATTCTTCCTTTAAATTAGTTCATACAGAGCCATGGGCACTACGAAAATCAGTGAATTGAGCTCAGGCTTTACTGACAAAGCCAAATTCTTCCTTGGCCTTGAATCTTTGCCCCCCTCACGTGTCCCCTGCCCGTGGAACCAGAGAGGTCCCTCAGTACACTGTGCTGTGCTGGGATGAATCAGAAGATGATTCAAAGGTCTATTTCGTTAGAATGCACCGTGTTTAAAAGAGGGAAGGAGCAGAAATTCAATTTAGTGTCTGTTTCCCACCCATTCACTACCAATTGATGGGAATTACACTTCCTCCCATGGGGTTTTTTCTTTCAGGACTGACTTGAGACCTGTGTGAGGGTTTGGGTGTTCAGTGTCACACTCAGTAGTGGTGGTTCATACAGGACATATTGCATTGGTTTCAGCAGAGCTCGGGTGAGGATTGAGTGATGCCTCTAACTCTCTTCAAACTGGGAGCAAAGCTGGGAGGGTGGGAGCTGGTTGCAGGTGGTCACTCACCCGGGCTGGGAGCCTGCTCAGGGAACAGAGCTGCCATCCTCATCCTGAATGCCTCTCTTTTGTAGCAGCCCACATCAATTTTCCTTTGAATTTCCTGTGTGATCACTTCTTGTCTGATGCAAAGGCAACTGTCTAGACATCTCTTCATAAAAAAAAAGTCTCTCTACCGTGGAGTCTGAGAGAGGCCAGAGCACAAGTACAGATGGGTAAATACAGGGCATATGAGATTGATTTGAAGCCAGTATCTGGGAAGGTAAGTGCTTGCACTCAGCTCTGAAAGAGCTGCAGCTCTGGTGCATGTCCTACATAGCTTTTAGATCTCACTCCTACTTACCTGCCCACTATTGACAGGACCAGAGTATTCCATTTCCCCAAGAGCCTTAATGGTTTGGTTTTTTATAAACAGGCACTGGTTCTTGGGAGGGCTGTAATTTTTTGTTGGTTTTATTTTGTTTTGTTCTCATATGAAAATACCATCTTAGCATCCTGCTATTCATTGCAATAGGCTTAAGGAAGAAAGTAGAAAGGTATTGAGCTGGCTGAGCACCTCATTATTTGCAGTGTGCCTGTAATAGTGCAGAGCTTAATGTTTTCCCAAAAAACTTTACTCAGTTTTCTTCTGTCTTCAGATTTCTTCTGTCCTGGAGGGCATTAATACTAACTTCCAGATCCACGTGTGCAAGAGCTTGTTTTGTCCCTGGAACTTAATATACAGCTGAATTTTCCCATGTGTCTCTCATGCAGCACCTTCAGTTCCAGGAGTTTATCCTTCTGGGTCTGTGTCTGCTCTCAGGAAGGGCAAGAACCTTACAGGCAGCTTTTCCCTCTTGTGGTAGACTGAATCAAAAGATTCA
Organism: Sclerurus mexicanus; assembly: GCA_013396755.1. Classification (NCBI taxonomy): domain Eukaryota; kingdom Metazoa; phylum Chordata; class Aves; order Passeriformes; family Furnariidae; genus Sclerurus; species Sclerurus mexicanus. The sequence continues at coordinate 306,523 of VWZF01002935.1, forward strand.
GCCCCAGCTTAATGCCCAGACAGAATATTAAGAGAACAGTAAGAAGTGCAACAAGTGGCAGCAGAGAGAGACTCACACACCTCTCATGTAGCTGCACCAACCTCGATTTTGGGACTTGCCAGTTTTATAAGGTTTCCATAGCACAGGGGCCACATCTGCAGCTGTTCAAGCAGCATCACCCACATCTGCCTGCTGGACTCCTGCAGGAGATGGTGTTTTCCTGCCTTAGTCCCTGTCCCTTGGGGATCATCTGCCGTGGGACCGGTTGGTCCAGCAACTCCCCTTCCAAAAGGAAGATTTCTTGTTCTGAAAAGCACCGCACTGGTATGTTTTGGGGGAGTCTTTGCTCCAAAGAAGTGGAAGTCAGGAGAGGGCTGGGGCAGAGAGGTGATGGTGTTGCAGGTGGGAACAGCTCAGCCAATCATGCAGGAAGTCTGCAGTAACACTGGGGAATTAACCCAGATGTCCCCAATGTCCTGCCCCTGGTGCCCTCCCAAACCACCTTTGTTTTCTTTTTGATTCCCTGGTTTCCTGCGGTTCCAGGAGGAGGCTTTGCCCCTCAAGAAGGGGGTGAACCGTCGTGTAGGCATTTCTGCGTGGAAATGTTTTGTTCTTCATTATTTCACTGAGAACTCACTGTTTGCTTCAAATGAATATTTCTTCTAAAAAACCTTGAACTTTGAGTAAACATGTTATTGAGGATTTTAGGTAGCTAAGAGAAAGCCTGTTGACCTTTCTGACTATGACAATTGAATAACTCCATATGAAAATACCTGCTGTTGACTTATTAACCCTTTTGAGGAGAAGTTTCTTGAATTTTTCCTTTTGGCTTCAATAGGTCTTTGATTGATATCATAATAGTCTGCTCTCCAACTGAAGTGGTTTCAGCGTTTTTAAAAACAGACAACATTAGCAAAAGGATTTTTCTCATCAAATGCATAGTCAGAACAGTGAAATCAGTATTTGTCATTCGCTTTGCCTGGCTCCTCAAGGCAGCAGCTCTGAGAAAAATGAGTGAGATGAAATCAGAGTTTAGAATAACATAAAACATTTGCTGGAATTGCAGGTATTTTAAAGATACTACAGAAAAAATAACATATATTAAAAAAAGTTACAGTGAATAATTGTTTCCATTAAAGGGACTTTGATGCTGCTAGTAGGTAATTCTAAGCTCCTTTCACATTAATGGTAATTTGCCAGAAAAGAAAGGTACATTACATAAATATTTCAAAGTAACCTGGGCAGCAATTTGAAGATATTAAGCTTTCAACTTGACAGCCCCAAGCACCTTGATTCATCCTAACATCCTGTAAGATCTTAAATGCAAACAAGCACTTCACTTGAACGGGACAGACTTCAGGACCAAAAGGAGCTTCATTCTACAGGGCTGAGGGAATATTAGGGACCAATCAATGTTTCTTCAAGCATGTAAATTATCACAACTGGAAGAAGAGCAGTGGGGAGGCACTTGTGAAGTAAACTGGAGTCATTTTTCTAAACAAATCCTGTGTCCTGTCTCTCATCTGCTCTGATCTGGTGCTGAAGAGAGGACAGGTAGTGACTGCAAGGAACCAAACTTCCTTTAAAAGCAGGGCTTGCAGTGTTTGTGATGCCGCTTCTAGAGAAAACACAGGATGCAGAATTCTCTGAGCCATGGCTTTGTTGGTTAGAAAAAACCTTGAAACGGTGGAATTTGGTTATTAATCCCTTTTAGTTCTGGTAGTCTGTAGCAGATGAGTGAAGGTGGACGAGCTGTGGTCAGCCTTTGGAGAAGGGCAGGCAGTCCCTGAGAAACCAATCTGGCAGTAAAGCTCATTCTGTGGTCTGGGTTTGCCTGGGCTCAGAGATGGTTCACTGCTTTCTTTGCCCTCCCATCCCTCGGCACTTCCTCTTGATGCTGCTGCTCAGAAATAAAAAGCAAATTCAAGAGGCAGCTCTGTGTTAAACAAATGCCAAGCAGCGAGTCCCTCCCACTCCTGGCACCTTTCTTCTTTCCCTCCTGCCTTTGCTCCTGCCTGTGCCCCACGTACATGTTCAAAGTCAGCAGCCCTGCCTTCGACTTCCTACTTGTATTTTTAAGCTCCCAGTTACAAGAGGCTTCTGTCTGTCTTAGTTTCTGTGAAGCATTGTTGAATTTCTGTAGTTGTGGAGTTTTTTGGTTGGGATTGTTTTGTTTGTTTGTTGTTGGTTTGGTTTTAATGTGGTAAAAAAAGAAGTGAGTTCTCATAATTCTTTGTCAAGTGTGAACCTGAGGAAGGAAAGGCACAGAGCTCCCCATCACACTAAGGCTCATGTGCCAGTCTCCTCTAGGAAGTTTGTTACAGCCTAGAATAGAGGGATTTGATTCCTAGCTGGATGTCTTGGACAGCAACTGGCATGGGGTGAGCTCTTGTGGTGTGCATCTTAGACCTTGTAATTAGTTTAGGGCCTCTCTTTGAACACCTATTTGACAGGACTTAGAGGATTCCTACAACGGGGTCGCAGTGATTTGTGGTCGTTAAAGATTATTCTCCTTGCAGTAATCCCTGGGACTGATCTATAAAGTCTGTATAAACAAATACCAAGAGACTGTCTCTGTCTTGAAGAACTTGCAATCTAAATAGAGAAAAAAGGCAAGCAAAGGATTATCATCACAAGGGCTGGGTGGAGCTACAAACAAAACCCAAATCTCCTGCATTGCTTTTGCCACATGTCTCTTCTTGTTCGCTCAGATCATCTTGATTTTTTTTATTTCCAAGTAAAAGGGATTTCATGCCAGAGGTCTGGCACGATTCCAGGTTGGATAACTGGTTGTTTACACTGTCACTGGAGTAGGGTTTCCTGAGCAATCAGAGATTACAGCCACTAAGTCCAGAGGGCACAAAGCAGCATTGCCGAGGTCTCCCAGCTCATGCCCGGGAGTCTCTCTGCTCTTGCTTTGTGACCACACTGTTACACGGGCAGCAGAGCTGCTCCCCAGCTGGGTTTGACTCACCTCTGGCCAGCACAAGGCAGCAATTACCACACCACGTGGGTGCTTTTATATTGTCCTTCCCACCTACCAGGCTATGTGGGAGAACTGTGCTTTAGGCTGTTGGTACCCAGCAGTGTGAGACATGCCCTGTATTTCCTGGCTCTTAGCCTCTATTTCCCAGGCTAAACTATAGAAGGCACTGCTGTTGGATGTTATGTGTTGTTCTGCTTTAGCTCAGAAGCAACTGCACCTCTGGTGGGCTCAGTGAGCCCTTGGAGAGGCTGGGCATCACTTTGAGTGTGCATGAGTCAAGGGGATTTGGGGATTAGAAAATAGTGAGTGTGGGTTGTTACATCATCCTGTGAAAATTCCTGAGCACACATTCTCCAGACCTTCATTATGGGAAAGAGGGCTGTAGCAAACTGTCCCTTTCCTGAGGCACAGCAGTGCCACGGGACGGACACTGGTGTGTCCCACATCGAGCAGAGGCTGGAGCATCCCCTGCTGAGTCAGTCAGTGCCTCAGCTTCGCTCCAGCACTGCTGTGCAGAGGGAGGGCTTGGCAGAGAGCAGGGGAGGAGGGTGGGGAGGGAGTTTGTGAGCAAAGGCTGTGTGGGACACAGCAGAATGGTCTGTATTTCTTGCAGCCCTTCATGCTGTGGTAGAGCTCGACCTCCCCTGGTCATCAGTCTGGCTTGTAAATCTGTTGTAGGACAGGTGCAAGAGTTGGTAACTACCTAATTTGGTGCTGTTGAGCTCACTGGTTAGTGTCTGTAAAATGTTGGAGGAAGGCTAGGTGGTACTCTTGAGCTGGATTTTGCCAATGCTTCCCCAAGAGGAAAAGTGCTGTGGAAATCTGGAGGGGTGCTGGCTCTGCTGAGCCAGGTACTCTCGCACGTGCAGAGAGGCAGCAGAAGGTGCTTGTTGCTCCTCAGGCTGCAGAGCAGATTCAACCAGGAAAACACTTCAGCACGTGGTTCACTTGAGGCGTGGGTGCATTAGTTGTGCTCCCATCCAGGATCTGTGTTTGCTTTGCTGGGAGGGGACAAGCGGCATTGCATGATCTGCTGCTGGGCGAGCAGGTCCTTAGCTCGTGATGTCCTCTCTGGATGAGGCCTACTTGCATTTCATGAGGTTTTCTGACTCAGGCAGAGCATCTTGTGCCATCAGCATAACCAGCCAAAAATGCTGTCCCTCAAAGAAGCTGCAGGAGAAGTGAGTGCTGATGTCACAGCAACATGTGTCCTCTGGTCCTGGTTTCTGCAAGGGACAAGACCAGTTCTAAGCCCTGTACAGAGCCCCATGTACAGTATTTCCCTCTGGGACCTTTCACACCATTGAAATTGGTAGTGTTCACAATCTTCTGGGCCATTCCTTTTAGAAGTAAGTTTAATTTGTAAACAGTCAAAACCAGTTTAGTAAATTTTACTGACCAGTAAGTGGCTGGAAAGGGACTGACTGCTCGTAGGTGGGACATTTGGGCTGGAGAGCATCTACTGATGATGAGAGTCTGCAACACACAACTCGCACCCCTAAGTGTTCATAACAACTGATAAAAGTGATAAACCCTCCATTAGCTGTTTATTAGATATCTTTTATTAAAGATAGCTATTAAAGTGGTGCTAAGGAGAGAAGGAGGTTGGCAGGTGTGGGGTGAGATTTTGGCAGCCCATTACAGAAGGACTGGAGGCCAGTGGAGCACAGCCTGGAAGGCAGAGTGGTGGCACTGACCAATTGCCCTGGGCTGTGGGACTTGCATGGCCTGAGCCTCTAGTCCTGTGTGGTTTTTCTCCTTCAGCATGTGAATGGCTTGGACTGTGTAGCTGTTTCTGAGATCTCTGTGCCCTCCTCTCAGGCAGTGTTAACACAGTCTTTGTTTTGTAGCAGCTGGATTTTTGCAGGATATATAGCCATTTAGGATAAAAATAGGAGCTGCTCCAAATCTCCAGATGCCAATGCAGCCTTACAGTCTGGCCCTGGGCTGCTGTTAAAAAGTGGGATGTAAGCTTCTATCTCTTTCTAGTGTCCTTAAAAGGTTTACTCCAGGACAAGTTTATGCTCAAGTTTGCCATTCATCGTTCATTTGCCCATACTAGGTCTTTCACCGAGAAGGAATTAATGTAGGGAACAATGGGAGATGATTTTGAGGAGAAACAGCAAATAACATTGTTCAGAGGACAAACTTTTATGAAGCTGAACTGTGAATTTCTAGGAAGATGCTGTTTGTCACACAGAAACAGAATATTCTGAAAATAAAAAGATGTAGCTGATCTTTATGTTTTGGTCTTAACTCTCTTGGTTCAGGAAGTCTGGGAGCTTTCTTTCCAGATCCTGAAGCTGTGTGTATTATGCATGTGGCACAGTGCACTGTGAGTTCATCTGCTCCCTGCTGGAGCTGTTCCCAAACACCTCTGTGCTTCTGTGACGTGGTGTGTACAGTCCCACAGACATGTCAGTCTTATGTCCTGTGAGAGGCATCACAGATTATTGATAATAGGATTAAGGTATCTGACCACTGGAATTCTGCATTTGTGTGTTTTCAAGTTGTTCCTAAATAGAAGAAAATTTCGGTGTAAGAAAGAGCACACTTGAAAGGCTGAACTTCTCAACCCAGCATCAAGAGGGATAAACTGTATTTAAACAATATGTTTAAATAAAGTCTGAATTGACACTGATTCATTCCAGATGAGACTTTGGGATCTTTAGATATGCGGGCTTGCTGTGCTATACTCTATATCAGCAAGAGTCACCCTCTGTACTAAAGGTGTCTGCAAGGCTTGGCCACACGATCATGGCTATGATCAAACAGTGGCTCCTTATCAGGCTCAGTGACCTGGCTGTTGGCTTGGGAACAGTTCCTCTGGTTGGTGTGTGGATGCAGAGATCCCCGAGTCAGGCTCCCAGGGAGCCTTCACAGCATTTTGCAAGTCATGGAACTGCTCTTTGCTGCAGTTTCTCTCCCTGGGACACGAGCAGAGCAGTTTCTCCCTGAATGTTACAGTGAGAGGTGCTGTACAGACCCAGCATGACGTTCCTTTGTACTCGTCAGACTATCCGGTGTCCTTTCTGTCCCTCATTTCAGTAGATGCTTTTGTAAATCTCCATGGTCTTCTATCAGTGTGTGGCATGATATCACTGCTTAATGATGACTGGGATTTTTGGTGTTCCTTGAAAGACCTGGCAGGAGGACAAGCATACTCCTCTTCTCCTTGGCTCTCCAGCAGATTTCCAAATACCCAGCACAGCAAAGCTCTGAAGTATATGCTTGAGGCCTCCATTATTCAGGGTGGCACGTAAACACAGTATAATTTTAAGCAGTTTTTGAAGTGTTTTTGGGAATAAAGATGTTTTCCCAAATTGAAAAGGGATGTACACAAAGGAGCCATATGTGTGTAAATATATATATATTTATAGATACACATATCCATCAGAGTCTGTTCTGTCTTCATGCTCAGGATTGCTGAGCAGAACTCCCGAGGAAGAGCTGACCAGCTGCACACTGAGGCTTTCAGCAAAGGAAACCAAAGTCATCTCCAGTTGGGAGTGTTTAATTGCTCTCTGCACAGCTCACTGGTCTCAGGGCCCCCGGGGACCCCCGTGATTCTTTTGCCTGAACACCTGCACGTTCCAGCCTGTGCCATTTCATCCAGGGCTCGCTGATGTGTCTGAACCAGAACGTGCATCTGAGAACAACATCCAGTCTCCATTCAGGCTTCTTTTATCAAAAAGGACCTCATAGAGTAAGAAGGAAATTAATTTCTAATATTGCAGACACACACAGGACCCTCAGAGTACTTCAGCCTGAAGGACTTGCTGTGAGGACCCAGCACCCATGTCCACAGCTTGCACACACAATTATGAGTTAGTGTGAAGAGCTTCTGTGTTACTTCATGTCTCAATAATTTTTGATCCAGTTTGTATCACTGAGCTTTTTAATGCCTCTTTCTACTTGACTGAGGTAGCAGATTAAGACACCATCAGGCTTGTTCCACTTTGGGCCCCTCGCTGGTGAAGCCTTCCAGCATCATTCCAGCCAGGAGATGACCAGTTCAGGCTGTGGGATGTGGAGCCAGCTGTGGGGTTTTTGTGTCCATGGGTTGGAGGGTGTTGCTTTCCAGTCCTGTTGTCAAACTTGCAAGCAGTATCCACGTAAACTTCCTTTCTGGTTCTTTCAGATCTGGTTTCATTGTCCTTCCTCTTGCATTTGGCATCAATCTCAAAGAGTTTATTTGCTGTCTGCAACAGCTGAGAACTTTTTTTTATAAAATCTCAGCTGTCCTTGTTGAGTAAAGCCCAGGATTGCTGTTGTCTTCCTCCAAGCATTGTTTCTGTAATGAGGATCTCAGGTAATGCTGACATTAATGTGGACTTTCATTTGACTACTTTTCTAAGGCTTTGCAAGCAAGAAATTTCTTGCTTTCTTATTTGTTTCCTCATGTACTAGCAGCAGCATGAGTTTGTAAAGGCAAAAGAGGGAGAATGACAGAGTCCATGTGTTACCAGAGGTCCCCAGTCAGGTTGTCTAACTGAACTGACCTTTTTTAGTAGCTGGAAAAACAGATCCATGTCATATATTTTTGTCTATATGTGTTTACAAAAGCACTGATTCCCATTTGTAATTGTGAATTCATCTCTGTGCTTTCCTGGAATTCATTTATTTTCTTCTGTGTTCGTGTCTTTTGTAAGAAAGACCTTGGCTTACAGTGACAAGCAAAAGAGTCATTTCTTCTCCTGAAATATGAGACCTTTCAGGGTGACACAACCTGTGACAGCGTTGTGAATGCCAGGATTTATATTGTGTTTCCCAACAAACTCAAGGGCCGTAGAAAGAGAGAAGTTTGCAAGAGGTAAATGGTTGAGAGCAACTCACAAACTTAAGAAAAGCTATGTTTTCACAAAGAGAAGACTCATCTCAGTGTCATCCCTTCTAGGGTACTTTTAGGGCAAGTCCTGAAACTTTGGTACCTCTGAGGTAAGTGTTTTCTGGGAGATGACAGCCTGGCATGCCCATTTCTCAGAGGACCTGTTCAATCCCAAGGGATTGCAATATGAGGGCTTGTGAAACCTCTCCTTTTCTGCTTTCCTTTGCAAGCCAAGCAGCCTGCCTCGCCTCCAGACCTTCCAATAGTGCATGGACCTGGACTGAGTATGTCATGCTACCCTCATCCTTTGATCTGGCAGTACACTGCAAACCTCCAAGCCTCAACAAACTGTGCTGGAGCAGGGGAAGAGCAGGTTTGGAAACGGAGGCACAGAGGTTTGCCTGCCCTGTGTCCACACACACAGCAGGCAATGGCAAGCTGAGAAATCCCAGTGACCTTAGATTTCAGAGTAAATCCTTTGACTCCCAGTGATGAAACTCTTTCATTTTGCTGCCTCCATCCCTGTCAGTGGAATGTAATGATGTCCTCCCTACCTCTCTCACCCCTTCCCTTTCTTCCAGTTTAGAGCGATAGGTGTTGGAAAGCAGATTTGTTAAAGCCTCTGACCTAGGAGCAGCTGTGGATTGTGGGGTGGGACACTCGTGGTGCTCCTCTCCTTTCTTCTCCCTGCAGCACACCATAGCTGCCCTCCTTGGCAGGTGCTTGGCCCCGTGTTCATTTTTACGAAGGAAACAGGGAATTCCTCACAACCAAGCAGAAACACAGGAAATCTGGATAAACAAGAGGATATGTTTTCCGTCTCCCCCTCCTTCCCAGTTTCTGCAGTGCCATCGTCCCCTCCAGCTCTTGCAGTGCCCGTGTGGCTGTGCCCATGGGCTGGTTGGCAGGAGCTTTGCAGTGGGGTCGGGGCAGGGATAAGGCACTTGGGTGGCTGAAAGAGAATTCACCACGGATCTGTTCTGGTGTGATATTGTGTTTCAGTATGTTGTGACTGCGTGTGTAACAGGAGCCAGCAGGGGAACCTGAAAGCAGAGCCGTGCTAAAATAGCCTGTTCCTGCCTGTGGTTGCTACCATGAGGCAGGTCTGCGTGTGCTCCCCTGGCAGTGGGTGCACAGAGCTTTGACAGGATTAGCACATGGGTTTAGCAGCCCTCAGGAAATACGAGCAAAGGCTGGTTGGGATTTTGCCCTCCCTGTGCAGCGGTCTCTCGCAGTGAGAGTCTTTGGGAAGGTGTAGGGGAAGGCTGGCAGTGGGGTTTGCTGCTGGTGCTGCTGCTGCCTCGGCAGCGGGGCTGTCCAGGTGCTGTGCCAGCAGCCCCTGGTTTGTGTGGTCACACTATCGTGTTGTCATGCTGTCAGATGCCCCCACTCACCTCCTGAACCTGTGTGGCACCTTTACCACGTGCTCTGAGCCTTGTCCTCCAGAAGTGAAGAGAAATTGCTCTTCCAAAACTTCAGCAAGGGCCTTTCCACACACTGGTTTGGTTTGTTCTTCTGTGTTCCTTTATTTTCTCCCTCGGAGTGTCCTGGTCATGGGGCAGAACTGCAACATGTCCCCCAGTCCCCATAAGGAGGCAGCAATGCTGGTAGGTGGGCAGGAGTCACTGAGGAGTCTCAGAGCCCTCTCTTTGACATGAAGACATTCCCCAAATGTTTTCCATAGGCCTGGATGTGAAGGTTGTGCTGAATCTGTGTTGTGTAACATTGACCGGGTCCATCATTAGTGTAATAACAATGACAGCTTTGATCTGAAAGTTCATATATATTCATTGCACATCTTAGGAGTCTTGCTTCAGGAGAACTTTGATATTATTAGATATGAATCTATAGATTACAAGGATGTAATTGCAGGAACTACAGATTCTGAAGACTTTTAAAGGAGGAAACAAAGGGCTTGGTACTTAACTGCTGCTTTTCCTGGGACAGGAGGCAAAGAGGATAGTGGGCAATGGGAATTGTCTCCATTGGAGTGAGATCTGAACTATATACCTTCGGATGGGGAAGAGTATGTAGAAAATATATTTTAAGATATTCCCTCTTTTCCTTGCCCTCTTTCCCTCACATCAACCAACTGCATTCTGTTCCACAGAAACAATTTGGTGTAGATGGGCAAAGAGCCTGAATTTTTGGAGGTGGTCTCATGGTTTGGTTCTGTGCTTTTATTCTGATAGATTTAAGAAGCCACTCAAAGTTCCACATAGACACTCATCATAAAATAGCCCGTCTCGTTGCATGATCTACTCAAAATTGCACTTTCTTCCTGAGATCATAATTGCACAGACTTCCACGCAAAGGGCAAGACAAGATAGACTGTAACGATGTTGTGCATTCATAAAGACAGGACCAAACAATTACCTTTTGTATGTAACAAACAAATTATTTGTCTTTCCTGAGGTAGGAGAAAGCTTTTGACTGTGGAGGAGCCCATTGAATGTGGAATGCAGGAGCAGGAGGAGGTGGGATGGCAGACAACAGTCCAGCAGCTGGTGGGAAAGGTGCATAAAGGCAGAGAAACAATAGAGGATAAATGGAAATTTTCTAAAGTATTTTGTAATGGTTTCTTCTTCAAAGCACATAACCCACAAAATAGCTTTATATAGTTACAGTCCTATTTGCCAAAATTACATTTAAAAAGGATTTTGGAGAAATGGAGACATGTAGGTTGGCTGATGGCTTTTAAACCAGAAAGATGAGAACATGGAGAGGGTCTGTGCAGAAGATTCATAGACTGGGTATGTCTAGAGAATGGTTTTGAGGCCAAGAAATTGCAAATGTACCTTTATGAATTGTCATGCAGGCAGCTGAGTGTGTGTAGACCCTGTAAGGGAGGAAGAGGCTTGAGTTGTGTTCCCAGTGCCTGAAATATGGAGCATCTTTGGCAAATTGTTGGTTTGGGGCTGTTTGTCACCAGCTGGGTATTAAACCCTGTTCCAAGCCATGCAGCCAACATGCTTCTGTCGGAGTTGCTGTACCTCGTTCTGTGCCTCCTGCCACTCCTTGTGTGGGGTTTTGGCTGTAAATTCTTCAGGACAGGGCTTACCTTTGCCCAGGGTGGTTATTTGCAGCAGGGACTTTGCTCTGCAGTGGAGTTAACTCTTCTCCACTGTACAGGGAACTGACAGAGGGGTGCTGCTGATGCCACACTGCCTCTGTGTACAACAGCCAGCCCCCAGCAAAGGCACCCCCAAATCCACAGCTTTTCTGTACCAGTGGTGCTTTGAGTGAGGACAGCACTCAGGTTATTGGCTGCCTTAACTCAGTGGTAGAAGCAAGTCCTAAGTGGCTCTGCAGCCCCCAGCACGTTGTATCTCTGATCACTAGACATTTTTGAAAGCCAAGTAGTGTTAGTTTCAAGCTGTACTCAGCCTTCAGGTCTCCTGAAGAGAGTTGTTCACAACTGAACAAACTGTTCAACTCTTGCCATCTCCTACAGCAGGACTTTCCCCTATTCTCTGAATTGAACTGAAATGGAATTGGTGTGTTCTGATGTTTTGGGGTGAGAGCAGCATAAATCCCTCTGATCCTGCCATTCAGTAAACACTGCTTTGTTTATTTTTTAAACTGGCACAGAAATGCAGGATAAGCTGAGCTGACCACAAGTCATTAAATGTTATGACTTGCATTGAATACTGAACAGTATTGTTAAAGCATAAACCGAAACTCTGGAATAAATTAACAGGTTGTATAATATCTTGCATTTCCCAGAAATGCTACAGCAACCACTCATCTCTCTTCAGCTACTTTCTCAGCTAAAGGTGAGATATCTCTGCTCTAACTCGAGACATCCATGAGTCAGACACTTAGTTTGAACTGGTCACAGCTGGAGCTGTGCTCCCTTTGCAGTGGACAAGGAGAAATGGGAACCTCCAGAGGGTGGTTGATCTTGTCATAAGGCGGACATCTAAGATGGATCAGAAGATTTGCTCTCAGAAGGTGCCTGTTTCCCTTCACTGAAGGTGTTCTGTGGCCACCTTCTCCTCCCAGGTATGGGCAATTACAGCTTCCTGGCTTAACTGCTGGTGCTGATGGCCAGCTCTGTGCTGCTGTGACGGGAGCAGGATGGTGCTGATCACCATCCTCTTGCACCATTGGGATATTTGGGAGGAAAGGCATATTAGGTGCTTGGGGACTTCTGTTTGCCCTTGGCAGTTGGCAGGGCTCTGCTGCACACAAGGCATCTGATTCATTCATGGTTCGTTTAGTTAGTGTAAGGAATTCTGTTCTTTAAGAGGGTTCCTGTTGTGCAGTGGTGGATGTGGACTAGGTGCGTTACTGTGAGGGCACGTTTGTGACATGTCTTCTCTCTACAAGGCTTCAGCAGATCTGCAAACAGAGCAGTGTCTGTCTTTGCTCTCGGGGTGGCTGTGGGACCTGGCCCCACACTGTTGTGCCAGAGCAGGCACTGGGGCTGAGCTCAGCCCAGGATATACATCCAGGTGGAAAGGGGAGTCAGCAGCCCGTGCAGGCTGTGAGGCACCTCTGTGCAACTGATGCTCTTCAAAACTGGTTATGCCCCTGCACTGGGTAGCAAAGCCTTCTTCTGTAGCTCAACTTGGTCAGTGGACGTGTCTTCTAATTCTTTGCACAGCTTAGAGGAGGGTTTTACACTTGTGTTCTGGAGCAATTGCCTCACATTTGTATTTCAACTATTTTTAGGAAGGCAGCAGACAAACTGCATTGAGACCGAGATATTTATTTGTCTGGACACTGTCTGCTACGAATTTACGTTCATGTGTGTAATTCCAGAAACTTTGATTGGAAGACTGGAGCTCGTTGGAGTAGGAACTTCCAGGATTAGACCCTAAAAATATACGTTGTTTTATGAAATAATACATATTACTGCTTAAAATAACATAGTTCTAAAGCAGTGGCTGGCATCCAAAACTTGACATCCATATTTCTGTTGCCAGGATATTTTCCCACTAAAAGTGAATTAAAAACACAAAAATCAATGTCTATTTAGACTGTTCATTATTATTGCTTGGTTAAGTGTAAACAATTTGTCAACACATAACAGACACTTGGAGAAGACATTTCCTTGCAATAATACAAATCTGAAATTCTCCTGGCTGCTTCCTAACCTGGCACTCACAGCCTTGGATCCAAATGCAGAGCTCAGAAGTTTTGAAACTATCCTCTGTGCTGGGCTTTGGGTAAAGTTTCTCAGCAGTGTGTAATTATTCCCATTATACCTGTCGTCAGTGATTCATTGGCCGCTGAGACATACATACAAGCTATTTTTCTCTTTATGACTTTTCAGGGGGATGATTCACTGGTTATAAGTGTACATTATCATATGACTAAAGAAAAGGGGAAAAAAAAGACAAATGGAGTGAAGTGCCACTGAGATTTTCCATATTAAAACAAAAAAGAGTTTGGTCAATAAAACGGTGATGCTTCTCCCACATAAGGACAGCAAACATCTGTAAAGCTTCAGACCAGCCAGAACCCATAGAGCTTTCCTTTGGTTTTACACTTCTGCAGTGCAATAGGCTGAAATCAGGGGAGTCAAACAAAGTAAACACAGCTGGGAGAAGACAGGAGGGTATCAGCTTTTCTTCTGAATGGCTTGACCACACTCTGCTCAGGTGTTGGTCCTTCCTTGTTGCACACTAACCCCAGTCACAGGTTCCGGAGCAGAGCTCTTCTCGAGCTTCCCTGGGAGTCAGGGGTGCCCACAGCATGTCTGTTCTGCTGGGCTTGGCTACAGGAGAGAGCAGAAATCCTGGTCATCGACTCTAGTTGAGTGACATCACTCCTGGGAGATGGTGGGGCAGCTCTTTGAGATAAAATCATCTCTGTTGGTGGCTGGTGAAAACCCCAAGCTGTCACAGGACTACCTTGACAGCAGCAGCTTTGAGTGCATTTTGTAACCCACAGGTCAACATGAAGATGGGTGGCAAGGACCATTGAAGGTGCTGACTGAGAGAGAGAAAGAAAAAACCTCTTCCCTTGCAAAAAACTGGTCAGCAGAGTGAGATGGTCTGTTGAGCAACAGGGAAAATAGATTTATGTGTCACTGTTAGCTTCTGCAAACAAGCCAAATTGTTCTGGCACAGAACACAGGATATTTATTCACAGAAATGTGGAATTAATTGCTCTCATGCCCATTTCTTTAATGGGAACACGTTTTGGTTTTTTGGTTACAATAGTTCTGAGCCTCAGTCATTGTCGGGAGCGGGGCTGCCCTGCCGTGTGAAGGGGCTGGCAGGGAACGGTGGTGGGTCTGGACGGGCAGGGAGGGAGTGCCAGGGAAATGTCCATCCCACAGCAGGCTTTGAATGAGGGGAGTTCCCTCGCATCTTGGTGGAAGTCACTTTTATGTCCTAACACAAAGGTCTGTTTACATTAGCTTGTTACCGAGAACACAGCCTCCCAGATGTTTTATTTATTTCACTGGCTGTTACATTTAGTTGATTTTACTCTTCTCTGGATTTTCCTTTGAAAGCAAAGGAGGTGATTTCTTACCTCTCCTCTTCTCTGTCTGTACCTCTCTTCGGGGCTGACCTGTCACATCTTGATACTGAATCATAGGTTTCCTTTGTCTTAGATCCAAACTTTTCTAGCTAGATCTCTCAGGCTCTTGCCAAACGCTTTCCTCTAGACATCCAAGCCTTTGTATCTTCTTCTCCCCCTGCCACGCTGTGGCCCAAATTGCAGTTTACACCAGGGCACTCTTCTGGCATCAGAGCCACCAGAACATCCTCCTCCTGTGCCTCTGCGTGTACCTGACTTTCCCCTTTGCTGGGCCACAGGAAAGCTGCTCTCCCGTGGGCTGCTCTGGGTGGAACAACACTCATTTGGCGTGGAAGTTACGGGTCCCAGTTCCTTCAGCCTGTGGTGGAAGAGCCAGGGAGGAGTAACAGGGCACGAGAAGGAGTGAATGCTAATGGAATTTGGGAAGGAAGGCTGAGCTGAGACAGGAGGGAGTGCTTGGTTACTTCAGTTTGAAAAACACCTCCTCTGGGCTAGCAGGAGACATTCCTGCTCTGGTTGGGACTTGGTTTTTCAGTGTTTGTTCACAGTCGGTGCAGCACAAACTGTAGTTATCCCAGGGCAGACTGTCCCTTGGGAATCAACTACAGTTCACCTGTGCTTTGCACTCCTCCCAGTTTGGCTGGATCTGGGTTATCTGCTCCTTCCATTTCCCTGGTTAGTGGCGAACTGACTCTGCCCTCACAGAGCCCTCAGACACATGCAGAAGAAAGATTTTTATCTACAGAGATTGCAGATATATGAGCTATGTCAGGGGTGAGCAGGTCATTCTGATGCAATTCCATGGAAACATGCAATTACACTTATAGGCACAGATGAGTAAGGTAATTTGGAGCACAGCTGGCCGGTAGCAGGGATTTTCTACTCTCTAATCATTGCCATGGACCCACGGGCTGGAGGAAAGCCCAAGCTGAAAGGGTCACTCGCAGGCCAATAAAAGAATATCTGTTGACTGGGAACACCAGACTCAACAGTTTCAAAAACATGTTTTTCTTCATGCTGTTGAAATACAAGATTACACTTAGTCATCACTTATATGGTTGGACTCTTATGATCTCACAACTACAAACCTTTTCCTTTCTTCGTCCTCCCCCTCTCTCTTTTTTTTAATTTCATTTTTCTGTAGAACCATTTATTAAACATATGTTTTATTCCTGCCTGGGGATTTCCACTGAGTTTTCTGTGGTCAATATCCCAACGCCTGGAGTGTTCCCAGGGTATGGTTGGAGAGATCTTAGTCAATGCAGAGGAAAGAAGTCATGCCTGTTCCCTTGCACTAAAAAGGTGGGTCAGATTTCCAGCTGGTGTAAATTATCCTGGCCCATAGATCTGTTCAGACGGTGTTTGTAGCTTCTTTGGGAGAGTGGAGGAGTAAAGCTTTGCTAACAGCGATGCTGAGGGAAGTGTTCAGATTTCAGATCCCTGTGAGGATGTGTTCACGTTGCCAGAGCAATCTCTTGATCTTGTCTCAGCTGGAAAGGATGGTGCTGCAATGCCTTGTCCACTCAAGTAAGTACTGCATGGAAGTTTATGGGAAGTCAGGATTTGTCTGGCTGTGCTTTGCAAACCCTTTTTACCGTCTCCTAGAGCTTTGGCTCTGCCTGCAGTACCACTGAGTCCTCTCGGTGCTGCAGCAATTCACTGAGTCTGGGTAAAGCTGTCCTACATATCTAAGCTGATGACTGTTTCTGGAGAATTTCCATTAGTTTATCGCATCTTCATCCCTTTCCAGGCAGAAACTCTGTCAGCTTCTCTCTACTTCCCTGGTGAAATACTGCTAGACAAGTCACTGCTTCACCCTCTCACCCCAAACTCATTATTTCAACCCATCTTCATTAAACAACGTTATTATTGCAGTTACTGTTGCATCTGGAAGGCTTAAAACCCAGACACACAAAACAGAGTAAAACAATTTGTTCTGCCCCAGTGATCTGCTTGGTTGCTGCAGACCAACTTCAGCAACCTCCAGCTCCATCGACTCACCAATTAAACCAAATCCTTGTCGTTTAGTAGCACTGTATAAATAGTTGCTTGGAATAAGTCTGTGTTGTACAGCTTTAACTGATACAGCTAAAACGTAGCCAAACATAGCCTTGGATGATTTTTGTTGCGACACATGCTAAACTGGGATATTCAAATTGCTAATCTGAGTTTTGTATCTGACTCTTTTGAAGTATAAAATATCATTATTTCATCTCCATAATATGTCTTTTGTCTCTTCTCAGTCCTGCTGCACAATTATTTACCAGCATCTGTAGTATCATTTTTTTGGGGGGAGGTGTATATTTACTAAGAACTGAGTGTTAAGTATTGCAGCTGGATTTGAGCTGTCAGCCTAGGGCTTGCCTGGTGGCCTGTCCTCAGCACAGTGCTGGGGTAACGTTGACAAAGAAGGTTTTCTTCATTTCTGGTCGGAAAGGTCTGGTTTTTAGTATTTCAGTGCTCTCAAGCTCCATGAACATCTAATCAATGTCGCCACCCCTCTTGGCACAACTGCACCTGGTGACACCTGTGACTGAGAGTGAGGAAAACCACTGCACTCACAAGAATATCATTGTATTCCTGAGGTGTTTTCAAGGTTTGGTTTCTCTTCCAATGCTCTTCCTTGGATGTGGGTTTAGCCTTTCGTTTCAGGTCAGCTCAGAAGCAAACTCAAATCTTTCAGCTTTTCCTTTGGCTGGAGTAAGCCTTATATTAGGTTTTGGCTTTTCATGAGACAGATTACCTTTATGTTTCCTTTCTCATTTATAATTCATCATACCAGGGCGCTGCTTCACCTCTCTCTGGTGTTGTAGAAGCCTTTTTTTGTTGTCTCTCTGGTGCGTCCTGTGCTTTGTGATGTTCAAGTACAAGATGCTCATTAGAAGAGCCAAACTGCACCTCTGAAGGTGTGTATTCAATCAGCCCTTTTGCACTTTGCACCACATCAGGTGAATCTGTTAGGCTGCTTTCTTTCATTTCACTGGGATTAATTATAGAGCGAGAAGATAAGTTTTATGGCAGTGAAGAGCAAAGTCTTTGCTTTTAAACTCCCCAGTCTCTTGGTCTGCAGGGATATATCTATCAGGAGAGACAGCGCCTCATCCAGCTTTCCTGTGTGCATCAATTAAAACTTTTAAACTGGGCTCTGAAACTTGGAGTGTTACTCAGTAAACAGAGCCTGTGCTGAGTGAAAGCCCTAGGCTAGAACAGGCCCTGCTTAACAAGGCTGGTACCCCAGATCCCTCCTGGAAAGGAGAGCTCATCTCATTAAATCTTGGCTTGTCATAAGGTGTCAGAATGTGTACAGCCTGGGCAGCAAAGGCAGGAGAAGCAGGGACATTTACTAAGTTATTAGAAATATCTGGTGTAGAATATATAGAAAATAACCAAATCAGATCATGCCTGAGTGATGTGGAAAGGGCAGATGTTCTTGGTTTCCAGTGTCACCACTCACTGCCAGACAGGGTGATCCAGACTGTACCTGGTGTGAAACAAGAGGGCTCAGGGCAGAGAAGATAATGAGGTTGTAGGGTTGGGGTAACAGTATCCAGGAGTGTAATTTAGGAAGTGAACCAGAGGAACTGGTGAAACAAACTTCCGAAGCATATGGCAGTGGTTACAGGGCCTGCAGAAACCATCACAGGGTTTGGTTGCCGTGATGGATGTGAGCAGGACCTTGTTCAGCACTGCCTTACTCTTCCATGCCCCTCAATCCTTTCATCTTTTAATGCTTCCATTCTTCATCTGCAAAGTGAGGATCCAGTATCACCTTAGGAGGATGTGGATTGTCTTAAATTATGAATGTCTGTAAAGCTCTCTGAAATCTGTGGATGACTTTTGTTTCAGGAGTACCAGGTATCATCTGGACTATCATTGCTGTGCTTGTTCAGGAAGAGTACAGTGGGGTTTATTTGCAGCTGCGGTCCCAGCTGAACTCTGCATTTGGTTGCTGGGGGATAGGTGTTCCATTAAATCTGCATGTGGACAGCTCAGCTGCCTCTGACTATGGGAGCTGCAGGAGTCATGAGAAAGAAGGCTGCAGGACAGAGAGAGATAAATGCTGCTTGCAGCTTTTGCTTAATTCTTCCCCTTTTTCCTTGTCATTAATCTGGCCAACTAGAAATAAGAATTTATGCCTGTATCTATTAGAGAAGCATAGCTGGAATGTAAGATTTATTGGCACCAATATGAAGGAGCAATTTCAGAAAGAGCTCTGGAAATAAATTCATGTGTTGGGGTTTAACTTACTCTGAACTCTTCCTCTACAAGAACTAATGAGCAGAATGGTGCCAATTAATCATTAACTTTTGCCCTTCTGTGCCATTTTTAGCAAAGATTCTTAAACCCTCTTTAGGGCTGGCACTTGATGCCAATACAGCTATGGGGTGGGAATTTTAATATTCTGTTTACAGCTGGACTGGAGACAATTAGTGATTGCCAAGTCAGTGAGAGCTTCAGGAAGACCCAGGTGTGAGTGGTGACTCTGCTGTGCTGGCCTGGCCATGGCTGAGCTCCTACACAATGCAGTGCTGCGGGAAGAAGGAGCTGAGGGCTTTCAGGAGAGCTCAGGAGTGAAGGAGGGAATATCCATGTGCTTCACAAGGACTGCAAACACCTTTCTTCTTCCTGTGCTGCGCTCACACCAATTCTGTGAATTCCCTCAGGTCATCGAGACAGGATGGAGGAGGCAAAATGATGCAAAATGAGGGGAGGAGCATCAGGAATTAGCAGAGTTTTCAGAGGCTACTGCACATACGTTTTGTGGTACATTCTCACCCCATTGGGACTGAACTTTCTGTTATGAGAATATGACCTGTAGTGATGAGCAATAATTTAACAGGGTTGTGAATGGAGGTGATTTTTCACCTTCTTTGCTTTTCTTGATCCTTCCTATCTAGCAAAAAGCCTGGCAAACAATGTTTCTGCTCCCCACAGAACTGAGTTGCAGCCAACAGGGCTCAATTCTGTGTGTGAGGAGCCTTGGAGGCCAAATACTTTCTTCCCTTAAACCTCCAGGATGCCCAGGAAGTCACAACTTGGAAACCATTAGGTGGATCTTTAGATAAACCATGTTTGTGTGTGAGATAGTCAACTTGGCACTGGCTTCTAATTGATGCACAGCTGAGGCTTAATGCAGCTTCAAGAGATCAGTGTGTAATGATGCTTTTCCACTTGGTTCCAAGGAATGTTTGTGCTGCCCCTCCTGTTCCCCTGCTTCTTTTAGCTCTGGTTAATACAATGGAGAAAGTTCACTCAAGAAGCCTGTTCTGCTCTCTTGCAGTTGTGTGGTTGGTTGCCCAAAGAGAGGCAACTCAGTCTGGTTTTCAAAGCGTTTTAAACCTTAATGGGATACGTACAGTGTTACACAGAATGAAGCTCTCGTGCTGTGCACTGAAGATTTACAATTATTTTAATTTAACCCAAATGAAAATGTTATGAGCCAAGTTATTTTGCAGACATATTTTCTCAATGGTTATTTGATTCCTTACACTTCATATGGAAGATTTAGCTTGAGGTTTGGCCACTCTATCCATGTGTCCAAATATATTTTTGGGGTTTGGTTCTTCAAAGCAGACCTCGTCAGCTTTTGCAGGTGCAAGTTTTTTGTCCCTGCAACTAGCTCTGCCTTCAAAGGGATATTTGGAGAGCAGAAGGTGGGATTGCTGCAGCGTGTGAAGTGGCACGACACAGGGGGCACCCAGAAATGTGGGAGAGTCCGAAACACTCCTGCAAGGCTGTTTGCAGGGCTGGGAAGAATCAGGCCAGCCGTGTCCCCTGGATGAAGGCTGCAGCATCAGGCATTGCAGATCCTTCTCTGGCTTCATCCTCACGTGGGCACTGTGCTGGCAGGGATCCCACCTGTGCAATGGAAACCCATCTCTGCAAGGCCCTGGGGACTGTGAACGGTTCCCTTGGTGTCACAGGGTACTTGGGCAAGAAAGGCTGTTGATTCAAGGCTTTTTTGTCACTCAGGCAGAGAAACAGTTGCTGCTTGCTGTGTATCCACCCCCATCCACAGAGTGCCTTTGTGAGGGTTCACCAAAACGACCTCCTGAAAGCAAATCCTGAGGCTGCCCAGTGCAGGTGGTGTGAAGAAAGGGCCCTCGTGCCCTTGGTAGCTCAGCATCAGCATTCAGTGTCTGCATGAAGTGGTCATAAAGTCGGTTCTGATCCCAGTCTGTGTTACAAAGATATTTTCTAAGATGCTGCAGAGGAAGAAACGCCCAGTGGAGAGTTGTTTCTGTGTATTTGATTTGTATTTGGTGTTTGCTGGACCTCCTGTGGAAAGTCTGGGGGATTGTTTCAGCTGTCAATTCTGCAGAGAGGGAAGATTTCTAGTAGGCAAATGGGAGACAGTTGTCCTCCATTTCTGATGTTAGTTGGGAGTTTGGAGCAGATTCAGCCAGGCACATTCTGGCTTGGATGTGCCTGTTTTTGTGTCTCACTCATGTGAGTGCTCAGGATCAGCACGGGAGACAGAGGGGTCCAGTGGTTCCAGTGGGAACAGGAACTCAGGAGCATTGTGGCCACCTCCTCCCAGGAGCCACCCTTAACCCTTTCAAATGCCTCACCTCCGTGGAGGAGGCTCTTTGTCCACTGCAACAATGCTTAAATTGTGCTCAGCAGGCTCAGCTGCTAAAGCCCCTCCTGGAAATGTTCTCTTTTCATATTTTAGATTCCAGCATCCTTTTGAGGAAATTAACAACCATGTGGAGATGGTCTAATTGCACAGAGCTTTGGTTGAGGAGAGTCAACATTTCCTTAACCTCTTATTAAGCCTATCATAGAGGTATATTTTTTCAGGTCATATTATTAGCATGATGTGTTTGGCTTCTTGTCCTAAGGAAGGGCTCCAGAGATACTAACACACACTGAATTGAAGGAAAGAATGGAGATGATGATATGAAGCCCAAGAATTTTAAGTCTGTTAAAAGTTTAACTAGGAAACCTTGGTTGCTGAACCATCTGCTTTTAATCTTCCTATTGCTATGCAGTCTTCTGGGGACTAGGGCTTGGCAACAGATTTCCAAATCACTAAATTAATCTTGTCAGGTTCAGGAAGCACCAGAAAACCCTTGGGAAGTAGATCCTGCACTCAGTTACACCTGTGTGAACTCACCGCCCTCAGCCAGCACAGTGACACCACGTTTTCTCCGTAGGACTGCGCCGTCAAATATCGAGACACATTGATCTTCAGACTGAAGTGTAGCTGGATTGCTTCTCCAAAGCCTCTTAAGGATAAATGACCCTGGAATATTCAAAACAATCTGCCTCATCATCAAGCAGTCTCAAATATCCATGTGGATATTTGAATAAAAATGCTCAGCAGCATTGCAAGAGCAAGCCTTTTACAGCAGTATTTCCTTGGTTGAGCCGTGGGATGAGGCATTCTCCCTGCAGCCCCAGGCTGTCAGCGAGGTGTGTGTGGCCTGATCCCAACAGCCATAGCAGAGAGCTTAGGTACAGCCTCTCCATAAAATGAACCCCCAAAAGTTAAACCTGCTTCAGGTTCCTTACATTTTGGATGTCAAGCAGAGCTGGAAACTGGCTTTAGACACCTGTCAGCTCCAGGGAATAACCATGTAGAAGCTATAATTTCTTAATGTGCATGTCCAACAGCATGACAAGTGCTCAACAGATAACACAACAGATGGCTCTTGCTGCCTCCAGGCCCTGCTGGTCTTTCTCTGCAGCAGAGGGTGCCACCTCTGCATTCCTGGCTTCTCATTCAAAGGCTCATGGATACCAGTGGGAAGAAGTGGTGGTGATGTCCGGGGAGCCGTGGTGCCCGAGCTGGGCTGGGGGCAGCAGTGGGAGCCGCCTGGCAGCTCCACAGCAGCTGAAGGGCTTGGGTAGAAAGCTGCATTTCCTGAAGCCCCGCTCTGTGCCTGAGCTTTGTTTTGCTGCACAGCAGCTCCTCAGAACATTTCCAGACTCCACGTGTCTCATTAGGTGTAAAAGACCTGCACATCTCCCTCGTGCTGGGAACCTCCTGATGCTTGCTGGAAAAGCTGCCCCTGTGCAGCTGGGTCCCTTTGGAGCTTTGCCCTGGAGGAGCTGCGGTGGAGCCTTGGCAGCACAAAGGGGGAAGCGGAATTTCCATGTTGTTTTTCTTGTTTAACTCTCAGGAAAAAGCCTGCGATTTTTCTAAAAATCCTGTCAGTCTCAGTTGTGAAATCTGACGTACAGCCTAAAAATAGCATTTCGGTGAGAGCTCAGAGCATCTACAACGAACTGACTGGAGGACCAGAAGTTGGCAAATCCACAAGGCTCAACATTTCCAAAACTAATTTTCCACATCAAGTCTCCTCTTCCTTTTCCCTGTGGTGTTTAAACAGGAATGTAAAAAGAAACTGTTAAGGAAACCCACATATGTAATTGTTAGGGGAGGAAGAAAGTTTTGTGGCTGAGAAACAGGAGAAGAGCCAGATGATCCTGTTACTTCTCCTGCCACAGACTTACGTGACCTTGGCAAGCCGGCGTTTCCCAGAGCGTTGACTAATATTGGCTGCTCATTCCTTGGACACTCAGTGTGGGACAGTCGGGCCGGGAGCTTTGGGAAGTGTTGAGTGGCCAGATTTCCACTGGGCTGCTCAAAATGAGACGACACTTTTTCAACTCCTGCTCCTGGACTTTCTGTCCCTCTGAAGGGATGAGAGTCTCCTCCTCTGAGCAGGGAGTGGTGGTGGCTGGGACTGCAGTCGGGCACTGGCCATGTTGTGACTTTTTATACCAGCCGAGTGTCTGTCCCCGTTGTTCCACATTTCCTCATCTGCAGGATATTCAATCCTGAAGAGTCAACAGTGAGTTCCTGTATTAAAAAAGCCCTGTGCCCAGAGGAGTGGGGGGATAATAAGGCTCTTGGGCTGTAAGTCCCCCATTATACTCCTGTTTCTGCAGAGAGTTGGATTTCTCAAGTGCAATTTGCTGTCTGGTGTTTGGGGCTAATTTTTGCATGAGCAGAAGGAGTCTGGTGCAGGACAGCGAGGTGAAGTGGAGCAATGAAACCATCATTCCCTAGAAGGGAAAAGAAGAGGTTGTTTTTATCCTGCACCTTCCCAAATTACGAGGGAAGGCTTTGAAGTACAAAAATAGTTGCTGTATTATACACATATTGTAGGATGTTTACCACCGGAGACTAATGCCTAAACAATGAATTTCCAAGCCACTCCAAATGTGATCCAGCTTTATTCTAAACAGTCACGAAAAAAATCCTGATTATAACGAATGAAACTCTGCTATTTGTTTTCTTTTCACAGTTGGAGATTCTGTACACACAGAGAAGTTGCTTAGGGTCTGATTGTGTTTATCCTGCCAGAAATAAATGTTCTAAAAATGATCACTTAGCATTTTCTGCATCTCTGCATATTTGTTTACCATGAAGAATCTGCTTACAGAGCTTATATTGTATTTTTTTTTACATTTCAACTTTAGTGAAGAAAAATTGAGCGTGCTTCTTACCAACACCCATTTCCACTCCAAGTCATGAAACTGTTTTGTAACTATTTTTGTGTGGGCTGTGGTTACTCCAGAGGAATTTATTTAGTAACCAAAGGTGATTCTAATAGCCAGATTTTCACAGCAGCCTTTTAAATATAGCACAGTGTTTGAAATGGCTTCTGTTTGTATGTGTGAGAGCTTGTAAACTTGCAGGTTTTCATGAATACAGATGGTTTTGTATCCAGCACTAGTAAATATAGAAATAATAATATTAGACTTGTGAACAAAATTGACATTACAAGAACAGTGCCTGGATCAGAACAGCCTTTTTCCAGGAAACTGCAGGAGGGAGATTGCAAATTCTGGACGTTCTCAGCCCCACCCGTGATTTCTCCTCTTCTACAAATACTGGTTTATTTGTGGTTTTGCATATTTGCAGAGAATCTTTGCTGTTGTATTTGAATGTTTCCAGAATTAATGAATTGAGCCTCCTGTGAAGTTTCATCACCACTTTACAGAGAGGGAAACTGGGAAAGAGAAGTGTCTTACCTGAGGTCACGTAAGATATCTGGAGAGCTTTGGAAGATGCACAGCTCTTCTTCCTCAGGAGGTGCCAGGGTTTTTGCCCTGTGACCATCTTGGCTCCCTCGGGCTGTGCTGTCCTTGGGAGGGTTCAGCAAGGCTGCTGACCCTGTTGCTCTGGGCTTAGTGATGGTCTCCTGGGGAAGCTTCTGAATTTCTTCCCCTCCATGTCTCCATATGTTAAAAAGTTTTTCTGTCTGTTCCCTTTCAGACCTGTAGAAACCACTCAATGAATTGCTAATGTGCAGTGGGAGGAAAAAGCCTCTAGAAGCTTTGCAAGTGCAAGATCACAGAGCACTTAGAAAAGCAGAAGCACGGTCTCCCCTTCGGCAAGGGGCTCAGAAACCTGGCTGTCTGCCTGAGGCTTAGTTGGTGTTGGGAATCCTTTCCCATCCAACTCAGCTGAGCAGGAAGAGGGGAGGGCAGGAGATTCCTAACCAGGGCCAGAGGAGCAGCCCGTGGGTGCTGTGCCCTGGAAGCAGGAGGTGTGAGCAGCCTGGCTGTCCCTTTCTGCCATGGGGGCAGGTTATGGTCTCCCAGCGTGGGCTGACCTCGCTCTCATCTGCCGGGACCACCATCTGCTCTCCACTGATGAGTTTGCGTGCTGGAGTGCTCCATTCCATCACTGGAGGTGGTTTTACCATAAAGTGCAATACTCTTGCCTTATGTTTCGGAAAAGCCACCTGTGAGTCCTGCGTGGAGGCAGATTATAGACACGTGGGTCAGCTCTTACAGGGTGACACGTTAGTGCAGGTGGCACCTCGTGGCTCCCCTGTGTGCAGGCTCTGACCCCTCTGTCTCCGTGGGCCGGGCTGCCCTGGATCCCATCACAGGCACTGGGGGGCCACACGTGCATTTAGCATTTGGTTTGGGGCTGGGACACCTGTCTGTGTGAGGTGGGGCTCTGCACCAAGGGGTCCCTGTGGGCAGCAAGAGCTCTCTGCCCATGCACAGACTCATCACTGGAGCTGACACTGGGGATTTTTCTCAAAGTAATTTTTAAATAGTTGGATAATTTTCAATCTACTTTCTGTAGAACTCCAAGAACTCCTCTTTCATGTCTCTCCTGATTGCAGATGAATATAGATTGCATCCCTTAGTAAGAGAGAGCGGCGGGGGTATTTCTTGCCTTCCCAGCCTGGGATTTCCAAATCCTCCAAACTGCTGCTGCCAGGGCCAGGATACATGGAGGAGAACCTGGTTTCCCCTCTGTCCAGTCCACACAGGTGCTGCCATTCAGAGGGAGGCAGATCAGAGTGCTTTGTGCTGTGGCTGTGTGGCCTGTTGTTAGTTATCATATTTAATTGTTGCTTAAAATAGTGTTTGAAATGTGCATGAGAAGAGAGCACCAACAATGTTAGAATAAAAAGGTAGGTAGTGACACTCCAAAAATCACAGTTGAAGTGTCCTGCTCTCTGTGCTTGCCTGAGTAGCAATCTAGCAGCTGAACTCTTCACTGTGCTGTTGTCAGATGTCCTGTCCCCATGGAAGGATGGATGAGGTGAAGTGCTTTTGTTCTCATGGCACTGACTGAGTGGAGCACACCTAAATAGATGTCACTTGCCACTTAACATGAGTGGCAGCTGCTGTGTCACAGCACACACAGATATCTGGTATTGGAGTGCTCAGCAATTCTCCTGTCTTGGTTGTTTCTCGGGCTTTCTGGAGGCCGCTGGTCCGCGTGTCACACGCGGTTTGGCATGAGGGGTGACTCCATCAGGGGTCTGTTGTCACTGTAACTCGTCTCCTGACAGCTTGTGTTTGAATCTAGTGCAAAAGGTCTCCCATGCAGCAGCCTTTTCCCCTCCTGAAGCAGGGAGGGATGTTGGTTGTAGTTCAGATGCCATTACAGTTCCATGACCTCAGGAGACGGCTCTGCGTTCACACTGCCAGGCTGGGAATAGTTGGCATTGAGCAAAATTGCTATTGTGTCAAGGATTTGGCCTGGCTCCCTGCGTGATGGGAAATAGGCACAGAGCCCAGGCAGCATAATGCAGTTGGTTTCTTGCTGATTTTTACCTGCCAGATCTGGAGCAGAACAAGCAGTCATGGCTGATGTCACTCTTTTGTAGGTTCTTATTTGTTTTTACAGGCATATGACAAGCTGGAGTAGTGAGATCTAAACTCATCGTCATAACTCATAACTCACTGCAAATACCTAACATAACTATTTGAACATTTCAGGTTCAGGGAGTAAAGTACATCCTGACCTGCTTGCCTTGTAAATGCTTGTGGTCTAATTGAAGAGCTCATAACTTTTTTAAATAACCAGTTGAGATTTTTCTGTGTCCACTGTAAAGCAGCTTTTCCCAGGTTTTTTTTCACAATTCAGCTAAAATGAAAATCACAAATATACCCCAAACTTGCTTTTAATGCAGTCCTGGCACCGTTAAGTGTACTAGGTTCAGTAATGAAGGCAGGGCAAGCTAGTTCACATCCCATTTTGTAATAAAAGAAGGATTTCCCAGTGCTAGAAATACAAGAAATTGCCCACATATCGACACGCTTCTGACCTCACATGCATCCTGTGTCACATCTTGCCATTTCTTAGGATAAGAAATATTCTGTGCTCCAGCCACACAAGTCCAATTCCACTGCAGTTGTTGCTTCCTCAAAACCCAGCTTTCTCCCCTTGGACCGAAGCTGAGCTCAGCTGTGCCCTCCTCCAGCACAGCTGAAACTCCAACAAGCGAAAAGCCTGGTTATTTTGGCCTGGAAAGCTCTGTTTGAAGGCAAGGCTGCCTGCACAGGGCTGTTTCCCTGCCGGCCCCCTCCCTGCCTTCCAAGGAAAACAGCAGTGCTGGGCTGGCGCGCTCCTTTGGGCTGCAGTGGCACCGGGGTGGCAGGCGGGGCTCGGCGACATCAGATCGGTCCCTCCGGTGCTGTAGCCCCCCAGCCCAGACCCCGAAAGCAGATCCTCAGAGGGAAAGCTCTGAGCTCATGCAGATCAGTTTGCAGGACCGAGCCTGGAGAACCACAGTAATTAATAACAACTTGGCAAGACCGTCCTGGATTTCAATAGGAGTTTTTCACTAGAGCGGGATGAGAATCCAGCATTAAAATAAGGCAGACAGTTCACAGCAGGCTGAGGAGAGAGGCCAAGATCAACAGGATAAAACTCTCCTTTTACAAAAACTGCCCTAAACCTTTTTGTCCACACACAGGGCCTTAATTCAAGGCTTGTTGAAGTCAATGGGGAAAAAACCTCATTAATTTCAATGGGTTTGAATCAGCTTGAACCCCAGTTCTGGCCAGAAGACAAGTATTTATAAGCTGGCCAGGGATGAATTTAAGTTGGAAACTGGAGGACAGTCTCCAAGTACAGAGCAGAGGGGCTCTGGAGCCACCTTCAGCAAAAGGGGAGGTGGCCGAAATGTCTTAATAATTAAGATAGAGGTTGATTGAGCTAAAAAGGACACTCTGTGGTATGGTGGGATGTGATAGCAGAGGAGAGGTCTCTGGTCCCTTCCCATACCAGCAGGGCACAGGCCTGTGACATTCCTTCTTTTCCTGTAACTGCTGTGCACAAACCCCTATTTTAAGCAACTGCTATTTTATACTTCTGGCATAGCTTCATTTCAAGGAGATGATATATCTCCAAATTATTAAGTATTGGGGGACATTTTGTGACAAATGCTCCTGACAGGTTTCACACGAACACCACACTGTCTGGTATTCCATCTAACACGGCTTTCTTGTTATCGCACTGACGACATGATTTCCAGTCATGCTCCTTTTTCTTTACAGAACACATACTTAAAATAACTTTTTCTGAAACCCCTCGTGTTTTAGCCGAGCTCTCACTCCCTCCCCAGCACGTGCTCTTACGAATTCCTGAAAGCCACAGTGACACAAACTTCTAATGGCTGTACTTTGATGTTTGGTGTTTCTCGGATTTTGTGCCCCTGCCTTGCGAGCGGCTTTGATGTGGGCTGGCATCCTCCCTGCTCTCCCAGATTGTCATCTTCTTCCTCGCAGCCTCTGCTGCTTCTCTGTGCTTCCCTTTGTTTTGTGCTGCCATGAAGCTGCAGGAGGGTTCACGGTGGGTTCACAGAGCCCTGTGGCACACGGGCTCAGCGAACGCTCAGCCCCAGCTCTGCAGGGGAGGGTGCTCATCTGGGGTGGGCACGGCTTTACTGCCAGTTTATTTGAAAGCATCTGAAGTACAGAAAAATCTATTTCCTAAAGCTTCGGAACCACATTATTATGTATTTTATGGAGATGGTGTTGTCGTGAGGCTGTAACTTTTCTTGCTCCAGGTTCCCTGCTTTGTGTAGGGCTGTCACTGGCTGGCTGTGTACAAAGTGAAATATTAGGCCTTTAACATTATGTTAAATAAAATGTATGTGATTCTAATAGCATGCCATCCTCACTGCTGAAATTAATCAGACTCTAGATAAAATTAAACCTATTTTTGACTACCATAGTTAGCCCACTTTAATGGGAGAATGAGAAATGGCTCATTGTAAATATGCTGTAGTACTGAACATAGCTCTGATACAGTTTTGATTTCCCTTAAAATCCCTTACAAAACAGCACTGTCAGATATTTAACTTATTTTCTTTTATCTATTAAATTTTCAGCGCCTCTTTCCTTACAATAAAATAATCCAAATTTAAGACAGCGATGGCTTTTCACAGACAGATGGTAATATTTTTGGAGGAAAAAAACAAACCACAAGTCAAAAAATAACGCTTGTCCTTGGTGGATGTAAAGCAGAAAATTATTTCAAAGTTAAAACCAAATTATGCTCTTTCTTGCTTATTTTTCCTTGGTGCAGAGTGGAGCATTGCCAGCAGTTAATGAACTATTTTTAAACAAGATTTTTAAAATAAAGGTTTTGACACAGAATTCAGCAAAACGCTGATAGAAACGCTGTTAATTTGCATGAGTAAGATTTTCGTGCTAATTACATGGCAAAAAAATACCCTCATCTCACCTAATTTAATCATCTCTCATGTCAGATGGAGAGGCAAGTTGTGATCAAATAGAACGGCATGAACCTGCAGGGATCAAAGCCCGCAGAGTTACTCAAGGTTTGCACCAAAGCGAACCAGAGCAGCATCTGGCCCTTTTATTTTTATTTTTTTCCCAAACCAAAACACAACTGTGAGTGCTCCGAAGCACGTCCGTGATACAGATTTGTTTTCCTTAACAACTGTGAAGTGAACTGGCACCGAGCTTGTGCCAGATCTGGCTGCGCCCCTGCCAAGTCTGGCGTGCTGATCTGTGTGGCAACACTGGCAGCCGACACGGAGGGTTGCGCTCACTGCGGCGCTGCACATGGAGCCAGGGCTGGCAGGCGGCTCCAGCTCCCTCCCTTCTGCTCCCTGCCACAGCCAGGCCGAGGGAACAGGCTGCTTTTAATGAGCCTCTGGTGCAACTGAGATCGAAGCGCCGTTTAGGCGGCGTACGGTGCCTTAGGGCCCTCTCATCAGCTCTGCCGTGAGCACAAAGTGTGAGCCTCCTGGGGGTGGGAATGAAGCTATTTGGTTTATGGGTAAGTATAGTCACTGCTATTTCCTGCGCATTCCAGGGACGGAGAAGTCGCCCTGCCAATTCGCTCTTGACATATTTACAGACAGAGAAAGCCACCTTTGGACTAGTTTTTGCAAACATCGTGTTCCTTTATGACAGCGTTCCCAAGGCTGAGGGTGAGGAGTCTGGCTCAGAATATCTGCAGCCCCAGACGGCGCGGGCTGGAGTCTGATCCCGGCCGGGCTGGGGAACAGCAGAAGGAATTCCAGTCACATTTCGGCATGTGTTCTGGGCGAGCTGAGCTTAGGGCCTAATCTTCCATCTTTGTGAGATC
The DNA here is from genome assembly GCA_013396755.1 of Sclerurus mexicanus. Lineage (NCBI taxonomy): Eukaryota > Metazoa > Chordata > Aves > Passeriformes > Furnariidae > Sclerurus > Sclerurus mexicanus. Next base: position 336,670 of record VWZF01002935.1, read on the forward strand.
CAAAGAGGACTAAATTGCTGAGTTTTTATTTTCTCTGTTTTCTAAGCGGGAAATAGCCCCACCAAGTCCTTTTATGGGCTCGGCTTTCTCAACTGTGAGAGTCTGGGAACTGTAAGGACATCCACTAGTGTCCAAATTCCACAATTAATAAGGTATTCCCATATTGGAGGGGGATTGCTGTGGTTGCCGACAAGGGTTGGCAATTCTGCGTGTCAAAAGCAGGATTGTGGAGCCCCAAAGGCAGCCCCAGCACCTTGGGGCCATGAAGAATGAACGAAATGGATGCTCAGTTCTGGGAGCAGCCAAGCTTTTAAGTCCATTCTTAACTCCTGGCACTAAAGCTCATGCTCACATGCTGTACTAAGCAAAGATGGTTCTCTGAGCTTGGGCTTGGCTCAGTTAAATCATGCTATGCAAAAAGCAGAGACCTCTGCAGGAAATGGTGACACTTGTGTCACAGTCTGGCCACCTCAGTGCTTGAATGGAAGTTTTTCACTTTGCTACCAAAAGCTGTTTGTGTTTGAGCCAAGAAATGCCTCTGCAGAGTAAGTCTGTTATGACCAAGTTCTGATCTCTTGAATAAATGTAGTATAAGAGAGGTGCTAAACCTCTCACACGGGCCTAAATACAGACTTCGCTGAAAAAAGATGTCCAGTTTGTATTAAAGCTGATGAGAAGTAGGCAGAGCAGATGTTACCACGATGTGGTGTTTACGTTGCATTTTGCAACAGGTAGATTTCCTGGCACTGCAGCTTGACAGCCTGGTTTGCAAAATTACTCAGGTGGAACCTGCTTGCTCTTACATGTCCTCTGCCATTGTTGAAAAATGAGAAGTATCAGCACAGCAGGAGCTGGCCCCTTCTCCTTGGTTTCTGTGTGTGTGTGTCATCAAGTATAAGTTCCTCTTCTCTAGTGGCAAGTCTTGATGACAAACCTTGTTAGCAGCAACAAGAAACAGTGAAATGGTAGGACTCTCTAATAATAGAAAATATGGCTGAGAAAGAGCCTGGTGGGTCATCCAGGCTGTGTGTCTGCCCAGCGTTCTGGGCAGGGTGCTGCTCTGCTGCTGAGCCCTGCAGAGTCTGCCTGACCAGCAGCAGAACGCACCAGCCAGAGGGTTATTTTTGTGCTGGACAGGTAGGGATGTCTGGAGCCTTCCAGTTATCCCTGTTTGTTACAAGTTTTGCCAAAACACACCTACTACTGAAACCATTGGGTGTTTGCCACTGGCTTTGTGACAAGCCAAAATGGGTCTGGGCTGAGGTTGTCATGGAAAAGGAAGGGTTTTAAAGCAGACCTCAGCCAAAGCCTGTGGAAACTGTGGACTTTGTTGTGGCTTGGATGAAGCCTTCTCACAGGATAGCACTGGCAGGTACAGGGCTCGGTGCCTTCTGTGGGTTTTGTTGTCAGCTCTGGGATTTGGGAGCCCCTTTTATCCCCATTGGAAATGCACAACCAACGCTTGGAGGCAGAGGAGCTGCTTGTTGGGGCCTCAGACTGGGACAGAGCCTGCCTGGCTCCCCAGGAGAGGCACGGCCAGCAGCGCCGGCGAGCGCAGCCCAACCTGTCCTGGCACACGGAGCCTCGCCCGCAGCCACTCCTTTGAAGCCAGAAAGAGATGGGACATGGCCAGCCATGGGAATGGCTTGTAGTGTAGGTGGTCAGGACTGGCTTCCTTCTAAAGCTGAATGCCAGGAGGGAGCATTGCAATCCCGCGGGTCAGGGGTAGGGGAACGAATCTGGAACAAAGGGACTTTCTTAAAGGGTGGGATGTTCCAGCCCACTGCAAGGACAGCTCTACTAATTGACATCTGGAGCCCCGTGGATCTGTGCTGTCACCTGATGGAGCAAAATATTTGAAGTGCAGCAAAATATGTCGTTGTTGGCAGGGAACATGGGAGCAGATTCATGGCATCTTGTGGTTTCAGTAAATGCAGTGTGCCTATCGTTATCACATGAGCCTGTTGCACAGGGGTTCCTCAGGAATCTTGTTGCTGCAGCTTACGGGTGACTTTCTCAGACACCGGAGTATCATCTTGCTGGCTTCTTGAAGCTGATAATTATTGATTATATTTCCGTGCATGTGTCTTAAAGATATGAAAAGCAGCAAGGCTGGAGATGTGACTCAGGTCATGAGTCACAGAAACAGTGGGATTTTTACTTAGGTCTGCTCATTTTCCTGAAGGCTGACAATACATCTGAGAACTTGACATTTATTTATGAATGCGTTCCAGATTTGCACACTGCATATCAAAACGGAGGACAAGCCTAGGGAAGGGTGGGGTAGCGTGCTTAGATACTGTATCTGACTTGCCCTCCTGGCCGCGAGTGAAATTCTTTCCATCTGAGTCCTCCCGAAGTGGTGCTGGGTGAAACGGCCCTTGCCAGAAGGTTGTCTTGTCCCTACTCCTGCCCCTGAGTCAACCAAATAGGTTTGTTTTGTTTTCATCCACTTCTGCCTCCCCTCTGGCATCCCATCTACCTCTGGGGGTGGTGCCTCCCCTCTCCTGTTCTCACCAGAGTGGGGAACTTGTCATCTCACCTACCTGCTTTTTCTTTCCATTTGTGCTGTTGGAACAGGCCCTTGGGATTAAACAGGACTCCTCTCCATCCCAGGTGTCCATGTTTGCCACCTTGACCCACAATGTGTCCTGACACAACTCCTGTATCCGTGTGATGCTCTCAGGGAGCACAAGGGTGGGGAAGCAGTCCCTGCTCACAGCCCTCCCTGTGCTCCTGCTCCTGCCTCCCTGTACTGCAACGTGTAGGTACAACAGTGGCATCTCAGGGCAAAGCTTCTCACTAAGGTGTTGGTGCTGCACAAGCAGAGAGCAGCAATGACTCTTCTCCCCATCCTGTGCTGACTCTGTGAGCTGACAGCGGTGGTGAGCGGTAAATGCAGCAGATGCATCCTCATGGCTCCTGAAGGGAGGGGCTGAAGTCTGAACTCAGGTGGTGCTTTGGTGTAGTGGGTAAGAAGCAGCGTTTGAAGATGGCAATCGCTCTGATGGCCTTATCTGTTCTTTGAAGCTGAGGAGCCGCTCCCTGCCCCATACACACACGATAAGCTCCATCAGATTCTGTGTGTCTTCTCGGCAAAAATAAGGGCTGAGTTGACTCAGCTGAGCAGGGAGCCTGTGACTCTGGGCGTGGGTGTGCTGTGGTTTTCCCACATCCACACCGAGTGCCCAGTGTTGGCACTGAGTGTCAGGGCTAGCATCTGCGTGAGGGGCTGCCCAGCACACGCAGGCTGGGTCTTGCTGATTTAAATGCCAGAAGAGGCAGCATTCCCACCTCCTGGCTGCTGCCACCCCTCCCTGGCACTGCAAAAACCATTGGCAGGTCCTCAGAGATCTCCATTCAGACCCAGAGGTGGTCAGTACCTCAGGAAGATGTTTCTTCAGGACGGCTTCAGGTAGCAGACGTGGCTTTCAGGAGCCCATGGCTGTGGTAGGGCTTTGCCCTCAAGCTGTGGGGTTGCCAGAACTGGCTTGGGGTAACTCAGCATTGAGCCATTGCTCACGGGGCTCCTGTGGGTGGTACATGGGGAAGTGACACAGAGCTGGGATGCAGCCAGGCAGCCAAAAATATCAGGAGCAGAGCAAAATTATTTACAAAGCAACAAATATTTTTCCTCCCTCCCCCTCACATTTTTTAACAAGCTTCTTTTACCACTAAGAATTTCATCCTAAAGAAAATTGGCAAGTGTTTGAGAGGCAGAGGTACACCTCCACCACATTGTTTAATAACAATGTAATAGAAGTCCCAATGGCAGTAGATAGTGCTTTCTGACCCAAAGAATGTACATGCCACCTTGAGGGGAAAATAGAAAGAGATAGAGAGACGAGACGGGAAAAGCAAAAGGTTATGTTTATAAATGCTGATTTGAAGCCAAAGGATTTCATGTCAAAAGTCTCTCAGATCCCTACAGTCACTGCAAGAGACACGTAGAAGGCTGGAGCACTAATAGCTCCAAGTGTTGAAATTCAACCCATTTTGGGTCAAGAAGCCAGTGGGGAAATGCTGTCTTTGTGCAAAGATGGTCGAAGCTCGTTTAGAGCAGACACAGCAAATGACTTGAAGCTACAAAGTGAAGTTGTCAGAAGCATGTTTCACTTACCAGGCTAAAACACAGCCTGATTCAGCTCTTAGAAAAAGTTCTGAAGGCACTTCCATCGATTTCCGTGAGTGCTGAGTCACCAGCAGCTGCTGAGTCACCAGCCCCGAGCGCCAGTCAGGACTGTCAGAGCCTGTGAGAAGGCAGCTCTGATTCAGCTGGGAATACAACCTTATTTTGGTGTACAATATAATACCTGTTGGTGTCACTACCTTGCCTGAAGCAGCACTGTGCAGAACAGAATTGCCTGACAACTGATGAAGTGAATGTTTCTTAAAAATATTTTGTGAGACGACAACTGCTTTCTGTCCCTAAAATATGTAGGAATTTTACAGTATTTCCTCCTTGGCTTCCTGTTTCACCTTCTGTGACAACAAGGGAAATGAAAAGAAAAGAAAGCAGCTTCTTAATTAGAAGTGAACTTATTGCCAGTTGCCTTTTACCAGTGTGTAATCAGGAAATTTCAGAAGCCTGAAATGATCTTTTTGTGAATGTCTCCTCTGTGCCATCGTGGTTCAAAATGACAGTCTTGGACACTCTGGAAAGGCTGTTTGTGAGTCCATCAACAGCAGTTGCTGCCTCTGGAAAAGCTAAAGCAGGTGGCATCAAAATGACCAGGGGCCCAAACGGCACCTGCAGAGGGGCAGGTTAGGGACAGGCTCACAGTCACCTCCAGCGCCCGTCGGAAGCTCCGAACCGCAGGGCTGCTCCGGAGGACTGCCCTCTGTAGGGTCAGTCGGGAGGAAGTGCCAAGCAAAACAAATAGTACTTGAGGTTAAAAAGCTCAAAGCGTGTCCGTATCACAAACCCCAATCTCTGCATCTGCTTCTGCTGTTCCAAAATCGTGGCAGAGAGCAGCAAACATCGGAGGTCAGGGAGATAAGTAGGACCCGGCTGACGCAACGCCGTGTCTGCTGGAGGAGCTCCTACCCAGCACCGAGGGACGGGCTTTCCTCTCCTTGGGTTTGTGCTGCTCCAGACAAAGTTACTCAACAGCCTACTGACAATTAAAGGACTCTAAGAGTAAAAGCCATGGGCCAGAAGTAGCCTGTGGCACCCTAATACTGGATGTTGATACAAGGTGGGTGGATGGACGTGCTGGGAGTCACCATGGGAAGAGAGACTCTGCTCGGAGACCTCACTGCCCACGGTGGGGGATGGTGTGAAGTACACAGGCAGGAGGAAAGTAGTGCTGCCAATCACAGGATCAAGCAATTACCTGGGCTGACAAAAATCTCAGTTTGAATTGCAAAGATGTGTCTGATCCTCCCTCCCAAGGGCATGAACTGCACGTGGCAGAGCTGGCTGGCAAGGGGCTGGGCCGACCAAGCTGCACATTCGGTCTCACTTGAAGAGATAAGAGGGGGCAAAAAAACGTTTGTAGTCTCTGCCCTGGTACTTACAGATAATTGATGGTATTTTTAGATGTTTTGGTATTTGTAGGTGTAATGACAGGGTTTAGATGAAATGCAGGAAATTTGGGCCCTTTTCCAAATGATGACATCAGCCCAGGTGTGATCTGCCAGTGCCATGCACAGCTGGGAACAGGGAGCTGTTGGTAACAGCAGGTTTGGATCCAAAACTCCTCAATTTGTCCACTTCCACCTGTAGCACTTCTGCAGCCCATCCCTGGCATGGCCCAGGTTCTGGTATTCACCCATACACTGATCTCACCTGGAAATCACACCTCAACATCTGATGTGTTTTATCTCCATTCAGCTGATGCCTATCTTGTAATAAAATTTCCCATGGCTTATCAGCACCTGACAATTAGATGCTTGACATCCCACTTAATGCAAAACAGATTACATCCTGGGAATTAACAAAACAATCAAATGCCTTGAGGGATAAGGGAAGATTTTATATAGACGTGTACGTGTTTATATATATATGTTTATACATACACACGCACACACGCATCTGTAGTTGTGAAATCTGGAGATGCTGATCGGCTTTCGCTGCTTGATTGGTTTCCATGGCTCATTCCCGTGCCTGCTTTATTTATTATTTTTTTGGTGGAGATTGTGTTTTGTGATGGAAGTGCCGTGTGTTGACCTTGCCGAGGTGCGAGGAGAGGCCGGGGGCTGGTGGGGTCCCCAGCCCCGGGCTGAGCGCTCCCCGCCGTGCCCAACCGGCAACTTTGCTCCCTCTTGTGGCATCCCGTGGCCTGAGCCTGGTCAGTTCCCGAGCAGGGGTGGCTTATCCCACCACCAGTGTCTGTGGGGGTGGTCAGGGAGGGAGGATGCGGGAGGGTTGTAAAGAAACGCCGGGCATAGCACGGCTGCATCTCTTCTGAAAATGAGAGTATCTCTGTCTGACAGAGCTTTACAAAGGCCAATACCATTAACCCCGTTTTACAGAGGGGGAAACTGAGGAATTGAGTTTTCATCCACGATCATCCAGCAGGCCAGGAATGAAAACCAGGTCCTGTGAGTCCTGGCCCTTCTTACTGTGTCCCAGTGACCCACCCCAGGTCAGTGACTTGTCCTGCCCTCTGTCCTTCACCACGGATGAACTGCTGTCAAGTCACTGAGTCCTCACTGACGTTCCCAAGGCTGCTGCAGGACACAGGCTGGGCAATGACTCGGGAGAAGGTGAGGAGCCCAGAGCCGTGCCTGGCCTCACCTCTGCCAGCCAAAGGCACCGCTGGCACCAGGCAGCCTCCCACATGCTCTGTGCTGCTGGAAAAAACTCAAGTCCTGGTGTGCTCCGACTTGGTGCTGCATTTCATTTGCAGTTTCAGAGCAGTAAGTGACTGTTAGAGCCAAACAAATGCCTGGCATTTGGCTGTGCCTGTGTTTTCCTGTGGCCAGGCTGACCTTTATGAACACTAGAGTCACAACTATGACAGGCAGCTCACTTGAGCTCTCCCTTCTGGGAGCTGGGGACGTTTTGTAATTGCTGGAAAAGCCAAAAAGTCTTTCTTCAGACCTTGATTTTTCCTTAGCAACCAACTTTCTTCCTTGATTTCTCTTCTCTTCACCTTTCCCTTCTATGTAACTTGCAGCTGATGCTTGCTCTTGAAACCACCCTTTACTGATGCAGATGCAATCAGCAAAAATGCCGAGCAGTTGCAGAGTTCAGCCCAACTACGAAATCTCTTATAAATGTGCTTAACTTCACTAAGAGTGTTCTTGTGCTCAGTCTTAAGCATGTGCTTTAGTTTTTCGAAGTCCCTGGCCCTCTCGCAGTCACTACTGGGTCACACTGATTACCTGACCAATGAGGATGAGGAAAAGGCTCTTGTTGGGGTCTCTGTTACAGCGTTTTTCTGAGCGTATGGTCAGTGTCTGATGGCAGATGAGTGCAATTTTGTTGTCCAGTGAAGGAATAGAGCATGAAATCCCCTGTTGAAGTCATCTTAGATATGCCTGTGAAATGCTAAGTACAAGTGAAGTGCCCATGGCACAGCTGCTGCGTGTTGTGCTGTTCTCATCGCTCACAGCTCCTCATCAGTCTTTCCTTGCCTGTTTCTCTGCTTGTTCCAGGCCTTACCAAGTGTGGTGACAAGTTATGAGACAGGTTTTTGAATTTAAGTCTGTAATTGGAATTTGCTGTCTCTGCTTCGGGGTGTGCTTGAGATATTTACACTTGGCCTTGAAACCCTGAGCCCTGGGCATCACGTTCTTTTTCAGTGGATACAGAATGCTCACCTAATGGCTTGACTTGAGGAACGAGAAGGGAATTATGTACTCCATTACTGCTGTGTAGTAAAGTCTTACAGAAACTGTGGCTCAGGTCTGATTTGCTAAACGAGGGGGAGGCACCCAGGTACCGCAAGGCAGGTTTTAAAACTGAACTGACACTGCTCACTTCAGCTGTGTGTTCTCTGTGTCGTGCCCGTCCCATGCTGTGTTCTGTACAGCACACAGCACTCTGCACTGAGGTTCTCAGCACTCTGCTGTGAAACTCTGAGCACCTGCAGAAGGCAAACAATGATAATTAGTTCTAATAGCTGTTCTGCTTCACACTTCTTCTAGCCAGCCAAGACAGGTCACAAGATGTCACCGAAGCAAATAATCTCCACAGTACCAAATGGCGTAGCACAATTTCAGTACGTAGCACGAGGGTTTGCCTGCATGGTCCGTGCCAGAAGTGCTGAGGTTCTGTAGCTCTGTATTACCTGTTCCCAGCTTAAGACCTGTACTAGTTCTGAGTCTTGCTCACGCTCAGGGCTCTGACATACAGGTGAGTTACTGCAGTGTAACAGGCTCCTGCATGTCAAGTTCTTCACCACAATTGCCTTGTTCAAGCTCCTGCCCCAGTAACAGCAATGCAGCTGTTCCCCTTTTGTGTGGAAGGGGAAACTACATTGGCTTACTTTGTATTTGCCAACAGGGTAGAGAAAGCATGAAGACAGTTATTACAGAATAGCTGATACCTGTTAACTTGCAGTATTATTCCTGTTCCTGATATTACTTTATGTGTTGTGGTCATGCTCATCATTTAGGATATGAACTCCGTATCAAGCAGGCAAACACTTTCATGGATCTCCTCATTACCTTCAAACCATAAGGAACTGTTTCCATTGGATGAGTGTAATAGATGTGCCTGGGGCTGTTCAAGCTAGGGCAAGATATCACAAGCTGAAAAGAATCAACATAGGAATATTAACAATACATTATTTTGCTGGTGCAGTTTTCCCATACGATTACAAGTGATGAGTGCTCCGTGGGAGTGAGGGAAGGAAAGATCAGGCCCATAGCGATAGGCCAAGCTCAGTTGCTTACAGTCAGGCACCTAGCTTTACTATTAGCTCATTTGTTTGCTCTTGCACTGCTGTGTTCTGTCCTGAAGGCTAACCACATATCATATATATTTAAAAGAACAGTAGCATACAACTGGTGTAGGTCTTAGGGTTTCTTTCCTGAAACATTATGATATTCCTGCTGAGACTATGAAGATAAAGGCTTTAATCCTTGGGAACAAAAGGGCGTGAGTAATTCCATTTCATTGCATGACCTGGAATCTCCACCCATATAAATACATCAAAGAGTAGCTATGATTTCACTCTCTGACACCCATGGGTTGGGGTTCTTACCCTGGGAAGCAAACAGCTCGTGTGGTTGTGCTGGACAGTGCCTACGGGGCTGGGTAACAGGGATGTTTGCAGCATTCTTTGATCTTCCTACTGGACCAAAATTATTCACATCTCCCCAGTGTTGCTGAAAGCCTATCCAAGCACTCAAGGCAATTATTTTTAAATGTATGTGTGTTTTGGGCCAAGTCCATGAATCCTGACTCATGACTGACTCAGCCCTTACTTAAGCAAAACTCCACTTGATTTCATTACAACTGGGGGCAGGACTCTGGGATTTTGGCCCCTGCCAGCGGGAGTTGGCTGCAAGAGCCCGGTGCCAGCTCCTGGAGCCCATACCCTTCCACAGCTCCCAGCACCTGCCAGTGCACTGAAGCACCTCTCTGAATCTTGCAGACAGTGATTCTATCTACCAGTAAAAAGTAAACAGGGCTTGACTGCCCTGCTCAAGCCACCACGTGGGTGATGGAGAACCATGCTGGCCCAATGCTGTGTTGACTGATGGTGCTCAGAGCTCATCCCGCCAGCCCACTGCAGGAAATCCTGTGCCCCACGTTAGTCAGGAGCTCAGACTGGATGGCTGTGACAGCCTCACCATCTGGCTGAAAATCTGCAGATTGGTTGTCACTTGGAGTATTTAATGTTGCTATAAGCTAATTTCAAACACGGTCAGCTCAGCATTGCACGTCAGAGGCCAGGATGGTTCAGGCAAGGAGAGAAACTAAGATGGTACGAGTACTGGGAAGAGTAACCTGAAATACCCAGGCAGGTCAGGTCTAGCTGGTGCAAATAAACTGGGCTGGACCTGACCCCCTCTGGGTGCCCTGTTTCCCAGCACTCCTGGCCCCAGGCGAGGGTACAGTGCTGGGTCTGACCTGGCTCCCTCACTCCTGACTGCAGGAGTCAGCTCAGGTCTAGCCAGCCTTATTAGCTCTGGCTCAGCGCCGGCAATTCCTATTCAAGCTGGCTCCGTGCAACGTGCCTGGATGTCTGGGCCGTGCACATCCCGGCATGGGAGTGGTGTCCCCGTGTCAGGAATGTGGGACAGAGACGCTCTGGCTGCCTGCTGAGAGCAGCACGGTCACATTCACACAAACCAAGAGGCTCTGCTCAAGCGAGCTGTCCTGCCTGGAGGCAGCCCAAGTGTCTCTGCCCTGGCATGGATAATCCACAAGTCACCCAAGGGAGACTGAGAGTGAGAAAATAGTATTAAACTGTCTTGAAGTGTCCCTGCTGTCCAGCACTTCCAGGAGAGCCTATTAAAAACCAACCATTTTCTGCCTAGCAAGAGTGACTGCCAATAAGTGGCTAAAGCGACCAAAAAGCTTCAATGGAAATGCTACTTATTTATGTGTCATTTAAGATAAAGCCACTGTGTTTTGCATGGCTGCACCTTGACAAATGGCCTGATTGGTTTTATTCCTAACTACAGCTAGAAATAACAGAGCTGCTGAGCATATTCCCATCATTTGTGTTATTTAGATTTTTGGCCTCAGAAGAGGAAGCATTTGCAGGATTGGACTCAGTGCATTGGCCTGTCAGCTGTTGCTGCACCCTTTGATGCCCTTAACTATTTCTTTCATCAAAGTAAACAGGTTTGCCATCCAGTTTCAGTAACTTACTGTTGTCTTTTGTAATGCTGCATTAATAGGCTTTGAAGATATATTTTCTGCCAACACAAACACTTTCTTGACTGCAAGAGAAATGAGTCCTTGTTTGCATTAGTTTGCTGTGAACGTTACAAAGGCCATAAAATAATCATAAGTAGATGTCCTTGTCTGAATCTCCTTTAGGTGACTCCAAGGTTTCCACAATAATGACTAAACGAGGGTCTCCTCTCAGCAGGCGAGGGTTTTTTCTTCTTTTTTTTCCTCCCCTTTGTTGTTCTTTTTTTTTTCTCTGTCTTTTTTGAAAAAAGGAGAACTGGAAGCTAAGGTCCAAGCAGCAACTGTATTCAAATATAGACAACTCTTTGAAGAAATGTTATAAATATCTTGTCTTCAGCACATCCACATCAAATACCATTTTGGCTCTGTAGTTGTGAAAAAATAGAGAAATTACCAGTAGAGTCACCAAGATCTAAGTCAAGACTAGAGAAAGCTGGTGAGTAAGGAGATTCTTCAACATTTTGGTCTTTTGTGTTCACATTCTTATGAGTTGAATTCAAATCTGCCCCACACTGAAGAGCCTGGAAACAAGATCTTCAGGTCTTTCCTAGTTGTAATGAGAACACACCCAGACGGAGTACATGAGGAGAATTAAGGGAATGAGATTTGCAAAACCTCTTAAAACAGCAAGCTTCTTAATTTTCCTATAGAATTCAAAGGAGTCGTCAGCCAAAATATTTAAGGACTGGAGCAGCTAAGCCCCAGCAGAGTGCATGGCTGGCTTGGTTTGCTCAGGCTTATCTGAATTTTGTCCTGTAAAAGCGAGAATTATTGACTCTCTTCTTTTCTCTGCTTTACAGTCCTCAGGTACCTGGAGGGCATCCCAGAAAAACAGGAGGGTGAGCCAGCCTTCTCAAATGCTGGTGTTTTCTGAATCTGACTGGCTAAGCCCAAGTTTGACTACTTAAGGGTCTTCAAAATTCCCGTGTAACACCCCACACCCCACAAGGAAAAGCAGCTCAGCAGCTCCACTCCTGTGTAAAGCCAAACCTTGGCGTGCCGGGAGCTGCTGCAAAGACGCACCGTTATTGCAGCCTGGTGCTTCCCAGCAGTTGGGCTCTCATTGCTGTGGGTGATATTCTCACTGTGCATGGAGAGACCCAGCAAGGCTGGCAGCGCAGTGGGAGGGAATAATGCAGAGCCCTTCGCTCGTCCTGTTGCACAGGAATGATTCCCACGTCCCCCAGGCAACGTGAAGGGAATCTATTTGGAAGAGCTGTCCAGGCTCTGCTGTACCTGCCAGTCCTCCCTCCTGCCCATCCACAGCCCTGGGGTTGCCACAAAGCTAAGTGTGGCCACATGCTGGACTTGCTGTGCTTTTCACAGGGTCCTCACACCATTTGCTTCTTTGTTCAGGACAGGGTTTAACACTCTCCCTTGTAAAACCTTGAATTAAAAAGCAGTGTCTTAGAAGGCTTAGATGGGATTAAGCAGCACAAACCTCTTACACACAGAGCTTACACTAAGTAAGCTTTTCTAAGTTACCAGTACGGGATGTATTAAGGGGAGAGCTCTCCTATCACTCCCCAACTCAGCTGGGTGGTTTCAGAGGGTGTAATGGAAGTTGAGTTTATTAACTTCTCCTGGGACCTGGGTGTTTGGTGCCTTTTTGGTCTTCTGATGTTCCAGCCATAATTTCTGAAGACATCTGCCACCTTCCCAGGCCAGAGCCAGAGCTGCTGTGGACAGGTATAGTCTCAGTTGCCTCAGCAGATTCATGCCAAACTACAGCCTGTGCTGGCAGGTAAAAGCTGGGCACCTTGGCTAGTTCTAGCCCTGTCACTGACCTCTGTGGGCCTTGATCTGCAGCTCTGCTATCCCTCAACCTTATAAATACGTATTTAAAACACAAGATCTCTGATTAAGGACTCCTTTATTATTCTTTTCTGCAGAAGTGAATATAAGGGGTTACAGTCACGCAGGGCTTAAAGAATTGGCCCATAATATCACTGACATTGCACAATTCAGCGTGTGAATAGCTCTGCAGAGGCAACCTGGAGAAGAGGGGAAAGCACCTCCATCTTTTGCTTCCTTGAGTGCCTTGCCCTCCTCCACAGACTCCCATTTGGAAGATATTTATTAGGTGGGGAAAAGTACAGTAAAATGCTGCATTGCTCTGCCAGGCGCCCTTTCTTCCTGCACATGCAGGGCTCTCGTTGCATCTTTAAAGAATCACAACAAAGAAAAGGAGCTGACACAATGAATTTTGATCTGGAAAATGAAATCTGACATAACCAGTAGTTACATTTTTGTTATTCCCTGGTAGTTGGCCTAAAGGCAGCTTTTAAATAATTCCTGCTTTTCACCTCCTGAGAAATAATCTATTTGCTTCTGAATTAATTAGGCAGCATCATAAAAACCCTTCAGAGACTTTGGAAGCTGCTGATCTAACTTTTTAAAAGGCCAGACAGTGGGAATTCTGCTCTTAACTTTGATGGGAATGGTAGCAGGCATTTTATGTGTGATGCTATTGAAGAAACAGGGCTCCCAGTAAATAGTAATGGATGTTGCTTTTTCTGTCTGCTTTCCTGGCATCTGTCTCTAGAACACCTTGAGTCTTGCAGCACTGAGAGGGCACATCCATTCTTGTTTCATCCTCCTTTGGACACTCAGTGTCAGTCTTTCTGTAGTTTGCTGCCCCGGTGAGCAGACACATGCACCAGTTTGTTTACAGGGTGAAGTACAAACTTTGATTTGACAAGGCGGAGGAAATGGGTAGAAGAATTGTCTAAGTTTCCAGGCTCACGAGTTTTTCACGACATTGGGCTTTATGGCCCGGCTGGTGTCTCTCCGTTCTACGTTCCTTTGTTCTTACATTCCTGACTTCGCCTGTTGCCAGTGGCAATATCACCAACACAAGTCAGGACAAGGATTAGATCAAAAGATGAATGAGGAACCAAAGATGGCTCTGAGTGAGATCTGGAGCTCAGATTAGGAGTCTCTCAGGTGGAGGTTTGTGTACTGCTGGCATTCTGCTGAGGGCTCACATAGCTCAAGGGGTGTTCATGGTCAGCAGCACATCTGGTAACCTTGACCCAAGGAACTGTCCTGCTCTGCTGGGTGACACAGGCTAGAAAAGCATGGATTTGCAGTATGGACCAGAAAGAAATCACCATTTCAAACCTTATCATTCTGTAGGGTTTTCTGCTAGTTTTTAGGAATGTCAAAATTACTTTTTTACTGGCTATTGTTTAAAACTCCAAACCAAATTGTTTCCTGAATGGATATTCAGGACTCGGTCTTCTCTTTCTGGTACCCAACTTTGGAGTGCAGCTGTGGCTTCCACTGTCCCTTCCCCAGGCCAGCGCCCAGGCTTGGTTCCCCCCACGGATGGGCTGCTCTGACAGTACTGCCTTGGGGAATAAAACCAGAGAAGGATTTGTCACAAAAGAGCCCAGACTGTCAGCGAGGGCAGGAAGGCAGATCCAGCTTTGTATCCATCTGATTATCCTCAGCTCTCCCTTGCAAAGCAGGGCATTTTGTGCCTTCTCTGTAAAAGTTTTGGGTGTTTGGAAGGTTCCTGGAGAATCCAGCAATTTGGGAGCTGTAGGCTCAGGAGTCAACTCCTAATTGACGTCAGCTCATCCCCAGCAAGATCTTTATGAGAGCAATGAAAAGCCAGAGGGCTGTTCTCTGGCATATTCATTTTTCAGCTGATGTCATAGACTTTACTTGTTTGTTTTTTTTTCTTTTTCTTCTTTTTTTTTGTTCCCCCCGATTTGTTCATATACATTTTATACACTGGAGCTTTGCAGAGCACAAATAACTTTTTCTATAAGGGAGAAGTCAGTTACTTTTGTTCCTGGCATCAGCTTGGTCTTCCATGTCAGCCCGCCCTGGGAGGTTTTAGAGTTCAGCGTGTTTTCCCTGCTCTGTATCAAGCCTGAATTTCTAGTCAGGAAAAAAAACATTGTTGTGGGCAAAGTCCAAGGAGTTACAGCTTTATTTACAGTTTAGTTACCACCTACAGCAATGTAGCTCATCACTGGCAGTGCCTTGGGCATGTTTCCACTTTATAACTTGGTGAGGTTGTTTACAGTGTTGTCAACAGAAGAAATAAAGGACTTGGGTGGAACTATGGCCCCAGTAAAATCATTGACAAAACTCCCGTGGACTTCAGAGGACCAGCATTTCACTTAGTACTGCATGTGGGGAGCACGTATTTTATGGTGCCCTTGATGTCTGCTTGTTCAGCTGCTTTTCTCAAAGCACATTCAGTCCCAGGGCAGCCTCATGGGCCCTGGCAGTACCTGAGGTACTTTTTCTGTGCTGGGAAATCGCAGGTTGGGTTTTGTGTCACATCCACCCTCTTCTGTCTGCAGGTCCCTGCTCTTTCTCTCTGGACCTTAGAAATTGTTTGGCTTCCTTTTCTATAGTATCTGTAGATCTGAGTCCATGTAACACAGGGAGGAGAAAGTGGAAAGGATGTTTATGGACTTCCCATGGCTACCAAGAGGATCAGGAGCTGAATTCATGGGTTGGGTCAGTAGGCCAGCACTCGGGTTGGGCAGGGACGTCAGTGAGAATTCCCTACACTAACAATTCACCCAGTTTGTAGAAGATATGGATGCCTCCTTCTGTTCCCTCCTCACAGCCTTCTTTGCCCTCCACCCAGCTAACTTACATTGTGAAACTCTGGGCAGACTGTATGTACATACACCCACTCAACCTACTTTGCAAAGATACACACATAGGCACACACAAACACCCTGCACAAGCACAGGGAACACAGGTTTGGTAATATTATTTCTAGCAATTAATCTCCCTGTTTCTGAGTTTGTATGGATTCCTGTCTAATCTCCAGAAAGATAATTTCTTTCTATATCCTGAGTGCCAGTGATATGCAAAGGCCAAACTGCACTGCATGGTGCCCTTTGGGAAGAGACTCCTGCTTAAGAGCCTTCCACATCCTGCCTGTCACAGAAGACTATATTTGGAAGGATGGGAAAGCAACACGAGAGGCACATGGAGCAAAAGCTGTGAGCATCAGCACTTTGCTGCAAGTAAACAGTTTCACTTCTCGAGCTGTTGTGTTTGTCAGTCTAGTAAACAGGATCTGACTACAGTGAGATAACAAAGCTGTAGGCCTGAACCTGTCCTCCTCCTCTGCAGTTTGAGTTATACACTGCCCACACTCCTGTCAGCCGCTCTGTTTCATCCCTCTGTGATCCACCATTGCAATATTTTAGCCCACACCTGCAGTATTTGATTCCATCATTGCAATGTTTTACTGCCCCTGCGGAGTCCTTTGCTTTGCTGGGAGCAAACAATCCCCAACCTGGTTTCCTGCTTGCACAGGAGTTTACAAAAGAAGGACTTGGTTAACTCTCTGGGGCCAGGCAGCATTCCAAACCACTCCAAAACTGTCCTCTGCGCTTTTGAGAATAGGATATTACTGTCCATTTTTTGTCCTGGTCATCAAAAGGCAGTGCTGGGAGCTGTCACTGCTGCCCTGCAGGGGAGAGCTGTGTGATGTGGGAACCTGTGGTGCAGGCTTGTCTGATAGCATCTGCTTTCCCTGAATAATTGTGGACATTCCCATCTCTCCACTCATCCCTCCGAGCACCTTGGAGTCATAAATTGCAATGCTAGAGCCAATGGAGTCATGCTTAGGGAATGATCTTCCCATTCAAGGTGAATCTTGATACCTGATGTATGAGGAGACCAGGCACATGCTAAAAATTCCTTGCTAATTTGGGTTGCTAGTTCATCAAAAACATCCTCCCAAACATGCACAGGATGTATTAAGTTATGGTATAGTAACTGATCAGCTTGTCATACTGACATTTCTGCTCCTTGCCAGAAACTCCTGGACTTCGTTTTCTCTCTCAAGAAATCAGATCTGGTAGTGTCACCCTGCAATAAATTGGTGTAACTGGAAACCTCTCCCCAGGCACACAAACATCTGAGGACAACTGAGCATTGCTGTTCTCTGAAGGCTGATGTATAAATACATACAGGACTGACTAACAACATCACTCCTCTGGGACAGCTCCAGTGTGGCCTGAGCCCCCAGATCTTTATTTTGTTGTTGGAGCCTTGGTCCAGTGGCACTTTGGCATGGGCACATACCGTGTTGTGAGGCGGGGCTTATCTTTTGGGGCTATCAGATGGAGGGGTTAATGGTGTCTAAGTTACTCTGTGGTGTTACAGTCCCACTTCCCATTCTACTTAGAAAAGACTGGAAGTGCCACTGGTCCTGCTGCAGGGAGGTTGGCAGGCTGGCCCCAGTGGTGTCAGGACATGCTGCCACCTTGGTGACTTTACAGGCCAGCAGGAACAGCACTTAGAAATGAAACTTCCTCCGTGTGGTGATCCTGGTGGGGATGTAGTAGGTGGAATCTCCATGTCCCTGTGTGTGATCTCTGACCTCTGCTGTTAATTGACCTCTGCCTCAGTTTCCTTATCCGAGAGCTGGCAGTGCCTGCTGTGTGTCAGTGGAGCTCGGGGCAGCTCTCAGGCCCCCACTGTGGCTCCTTGTGGTGTCAGTAGAATTGAAGAGCAATGTTCCACCACGTGATGGAGGGCTGGGAGCCATTTCAGCAGGGCTAGAAGGGAGCATCCAGGCTGATCTCTGGCTCACATTATCATGGGCCAACGATTTTTTGCAGATGATGAAACTAGTAGTAAGGAATCTCATGGTGTAATAATTTTCCGTATTAGCTTGCAAATGCAATGCAGCATGTGATAGTTTACCAGGCGCTCCTTGACTTCCTTGTCAGGCTGATTTTTGGGATACTTTCTCAATTTCAACATTACTTATTGGTATTCTCGAGGAGAATCAGTATAAATAGTCTACTGTGTTTCGCAGAGTTCATGCCAGTCCATATTCTGTTTTATCTGGTTTCGTACCAAGCCATTAGCCCGCATGATTGTCTTTTATTTGCAATCTTGGCTCATTAGGGCGATAATTTGCTAAAGCAGGTTGTTGTCTACCTTGGGGGCTGTCCTCGGGGTTGATGCACTGATACTGTGGACAGCCCTGTCAGTATGCTCCCCTGTTCTCCGAGTGCCACAGCACGTCCCGCGCTGTGATTTATGGCCCTGCCGCGCACAGCCTGCCAGCCCAGCACGCTGCCTGCGCTTGGCAGCAGTGTCCTGGGAGGGCCTGGGAGAAAAGCTGGGGAGGGGCCGTGGGGGAAGGACTGGGGGAGCTTTCTGAGGAGACCCTCTGTGGCTGTGTCTCTCTGACCCCTCTTAGGCACCGGCAGGACCTCAGGGAGGAGTTTGTTCAGCTCCTCAGAGGGACAGCCTGTTTCTTTAGTAGCTCAGGTGCTGCAGTGGGTTGAGGAGGTCACAGAGATCCGTGAGGGTGTTCCAGACCAGTTTTCCTCTGGGAAAAGTCAAGACAACACACAGAAAGTGCTGAGGAGTTATTTCACCCCAGCAGCAGGGTAAGGGGCTTGGCTGGCACCAACCTGCTGCTTCGAGGCTCGGTTTGTCACTCAGGTGCCTTGAAGGGACCCAGGGGGTGAGAACAGCTTCATCCAGCAGGGCTTGTGTCCCCTGCCAGGACAAGGCAGGAGTCAGAGCATCCCAAAGGGAGCAGATGGTAATTCCGGGTCCTGTGCACGTGGTGGTGATGCAAAGTGGGGCTCGTTTGGGAGCACCTGCAGGGCAGGTACCTGAGGGCAGCTCCTGTCCCATCATGGTCTCTTGCCGCTTGGAGAAACCTGTATATAATCCTGCTCAGCACTGAGAACAAGTCATTTCCACACAGGGCTGGCTTGGAGATTAATTAGTGGTCTACAGTGTATGTTCCATATCGCTGGTAACAGTATTTTTGAAGATGGAGTGCTGATAAAAACCTATTTGTGGGGAGAAGAGCAGCCCCTTGGCATTATTGCAGTGGACTGGAGCAGGTATGGAGCCTGGCCACCTGTGGGAGAAGGCAGAAATACCACAGCAGCCCCTTCCCTTTCACTGTCCAGAAACTTGTTGCCAAAATGTTGCCCGTTCTTCCCCAATGATAAAAGGACAAGTTAAATAATTAATAATAATCTGAGTCTCAATGTGACTATGAAATAGTTTTCAGTTAGACATTATGTAAATTTGAAGTAATTTTTTTACTGGTCATGCATAATAAAATAACTAAGGTGATTAATTTTTCACCCTCAGAGTTTAATTAAGATCATTCAGGAGGTTTGGCCTGATGCACCATGCTATAAATCACAGTCCAGGCCACTGAAATATCTGCCTAGCTCTCAGATTAGATAACAATATTTTGGAGGTGGAAATCCTGCTGACAGATAGTCACCCGAGTTGTCCTAATCAGGAGGCCATTTGGTCCTCTGAGCACTGAAATTATGTATACTGGTTATTAATATATGCAATTCAGTGTGTGCTTTTCTGGGTTTAATTTTAGGGATGGACACATTCCATCATCTATATTCCTGCACTACTCATTGTAGAATAAATAGAGCGTTGTTCTGTGTGAGCCTAATCGGCTTTTAATGACAATGCAACTGAACTCTCCAGTAGGTAGTATTTTATTCCAGGATAAATGCGTCCAGGTGTGGTGTTTTGTGGGAACAGCCATGTGCTTTGAATGCACAACCTGAGTTGGACTCAGTC
Organism: Sclerurus mexicanus; assembly: GCA_013396755.1. NCBI lineage: Eukaryota > Metazoa > Chordata > Aves > Passeriformes > Furnariidae > Sclerurus > Sclerurus mexicanus. Next base: position 356,066 of record VWZF01002935.1, read on the forward strand.
CTCGGGCTTAGACAAGCCTGAGTTTCCCAGTCTCGGCAGCAGCTGTGGGACGCACAGGGTTATTGTGACTGCAGAGCCCAAGGAACTGCTCCAGAACGTCCTGAGCCCGACACCAAGGAGCTGCTTTCCACACATCCACAGCTTTCACAGCGTGAGGCAAAGTGAGCAGCATGCTGATATCCTGGCAAAAATGACTGGGGGAATGTTTTTGTCCCCAGAATGACTGTGTCCTCTCTGGCAGCTCCGGGGATGCAGAGTTTTCTCTCCGGTTTCTCCGGGTGTCTCCCTGTGTGACTGGGCTTTGCACACCCACGGCTTTGCCCCACGAGTTGGAGCAAGTCTGCAGGATGTGTCAGTGCACAGGATGGACCCTGACTCATGAGGAAAGCATGTATGGAAAACGTTGCCATGCTCATACAAATGCTTGGTTTTCTTTGCCATGTGATTTTTTTTTCCCACTTTAAATAAATCAGTTTAGCAATAAAAGCTAATGCTGAAAGGAAGTGGCGCAGGTGAGCCCTGTAGAATTTCCCACTGTATTTATGAATAGAAACTCTTTTCAGGAGAGTCAACTGGGTTTGAAAAAAATAAGGTGGAAAGGAGTTTCTCTGATGCCCAGAAGGTAAAGCATAAAATAGCCATCTTGCTAAATCTTCACCGCTAGACTTGTTATTCCAGAGTTGCAAACTAACACAATAATACTCTGGAGCACCTATTCCTAAATCCTACTGCTTTATTCCAGAATGAAGAGTATCTTTGTTCTAATTCAGTTGCATTCTGAGGAACAATTTGGTAATAACTACCGTGCTTTAAATTCACACCCTGTATTCCTTACAAATAATTGTCAAGGATAGGTAAATTCTAAGTTTCCTTTTAGTTTTATTGCTGTAAATCTGGAATAACCCTGTTGAAATAAGCTGGTGGTTTTCAGTTGTACCTATGAAATATGTAATTTCAAAGGCATGACTCTCGATTTCACCCAAAACCTCTGTCCCACAGTGTGTGGAAAGAGCCAGTGTGGGTTAATCACACCAACCCCCTCCCTCGGTGGGAGCGTCTTCAGCAGTGCTTCCCAGTGGAACAGGCACCAGTTCCAACTGGATGTCAGGGATAACAGGATATCAACGCAACGATTAACATCTCATTTAGCAGTGAGACCACGGTCTAGGCGGGTTCCTGCACTAAGGAATTGCTTCCAGAGGTGAGCCATGCTGGGGCTGCTCACTCACTCCACTCCAACAGGCCAGGCACCCACCTCCCCCAGCTCCTCCATGGCCAGGGAAAGCAGCTCCCTTAATGGTGCTTTGGAGGGTTGTGTGAGTGCTGTGAGGAGCCCCTCTCTTGGGGCATCAAGGGAAATGCACGGATATAATCACTCCCTTCCAGTCAGGCATCGTGCTTGAATGTAGGCAGGATGAATGGCTTTAGGCACATCCTAGATTTCCTTGAAGCTGAGGATCTCGGTATAATCACCCTTAAAGATCTGCCGAAGGCTTGTGGTGCTTTTTGGAGAAAAAGCCCACTTGTGGACAGGTCTCTTCTGGAGAAATGTGATTTGCTGTGCTGTGTTCTTGGTGACCAATTCCTGCATTCTGCAGGTTTGGCATCGTGCACAGGGGAGCACTGGGATTTTCCCTGCTGAGCAGCCAATTTCAGTGTCCCCATCACCAGCCATCATGTCACGGTGACACAACATCATCTCAGGGGGTCAGGATTTGCTATTCCCATCCTGGAGCACCGCAGCCTTAAAAGTGATTCAGGTGGTTGAACCACAGGAGGAATAAAGTCTGCATCCTTCTCTTTGGAAAAGGTCTATGATGAAGCCGTGTAATCTTTCCTGCTGCCAAAGGCCGGGGCAGGCAGGGGCTCGAGCTCCTTTTGCAGCCACCTCCTGTCCCCAGGTCCCCTCGTGCTTCTCCTCTTGGCTCCCACCTCGAGAGCTCTGGCTTTCCCTGGCGTTTGGCTCCTCCCCAAGGAGAGTGCATGGCTTCAGCACTTCTCTTTTGCTGAATCCTAGATGCACGTTCTGGCTTTGATAATTTACTGCTGTTTGAAACAGCCTTTTGATTTTGGCAGCCTCATGCTCCACCGCCCCTTCCTCAGGTGAGGACGGAGGCAGCGAGTCCTTGCTGGAGCACAGCCCCACTGCCCTTTCAGGCAGCTGCTACTGGGATTTCAACTTCTGTCACTGACTTTCCAGTCCCTTTGTTCAGCCTTTTAAATTTTCCTTTATTGTTTTAGCCTGTCTGCAAATATATTTGTTTCTCTTCCAGAAAAGCCTTCGCTTGCTCAATTAGGAAGAGAGCTCTTTGTGGAGAGAGCTGTAGCTCACTCTCTGCCATGGCTAAGTGCTTCTGGAGCATTTGGCTCCTCTACAGCGAGCATTTACTCTTGCCATCCTCGCACCAGGTGCTGCTGGACATCCTGCTGCCTGGGTTGCTGGGTGGTGCCTGGAGAAAAGGAGATTGTGTGACACAGGCGTCTAAATGTGTTGCCATGGTTCAGGCCAATCCATGCTGTCCTAAGCTATGACTTTAACTGCAGTTTTTGCTCCCTGCCCTGCTGGGTCAATACCATGTTTTCCACACACATGGGCTCTTTCACCATCCAGATTTTTTATTTGCTTTTGTCTTACTTAATGGTTTTGCCTCTTTGTTTAGAGCAGAGGTTACGAGGATACAAGTCAAACCTCTCACATGTTGGGAGAGAAGGATGAGTTCTGGCTGGTGTAAAGCTGGAAATACCTCTGGAGGTTTGTGTCTCACCCACCTCCATCAGATCTGAGCCCTGGCCTGAAGACACCTGCCCTCGGTGGGGACCTGGACACAGCCCAGACAGCACAGGAGGAGTTTGTGGACACAAGCGTTGATCTGGGAGGCACCTCCCTGCCTGTCCCCAGGGCACATCTGGAGTGTGTCCCCAGCCTGCCCTGTGACCATCTCCAGCCCTGGCCACCTCAGGACAGGGTCCCACGGAGGGTCTCCTGCCCTCCTGCCACTGGGGCACCTGGGGGGAACCCTTGCAGAAGAGGCTACAGAAACCTCTGCCATTACATCTGCACTGAGTGTTTGCCTGGACACTGGATGAAGAATGTCTCCTCTCAGGGGATTTGTGGCACTCTGTGTTGCTATTTTGCCTGGTTTTGCAGCCTGTTCTAATTGTGGGTTTGCCCTTACAAGCTGAGGGCCAAAGCCTAGTAGGAAAGTGTTTACAGTGCTGCCTGCAAAGTCTTCATAGAGTTCAGGGGCCATTTCAGCAAGACATTTCTGAACAGTTCTTCGCTCTGTATTGGCCCCAGCCTGTTCCCTTATCCACCCTTCATGCTCCAGTTTCTGCTGGAGCGCTGTGCCAGCAGACCCACAGCCTTCTCACGCTCTTTAGCCACCATGTGCAAATTAATGTCGTGACTTTGTGAGTGCCTTCTGAGCACAGGTAAATATTAGGACAGCTCCTGGAGCCTCACAGCTCACTGTGGACACGGGAGCTGCTTTGGCCTAAAAATTGGGCAGAATTTGATTCATTTTTCAGGGAAGAAATCACTCTTGCATAGGACCCTTGCTGTTGGTTGGGGATGAGGCATTAGGATCATGTTCACAAGGCTCTTTCCTCAGAGATCCTGCCCTGTGTGGGTGTGGAGGCTCGTGGGCTCATTGCTGGCACAGGAGTGACATTTACCCTTGCTGGGACTGGGTGGTTGCTGGGGCTGGCTGTTTGCTCTGTGTGATTGATCACATCTGTAAGGCTGCCTTGCAAAAGAGCCCTTTTCTGTGTCAAACTGACTCACAGCGTGACCTGAGGAAGACTTAAGGAACAACTGAATTTCACAGAGGGACCACGCTACGTTTTTATTATTTTATTTTTTTTTTTTCTGCTGGAGCAAAAGACCCTTGTTGGCTGATGGGAACAGGGCACAATGCCCTGTGGGACCGAGGGGGTCCCTGGTGATGGCCATGGACACAGGAGGTGTGTAGCTGCTGCTACATCCCACCCCTGCCTCTGTCTCACCCCGGTGAACCTGTCCAGCTCACCCCCCTGTAGTTTGATGGAGAGGGTGAGGGAACAGGCCTGATCTTCCCTGCTTTGCTGCACCCCCCTGTGTGATCTCGGGGGTTCAGTGTGAGCCACTTGACAGCAGCCCTGAGACCCCAAGATTGCAGCTGAATGTGTGTCCTTCAAGCTCCAGGTGATTCGTCAGTAGGAACTGAGCATCTAAAATGGATCTGAGCCTGCATCTCTTTCCCCAGCTGCCTTTTGCTGGTTAACTTGCACATAAGCTTTGCCTTTTACCTTATCAACACACCCAGCATAGAGTGAGGTCTTTGCAATCCCACGAGGGTCTGTGAACACTTGCTGGGGCTGTGGAACAGAGAAAACCAGCTCCTGGCTGGCTCATGGCCCGCTGTGATTACAGAGATGGAGTTCCTGGGAGGGTGGGCTTTATCCCTTCAACGCCTTCCTATCACTGCTGAAGTGATGCTCCCCTGACATGTCAACACTGGGAGCATATCTGCTGCAAACAACCCTTCTACTGGCAGCCAGTGCTGCAGTGAAAGATGATCTTCAATTAATGTACTTCATAACAAATCATCTGAAAATGGAGCTGTGCTTGGAGCCAGGCACTCCTGCATGAGCTGTAGGGCTGCTCGTGTGGGAAAGGGCTCCTCATGCACTTGCGTGACTGGGCCTTGGGTATTTGGCACGGGATGGTGAAATTGGTTTCCAGATGCCCGGTCTGCATTTTGGAAGCTTTGGTGAAGGCTCACCAAGGCCGCTTCTGAGCAGGGATTAATGAGTGTCTCAGAAGAGTGGGCACAGCCTTGCCTGGAGCAGCGAGCCCTGCTCTGCACAGGGTTTGGTGTTTCCCTTAGTGCCCAGGGAAGCTGAGCCCGTAGGAGCTGAGCCCAGGGAAGCTGAGCCCACAGAAGCTGAGCCCACGCACAGGGCAGAGCCCAGGAGAGGCACTTGGCCCCTGGAGAGGTTAGTGCCAGGCCTCTGAGTCCTGCCTGAGGTCGGGCTGAAGAAGACAGATGATCTGTCACTTAATGCTTGCTTTTCTGACTACGATGAAGTGCTTTTGTTTCACCAGGGAAGCCTGAGCAGGCCCATCCCGTGAACTTCAAGGAGCTGGGTGCAGGTGGAGGATGGGAATGCAGCCCAGCCCTGCCCAAGCTGTGGTCCCTGCAGGAGCCACTGCTGTTGCCTCCTTCTACCCTTGAACAAACACGATAACTAAGAAGAGTGTTCAGGGCAGTCTTAGTTCCTGCTTAGCTCTAGTGGAAACGGTTAGCAGGGAGCAGGATGTGTTAGCCCTATGCCAGGTAGTGGATTTGAGCCTGCAGTGACACCACCTTTTGTGATTTTACCATAAATTTTGTTGCAGTTGTTTTTCAAAGCTCGGGTTCCTCATATCCTGTAATTATGTGAGAGTTTCAGCATTCTTTAAAGCTGAAGGTAAATTGACAACTTTTGTGATTGTACAGAATAGCTTAAAACCAACCAAAAAGTATTAAAAGGAAGAAGGGCAAATAGAGGAAACCCAAAATTGTGTTTCTTTGAAATCTGCAGATTTGTAAGGCAAACTCATGATTTTGTGGCCTAGGACAGGACTGTTAAGTGCTTGGGGTTGGCAATGCTGTGTTTATTTTCCGTGCTTGGATTTCTGCATGGATTTATACAAGTTATGAAAAATACAGTATTTTATGTTATTTTTTAAAAGGAAGCAGATTGCTTGGTTGGATGATCTCCAAACCAGACTGTAACATACAATAAAAATTCTATAGTGCACTGTAACAAGCTACAATAGACTAAGATGTTACTTTACCAGCAACAAAACAGGCACATTATGGAGGAAGAGAATTATAAGGTATAATGCTTGTGTTCCTGGCCAAAAACAGGAAGGAAAAAATATACCCTGTGTGTGTAAACTGCGTATTGCAATTACAGAACAAAATTTAATTAGATCTTTATAAATAAATCCATATATGCTGATTTATGATATATTTCTCTCTCAGCCTTTGAAATGATGGCTGCCTGTGCTTTGAAAACCAGTCATTTGCAGACAGCAGGTCTGTAATTCCCAAACTGGCACAACCAGAAGTTTGTGGATTTGAGTCTGGCAAATGCCAGTCCCAGCATATCTGTTTGAGAGGCACAGGCTGGGATTCCCAGCAGAGGAGGCAGGGGAAGCATACTGCAAAAAGCAGCTGTAACCTTCTCTTTTTCTTCAAATGTGTAATTATAAAGATTAAGTCACTTGTTTTGTTCATTAAAAAAAAACCAAACCAATGTAATATGTAATTATAACCAAAGAGGGAATGTATGGCCTTTGTAGGCTCCATCTAAACGTCCCCTTCCCTCGAGGGAACTCTTCATGCTATATTTGCAAAAAATATGTGATTAGTACCCAAATCATGAGTGAGAACTAAAAGCAGCTGGAACACAGACCTTTCTCACATGAAACAGAGCTCAGGGCTTGATCAAACCCTAATTAAACACACATATGAAAGGCAAGATTGAGGTGCTTTTTCTCACACTAACGAAGAATCAGTTTTCCTCAATTGCCTTGCTGTACATGGACTTCCATGTCCTTGCCCTGTTACTCACAGCAAGTCAGTCTGACCTCCAGTCCTAAAGTTTATTTAGTGTCTTACAGAGTTTTGTTTGTGTCTCATGGAGCCTTCCCATCACAGGGCCCAGCTTTCCTCGAGTAAATAGGTAGAGGTTGAGCGAGACAGCTCTCCCAAAGCAGGACTGTCACTGGCTGATGGCTCCGTCCCTGTGACACCAAAAACAGACGTCAAGGCACTTTTCACTAACACATTCCATCAATGCTAGAGACTTGTCAGGCAGGGACCAAACACCGAGGGAAGCAAAGGAAGCATTTACAATTTGCTGCCATGAAAGGAGACAAGATAAATCAATAGGAACTAAATTAGCACAGCCAGCGGCCCTCACACCTACTTTGGAAACTCTATTAAAATCCATGGCCTAGAATTTGCAGGAGGGATTATACGCGTGAAGGGTGAGTCAAGATTTTCGAGTGAGCTAATGTAAGTGACACCCACTTCTCAAACTGCCTGAAAACACTTAGTGCCAGCATGTGCTGCCAAAGACAAGAGTTCTAGTAAGGGTTTGCTGGCTGTCATTGGCCTCGGATAAATCCATTGGGAGGGGAATAGTGGAGGAGTCAATCAAAAGATAACACTGAGTAAAGCTCGGTTGCATAACACAACAAGAAGTCAAATTTAACCAAAGCTGAACATATGCCTGAGTACCAGGGGCACAGTCAGAAGTGTGAATCTGAAGAGAGTCATATTTGAGAGCAGCACACAGGAACAAGATCTGACAAATACCTCGTGTGATTGAGTTGGTTGTGTTATTGTGCTGCTCTCGGGCGACCTTTTTAATTCAACCGAAATGGTATCTGTCCTGGGCGTTTGCAGAATTTTGCAGATTGATGACAGCATCCCACTGATGTGCTGAGGTACAAGAAGACTTGCTAAAAGCCAAGTTGAGGTAAGTATTTCCCTGCAGAAATCTGCCTGTTGGTGCAGTGAGTGCAGCATTTGCAAGAAGCAGCCGGCGTGCGTGCTGGGTGCAGCTGATCCGCACACACGTGGCGATCTCAGACACTGGGAGTGTATTGTAGAGGCACAGAGCGGGCTCAGATCCCCAGGGCCACAGGTGTGTTGTGGAGTTGATCCCTGTGTGCGTGACAAATCAAGGATTGCCAAAAGTCCACCCATTGCTACTCCTGACCTGGCTGCTGGATATGCAGGAATCCCAGACAAGCAGTTCCTTATCTCTACTTCCCTTTGAAAATTCCAAGTTTTCAGCAATGTGTAAAGTCCTTGACTTCTGTTGTGCAGAATTTGTATGAGGAAAAAAAAAAAAAAAGAAGTATCCAGGAAAACCTGAACACATGGCAGTTCTGGGCAAGGAAAACACCACTGTCAGCACACTTGGCTCCCAGACGCCTTCAGGAGAATTCCCTTTTTTCCTGGTTCTGACAGTAGCAAGCTGGTAAAGCCCTCAGGACCTGCAGGGGAGGAAGAGCTGGATCAGGACTGACTGCACAGCAGTGGGTTTGTCAGCTCTGCCCTTTCCCAGAGCTTCCCAAGGAAATCGGTACGTGCAGGCACTGGCTCTGCGCAGTGGAGAGGGCAGAGAGCTCCGAGTCACTTACCCAGCGCCTGCCAGGGGAACTGCAGGGATAAACTAGTCTGGTCCTGCACCAGCTTGGTAGGCGCTTGCAGAGCAGCACAGGCTTCCCACAGGAGCAGAAAGGCACCACTCAGCAGTTACAAGACAGAGCCGTCAAAGTAGTTACGGAGCAAGAGGTTCTGCCAGACTTGGTGGGATTCTTGAGCTGCATTTACCTTTCCAAGTGCATTGAGTCCTTCACCTGGGAGATGCTACAGAAACACGTGTCATTAATAGCACAGAACATACAATACAGGCTAAACAATGCAAACCACATGCAATTTAAGTGGAAAGAGAATTCCGTGCACGCTCTCTGCAATTGCCTGGGCCTTAAGCACACAGTAAATTGCAAGTAAGGCTGTGAAGTACAGATCATAAACTTGAATTTCACTGCAGAACTGTCAGGGCAGAGATCTGACCAACATCATAAAATGTGAGAAGTGATTTTCGGAGCCCCTGTTTTGATGAGTGGGATTTTGGAATTGCCTTTCAAAGGTCGGCTGCACAGCATTTTCAGAGTATCAGGCGCCAGGGCTGCTCTTCTCTTTTGCAAACCCCCTGATGTTTCCTGTGTGCTGGCACTGCACCTCGCTGGGGGAGACTTTGCTTCACAATGGGATATTTGGGCACTGTGGTAATGGGAACTGGGAGAAACTCAGAAGGATTTTCATGCTGAATCACAGCTTATCTTCTGCACAGCAGAAGGGAGGATTCCAGATCTTTTCTTCTGCTTTTTACCTTCAAGAGATTTATGGCAAACATCTTCTAAAAAGATCACAGGGAAATAAATGTCCATCCTCCCTATATTTTCTGGGAGATAATTCACCCGTAGCTGGTCAGTCAGGCTGGCTGTGCTGTGTGCATGCTGGAGCTGAGCTGTGGCTGGCAGTGCCAACCAGATCCTTGGACACCACCCCAATGTGTCTGTCCTGCCCATACAGACCCAGACTTTGCAGAGCAAGAGCTGAAACCCAAAAGATAAGCATGTAAAGTTTCTGTAGTGGATTGCTGGTGGCAAAGCTTGTCACTGCCCAGTGCTTATGCATGGGGCAGCTCTTGCAATCAGGCTGTTCTGATGTGCAAAGTCTCTCTGGCCCATTTTGGGGGACCTTGGGACTGCATGGGAGATAAAGAAGAGAAGGGCTGCTCAGGCAAAGCCTTTGTGGTTGTACTTAAAAATGATTGTTAGATATGTTTAATGTGGAACAGATTTTCTCTTCTCCCTGTGTGGTTTGGTGGGGTTGGGAGAGCCTGTGGTGCTGGCACTCTGCCTTGGATGAGCAGAAAGGACCTTGCAAGGCTTCACTCAAGGCTCAGGGTCCTGCAGGCCTGGACCTTGTCTCTGCTCCAGTCCACCTGTACCTCACATTTGGTTTGGTGATAGTGCCTTCAAGTCACTCGTGCACCAGACACTGCACAAAGTGGCTGATTTCCCATTCCATCAGAAAAAGCCTTTTGGGGAGGGGAGCTGGAGGGCACAGGGTGGCTGTACCAGCACCATGGAGCACTGCAGAGGAGTCTCCTGGAGGGCAGAAGGCTCGGGAATGGCCAGGTGAGATGCTGGCAGGTGGTGGCTGCCATGAGAAGGGCACAGGTGCCTGTCCCCGAGCCTGGCCTTGGGGAGCACAGGGGCAGGTGCCTGTGGGATCAGGAGAGGAGGGTGGCAGGAGCTCCATGGGCTGTGCCAGCACGGGAACCTCCCTGTGCTCAGCCTCCAGCTGCACCTCTGGAGTGCTGGGCTGGAAAAGGACTTCAGTGTGTGTTTAAAGACATGCCTGGGGTGCCCTCGCTGAGGGAAGGTTGTTCTGAGCAACATCAGTCTCATGCCTCGTTTCATCCGGGACACGAACCATCCAAAAGGGAGGCAACTTCATTAGGGCTAGAAAATTTGGATTGCTGACTTTTCAAATGGATCCAGCACAGGCTTGCAGGAATTCAGACAGAAAAGAGGTGGGAAGGGAGGGCAGGGCAGCCCCAGGAGCCCTTGTCCCCAGAGCTGCTCTGCCCAGGCACTGCCATGTGCGAGGCACCAGGGCTGTCTGTGCTCCGGGTGTGGCACAGCTCCAGCGCTCGGAGCTTCTCCTTGGCACTCCAGCGAGGTCATTCTGCATCCCCACTCGTTAATGGCACACCTGGTGCCAAGTAGGATCTTTTCCATTCTTAATCTGTGATTAACAGGGTTGTTAAAGTCATTCTCAGCTCTGCTGAAACCAAACAGAGTTTTATGTGACATACTGGGTAAAGGCTCTGTTTGAAGTAGTCTTTAATCTTAGTTCTAGGATTAAATCATATGTAAACAGTCACATTTTATCAGCTCAGCTACAAAGTGATTTATTTGTTAGTCTAATTTTAGCAACTTAGAGGTAATTCAATGTTATTTGAAAGAGGTTATATAGGAGTGAGCAGATCTAATTTTCCACCAGTAGAACAAGGAAAGAGTCCCCATGTCCTGCAAAAGGCCTTTCCTGTTATGGATAGCTCCATGGATTTCAGAAAAGCTATTCCAAATGTGCGAAAAAGCAGCGTGACTGCATGTGGGGCTTTGCAAGACCAAGGCCTGCCATTGTGTTTTCTTGGCAATGCTGTTTGACGTTGCAGTACATTTTTGTCAGTGCTCGTGTTGCATCTATTTTTACTGTGTTGTGCAATTAGACTTTTCGGACAGAGCTATAACTATTGAACATTTTGCTGGAAGTTGCTGTAACCCAGTGGGAGAGATAAGCTGTGGTTTTCCTTAGAACTAGAGAAGGATATAACTGTGGTACCTCTGTGACAATTCCATGGGCATTCGAAGGTGGGGAGTGATCCTTGCAAACATAATTATTAGAGTAGCCTTTACTATAGGACTGAAATTTTCCTGTTGGAAAAATGATTATACCCTGGAAATCTAAACGGTGTTCCCTTGTGAAATCTGATGTGCAGGATGTGAAACTGTTTCCCCTTGCACAAAGGCATTTCAGTAAGGTTTTGGAGTGACCGTGGGTATGGTTTTACTGCTGCTTGCTGCTAACAGCTCGGGGAGGATACAGGAGAAAAGGGGCTGAAAGCTGACCAGCAGTGACTGATGGTGCCTAAAACTGAGCTCTGGCCAGGAATATTTTATAAATGGAGACTCTCCTCATCTTACAGTACCTGGGATTTCCAGGTGATTTTGATGGGAGTAGGGCATTCTCAAAGGCTTTATTTCCTGTTCCTGCTTCTTAGATAGACTTTGTAGAGTCTGATTCCAAGTGGCCCGTGTGTGCCTTAGCTCCTCTTTAAAAGGCAAGCCTTACTGTGTCATGGGGGAATTTCACCCATAAGTGCAGAGTTTTTGTTTTTCTGTTGGGAAATTCAGCCTAAATAAATGCCAAAGAAAACTTAAAATTTTCCCTTGCTCTTCTGCCCAGCCTCTGGCATGTTTGAGTATTGGTATCCACATCAGTATGAAGTCACACTGGTAACCAAAATTCCCCCTTAAAGGATCAAAGTTGTGCGACGTAAAGGAGAAATGCCTTTATTTGGGTAAAATCGATGTAAAAATTGTAGCAGTTGGCTTGAGTTCTTGGCCATACACATCCAGTCTTTTACAGAGGCAATGTTTACAGGAAACATTCCCACTTCTTTTTGCAGTTCAGCTGATTGAAGATATCTCGGTATCTGCCTGACTTGCATATCTGCATTCGGTGAGTTTAAAACACTTTAAAGAATACTCTGAATTCATAACCTGCCGGGACTCTCACTGGCTTCGTGTGCTTGGGAAATCTGGGTACCAGGGCAGAAAAGGCAAATATGAAAAGAATAATGTGACTCAATTGACTGTGAAATTCTTCTGGGAACAGGTGTAACCGTGATCATAAACATTTGTGAGATATTTTACTACCAGCTTTAATCCCTGCAGAGGGGAATATTTAGGAGTAGGAGAGCGAATGTGAAAGTAACTTCAAAGGCTGAGTTAAAAGATCAGGAACACAAACCTCGGGTCCGGCCCAGGAGCAGCTGAGCACGGAGGAGGCTGTGGCTCCCTTTGATCCATTGCTCTGCTCCAGGTCGGTGCACCTGTGATTCCAAGAGTCCCCAGTGGGGACCCGGTGATGGTGGTCACTGCCCTCTGCAGCATGACCTTGTGTTTTGCCACGATTCCCATTTCTTTAATGGGGAACACAAACTGTGTAACAAAACACAGGGGGCGGGGGGAAATGAAGAGCAAACTTTTGCAGCTGTGGCACTGTCTGTGCTGGAGAAAGTGGCGCTGGGCTGGAGGGGCTCCTTGTGGAGGGGGCACTGAGAAAATGGGTGAAAAAGGTCATATTTCCTCATACCTTGTGCAGGGCACAAAGCTTTCCCTCAGTGAATGCAGAGGAAATGTAAGAGCAGGCAAGGGGCTGAGAACTGTGCAAGGAAGTTGAAGGTCCTTCCTGTGCTTTAGGGACAACATCAGGAGCAAAATGCCATTTATGTTCCACGGGAGCTCAGGTTTGCACAGCTCCTTGCAGAGGCCTCTCTGCAGAGCAAATTTTTCCCACTGCCATTAAGGAAACACAACTCATTGGTGATTTCAAAGGAGGAAAACAAGAAGCTATAAAGACAAGCATGTAGGAAGTGCTACAGAGTGATAAGGAATCCACGCTGGTAAATCAAAGCCTGAGGAGGAAGGATATGGAGGGGCACAGGAGTATAAATCTTTCTAAACCGATCAGGGAGCTGGTGGGGCCTTTAGAGGGACATGAATGGAGAGTCAGTGGTTGGAGTTGCTGAGGAGCTGAATGAATTCCTTGACTTGATAAGCAAGGGAGAGCAGCTAAAGGTCACACAGTCTATGGAGGACAGGGAAACACAGTGGTTTTCTATGTGGGGAGACAGAGAAGGCATATTATTTAAGTTTTATGTGTGTAACCCAAGCAGACAGTTGGGAAATTAAAACTATTAAAATTGACAAGTCACCAATTTTAGATTAACTGCAACCTACAATTCTTGGGCTTGGTTTCTGGCCTTGGTGTTTGAGAGGTCCCTGGGAGAGCAGTGGTGTCTGAGGAAGGAGACACCGAAAGCATTGTCTCCTTCTATAGGAGAAAAAAAAAAGAAATCAGGCAAGTAGTAGAGAAAATAAAGTAGATCTTACTAAAGGGCAAGCAGCAGGCAATGTTGGAGAGCCATTTGGTAGTCAGTGAAGTGGCCCTCAATACTCAGTGGTCTCACATTTCTGATATCTCTACTTTAAAAAGGTCAAATGGGCATTAAAAGTAGCACCAGCTACCAGAGAGGTCTAGTTTTGGGGACAAAGGCCTGGTTTTGGAGAGAGCTTGGAGGTGGTGTTGAAGCACAGACTGTCTCACAGAGCAATGCAGTGCCTGGGACTGCACAGATCCCTCAGAGCAACCTGCACACCAACATCCTCCTGATTCCCCTGCTCCAAAGAAAGAGGCAAACACATTCTAGGCCTAATGCTGTGATTTTTTAGACTGCCCTGAGTTTAAGTGCCAGTAACCAAGTGTTTTACATCCACTCTGTGCTACTTTCACCAGCCGGAGCAGGGGCTGATGACAAACTTGGCCAAACTGGTGCTTCCACCCTGATCCCTCGGGGGTGATGCTCCCACCACACCACACAGACGTGGGATGTGGCGGGATGGAGCTCTGGGCTCTGTGTCTTCATTATGGTCAGAACTGTTGCACCATGGACTTGATTGAATGGCAGCTCTGAGCCTTCGGGCAGACCCTCTTTCTCCCACATCCAGCACGAGTGGTGAGATCCATCCTGTAGATACTGTGCTGACAGCACAGGACTTTTGTCAGGTTGTTTTAGCTAACACACTGTTTTCCAACCTTATTTTTAATTTGTGGAGTTCTAAACATTCGACACTACAGGTCTGAACCCTTTTACAGCAAACCTAAGCCATTTAGGTTATCTCCTTGCTCATGTAAATTCTTGGGAGCTTTTCCCAGACCTATAGAAAGAGTCTGTGTGCCCAAAGGGACCACGGTTTAATGAAGCTATTGCTGGTCGAAGCCTTTTATTTTCATAAGCTGTGTGAAGATGGAGAGAAGCAAAGAGAGAAGGACGCAGTGCCACAAGCTCTTCTCACCTTCAAGAAATGAGGAATACTCTTTATTTAGAGGTGAATTTCAATAGAGTTCCTAAGACTCATGTCCCACTAAAGAGCAGAGGCACAAGGCTCCTCTTGTGAGGTATCAAGTTACCCAGGAGACAGACTGAGCAACTGAGAAATGTTGCAAGTTTTTGGAAAAGAGATTTATATATAAATGTGTTACGGGAAAAAATACCTCTGGTAATACACATGGTAATTCTTCTGTCTTACTTTGTTTGCTATCTTTCCTTCTTTATTGTTTTCAAAGATTTAAAGGAATTTAATTAAAAAGGCAGTTTAACTACCCTCTTCTTTCCAGATAACAAACACTAAAATAAAATGAAGTGAAATGGTGGAGAGCCTGCTTTATACCCCTTTTAAAACTGAACACAAAAGCCAAATGAGATCATCGGATTTATGGGGCAAGCTATTTCCAGAAAAGACAAGGAAGCTCTCCTGCCACTGCACAAGGAACAGCTGAACTTTCCTCTGAAAAGTCATGGCCAGTTCTCATCATCCACCTTTGGGAAGGATAAATCCAAAGCGGAACTCAGAAGGTGATTGCGACAACGGGTGATGCTTACAAGGAGTCACCAAAGGAGTGTGGGTCATTCAGTGCAGGAGAGCTGGAGTGAGGGCACTGCAGAGGGAAGGATAGTACATAAATAAGAGGAAATCTTTGACTGGCAGAATGATTATGAACTGTCACGCAATACACTTCAGATTGAATGAGGAAGGGTCTGGGTCTCAGAGCAATGGGTTCTGCAAGAGCTTGGATCAGGACAGCAGTGCCAGGTGCCACTGTGCAATCTGCATGGGGCTGGGAAAGTGGAGTCTGCCTGCACTGACCACTCGCCCCCAGAATACCACTGATTTCCACCTTTAGCCTGGTGTGCCATAGGCAGCTGTGATCTGCCAGAGAGCCAAGAGTAGGCTTTATTATTTAGCTTTTAGCTCAGCTATAATGCATCATTTAGAGAAGATCCTGCAGTGTTAAGTGTGGCAGCACCTGCTGTGTGTGTCACCCTGTGCTCAGCGTGAGCCCCAGGTCAGCAGGCGAGTGAGGGGCACGGCCCAGACCCCCCAGTGCAGTGCTGGGTCTGGCTCAGGCAAACCCTGTGCTGCCACAGCCCTTACCAGCACCCGGCACACCGGTGTGGATGCGTCCCTGCTGCAGTGAGCAGGCGCTTTGCTCCTGATTCTGTGTCGTTCGAGCCGTGTCCCCCTTCCCTGCACACCGTTCCCTTTCCCAAATGCACTCTGAGGCTTTGGCTGTAGGAGTTGTGGGGTGCATAGCCAGGGGTGCCAACAATCCCTGGGGAGAGCCCTGCATCCTCTGGTCGAGTTCTCTCAGAGCTGGCTTGGTGATGGATCTGGGAGCTGGGACACAGGTGTGCAATGGCACAGAAGTGCCATGTTACAGAACAGGGTGTCCATTGTCCCCTCTGGAGGTGGCAGCCTGGCTTTTCTGCTGGTGACTTCATGGCAGTAACCGTGGCTGCGGCTTTCTCCAGGGCTTGGTGCCTCGCCTTCCCCTGCCAGCAGTGGCCTCTGGGAGCTCTCCCACCACTGTGGGGGCACTTCCAGCACCTCCCGGGTTCGTGGTGGCTGCAGGTCATCCCACCCAGCACCAATGGCTGCAGGGGGAGCCTGGCAGTGAGGATGGAGGAAGGGAAGGGACACGTAGGGCTGGTTTTGTCGTGCATCAGAATGGAGAGGGGCCGGTGTGCTGGGCAGGGCTGTGCCAGGCACGGGAGCTGCCGGGTCTCCCTGCCCATCCCTCCTGCCCCGGGAGCAGAGCCCAGGTGTGAGATGTCTGTCTGAGCCTCTGACCAGCAAGAAGGTCCCCATCTAAATCAACAAGAGCTCTCCAGGCTTCAAACCATGGCGGGTGGGTATTTTTAGAAGCCAATCAATCAGTGGTGACTGTTCAAGTTCAGACAAGTCAAACACAGCCTGCGAAGTTACACAGAAGCACTGTGTGTCCTGGAAGGGTTGGTGAGCCTGCTTATCCCACAAGCTGTGCCAAGTCCATGAGCTACCACAGCCGAGTTCTTTTTAGGGAGATAGCTGTAAGAAATGTAAACAGATTGGGGACTGTAAAACACACACTTTTTTAATTGAAGCAATAAATTGCAGTTTGGGCTTCCAGGGAAACCTTCTTTCAAGGTGCTAGAATTGTTTTCTAACCTGAACCTGAACACAGCCTTCAGTTGAGGGCTTTTCATCTTGGCCTTTTTGCAGGTGGGAAAGTTGAGACGCAGAGGCATTAAGGGGCTGCCAAGGTCCCATAGAGTCTCTGAAGAATCCAGCTTGTCTGCAGTGACCTGCTGTGGTGCAACAGGGCTGGAAAAAGAAAACAAACACCTGTGCCTTGGCATTCTCCTTCACAGTCCGATCAGCTGAAACAGCAGTGATGGGGTTAGGCCAGCCTTGGGCTCCAAGTGGCAGAAGCAAGAGGGTGATGTTTTGGGGATTCTGCTACCAGGCAGCAGCATCTGAAGCATTGTAGATCCTTCTTCAAAGAACACAAGCTGGAGTTCACTAACACTGAGCACAAAGAGGAGCTTATCCTTGCTGGATCCTCCAGATGCTATTCTAGTGTGTGTGGATGATATAAAATAATAATAATTAATCATCTCCATAAAAAATGCCAGCACAGTCTGGACCCAGGCTGAACCTCTAAATGCACACATCAACAAGTCAGTACCCAGATTAGAAAATGCTGGTGTTCTGATTTCCAAAACCTCAGTTTATCCAGCTTCAAAAAGGGCCTGATGGTTTCTGTTGTCTTTGACTGTGGAGAAAAGAACCTGTGGCTCCTCTGTGCTGCTTCTTGTCCTTCCCTCCATCACTGCAAGGCATCAGCTCCAGAGCTCCACACTGGAGTCTTTGCACAGCTGCACAAAATGTAGTGCACGATCTAATTCTCAAATTGGGCTGAATTTGTATGTTCAGTGCCAGCTGGAGGTTTGCTGATGCATCAGAAATACATTTTTAGGAAGATTTCTCTATAATTATTACATTATAGCTACTGCTGGGTTGCTCAGAGTATAGTAAACAATTGCTGTGCTTGTTAGAGGTCATGAATACAGACAAACATTCCTCCCTGTGAGGTCTGCTGTTAAATAATAACCGGTCGTTTCATGGCAGAGGGGAGTGAATGCCCTCGAAGGGACGTGCTGACACTGCTCCAGCCAGTGAGCCAGTTCCTGTCATTTACAGCACCTTCTCAGAGCTGGCCCTGACCAGGAGCAGTGGATGTGCTGAGGGACAGCCCTCGCCCTGCTGCCCCTCCCAGCATCTTGTGCCTGGATCCCCTCACTATTTCGTCCATTGCCCATTTTTTGAGGTACCCTCGCCACCCGAAATTTGGGCCTGAGTGAGGAAAGCTGTGAACGTAACAACTCTGCAGGTCCAGCTCCACAAGGATTGGCGAGAGAAGACGTTCAGGCACACTGAGTTTATTAAGGAGTGTTTTCATGATCAGCAGGTCTAATGAGCGGCGTTCGCCCGTGTGGCATCTCCTCTGTCTGGTGTGGAGGGAGAACTCTCTGCTGCCTTTTCCTGGGGGAATACTAATGGTGTCTGTACCCTCCATCTGTCATCTCCAGTGCACCTCTGGGAGGCTCAGAGCTTTGAGAGAGCCTCTTCTCTGTCACGTTTAAATCGTCTGACACATTCAAGAACTGCTCAGACACACACACAGACACAGAGTGATCACACATAAAGCTTTGTTTCCTTAGCAATTCCAGGCTTTAGAACAATCACCTCTCCATTTGCCCAGTGTGCAGTTGTGGTTTTCATGGTGCAGAAGAAATGTGAGGATACAGCTGTGGCTCAGATCAGTTAATAAAATGGGCAAATTAAGGATCCCAGGGCCTCAGGAGTCCTATATCAAGGCCAAACAGAAACCAAGGAATCTGACTGAGCTGCAAAAGCTGGGCTAGAGCATTGAGGACCAGCCTGGGGAGGTGACAGATGTGTCATTTCTGACGTCTCTCAGTCCCTCCCTGCAGTGTTGGTGGGGTCTGCCCTTTGTTATATGGTCAAAAGAAAACGGTGGAAAAACATGGCAAGTGTAAGAACTCAGTCTGGAAGGAGCTCAGCAGGGACATGTAGGAGCTGTTTGCAGCATTTCAAAATCTTTCTAGAGCCACTTACTGGAGAGGGAAAAAGGAGATGACATCTTCCATGTTGCTGCAGGCAGCAGCTCTTGATGGACACCACTGAAAGCACAGCCAGGCTGCATGTGGTCGGTCAAAGACAGTCCAAACTGTGCTTTAGCTGTTGTCTGACCTCTGTGGGGAGTCAGAGCTGCAGAGCTGGCAGCGAGGCCCTTGGGCATCCCGTCCCAGAGCTGCATGACGAGCCCAGGTGCTGCACAGACAAAATTAATTGCTGGCAGGGGGGCTGCTAAGGCACACAAGGGTTTAGTTAAAAGCTGAGGAAAGGTGCTTGTGTGAAACAGACCTCGAGGTTTGCAAAGGACTGCAGAGGTGGAGGAGCATCTTCTGCAGAAGCAGCCGTGAACAAGCAGTGGAAGGGCTGAAATGCATCAAATGAACCACAGCAGCATGTGAAGGTGTGTTGTGAGGTGGATTAGGATTTGAAGATGACCAGTTAAGGTCAACATCTGCGACAATCCAGTCAGTATTTGCAGCCTGGGGGGCTGACTCAAGTCCATGCTGCTGCCACTGGAGTGGTGACATCTCCACTGCTGTTGTTTGCTCCCTGTGAATCCTTCTCTACGCCTGTTGTGATCGATGGGGTTGGGGGCAGATGGCACATCATCTGCCAGCCTGGAGAGGAAGGACACTGTAGGTGCACCGTGGAACACAGACTTCTCTTTAATGATGGTTTATGTAGATTGGAGGGAGATATGAAGCTGAAGATGCACACTTGTTGCCTCTGGGGAGATTGCACTGAAGCAAAACTCTGCCAGAACCTTTGGTTGTGGGAGTTGAGTACTTTTGTCACCTTGCATCAGAGTGAGGTATCTGTCCCTGCTTCTGAGCTCAGCAGCCACCCTGGCACTGGGCAAAGGAGCCAGCCTTGGATACAGCTCTGACACTTCCCAGGCGTGCGGTGACCACTGGGCTCTCCACCCCTCCAAACAGCACCACAACACTCTCCATATTCATGGAGAAGAGGGTGACTGAAGGAGGGAATGGCAGTCTCCATACTCAGCCCTCTTGATTTTCTGGTTTGCATTGCAAACTCCGTGTTGTTTTAATGTAGTTCCTTGTATTTAATGCGTTTTTATTGCTTTCTCTAATAACACCGACTGAGCACTAAGAGCCAAATTAAACAAGCCGTGCCAATAAGCCAAACATTTCACATCAACCAGCAGAAAGGACACCTCTTACCCCTACTCAAGCTTGGACATGTAGATGGAGGACCTCACTGCTCATCGGTGAGAAGAAAGCAAAGGCTGCTGTGGTGCAGGTGCAGGGCAGAGCTGGGCAGTGTCCCTGGTGTGGGTCTGAGGCTGCCCTGGGCTCTCTCCCTGCACCTGCCCTTGGCTCCCTCTCCACACGTGCTGCTCTTATCACCCCGGGGCTCGAGGTGCAAGTTGGACAAGGTAAAGGCT
This sequence comes from Sclerurus mexicanus, assembly GCA_013396755.1. Classification (NCBI taxonomy): domain Eukaryota; kingdom Metazoa; phylum Chordata; class Aves; order Passeriformes; family Furnariidae; genus Sclerurus; species Sclerurus mexicanus. The sequence continues at coordinate 375,928 of VWZF01002935.1, forward strand.
GGTTGTTCTCAAGGTCGTGACATGGCATCTGGTCTCACTGGCTTTATCAAGCTGGGTCTTGTTTTCCTGTGGCTTTAAGCACCTCTAAACGCTTCTGACTTCAGTGGGAGCTGAAGTTCATGTTCTGCATTGCTGAAAGCCTTTCCATGCAATTAAAAAACATCCCCAAACCTCCTCCCCTGGTGCTGATCAGTGGTGTAGTGTTGACGTAAGAGTACTGGAGTTTCACTTACAGCAGCTGGGTAGCTGGCATTTTCAGAGGACTTTTTTCTAATTCCCTCTGTCTTTTGCACAATATTCCTGAAGGTTTTTTTCTCTCTTTGCTTTTCCCCAACAAGCCCCAGCCTTCATCTCTGTCCTCTTAGCGCTGCTTCCTGTTGTTCTCTGTGATCTCCCTTGTTCCATCTTTCTTCTCTTCTCTGATTTCCTCCCTTTCATTTTAGCCCTTTTTTGTTCGCACTGGCTCAGCCCATTCTCCCAAGGGGGAAGCATATCTGTTTCATTCCCCTGTCTCTGTTTCCCTCCCAGCCCCACAGCTGTTCCCTCTCTTTCCCATTCCTTCAGGCCCCTCTCCTGCTCACAGCACCATGTACTGCCTTCTCTTTTTCCTCTCCCTGTCCAGACCCTTTCCTGCATCACTGGAGGTCAACAACAGAGAAAGCAGAAAATGAACCAGGAGGGGGATGTTACAGCCAAGAACGATTTTGCCTGTGAGATGCCAAGTATTGTCTCACCAGCTTTAGTCCAGGCTGCTTTCATCTGGCTGGGCAAGCTGAACCCACCAGGCTCAAGCACTGGCATAGCTTATGATATTTTGTGCCACACAATCTGTCATTACACCTGAGAAATTCCAGCCTGAAAGGCAAAAGCTCTGCAGTGGGGATGAGGTGGAATGCATACTTCATTTCCAACTTCCTTTCCCCCCTCTCACCGTGTGTTGCACTTTCCCAGCTAAGCACCGGCATCTGTAGCTGCCCATGTCTGTGCTTTGGCCCATGTAATTGTGTGTTTTCTAGTTCTGCTCAGGCACAAGTAATCACAGAGCTGCAATCTCAGCTGGGACGGAAAATGATCTAACAAGTTGGCTCGTGTGTGATTACAGAAGATACATTCTGCCACCAATTTGTTCTGCCACCGTTTTGTGCTCCTAAGAGGAAGGACCTGGGGGAACAGGTGAACACGGGGCAGGAGTGGCTGCTCTGCAGCACAGCCTGTCTGTGGGCCTGGGGGGAATTAAACAGCTTAGAGGTGCAAAGAGCTTTTCACTCCAGAAGGACCTGGGCTGCACCGTGTGTACCTGCCTTCTGACCTGCCTCAGGCATCTCTTTATGGATTTAGGGAATGACCAAATCTGGAAGGGGAACCTGGTCTGTCAGCAGGTGAGCAAAAACCCAACGCACCCACGGCCACCCCATGCACAGCCAGAACACGTTGTGAGACCCCAGAGCTGCCGTTTCACTCCTTGCCTGGCTGCATCTCCTGCCCCTTCCCCCTCGCCTCTCCCTGTAATCCCCAAGTCAGACTTTGCCTGCTCTGCAGCAACAAAGAAAATGTCATCAAAAACCTCCTTGCGCTGCTGCAGCGGGAGGCTGCGATAGCTACAGTCACGGCTGGGGAATGAGCGGAGCAGTGCCGAGCTGTCTGTGCCATTATTGTTCTCTGCTGCACGCTGGAAGCAACTGAGAGGACTCACAGTCCTTCTGGAATGATCCCCCCAGGACCTGAGCAAACCTTCGGTGCTGGGGGGTGTGCACAATAGTCAGGACTGGCAGTTTGATGCGAGAGGATACAGAGAGAATCCCTCACCTAAGTTCAGTGTCATCCCCAGTCCTTTCATAGTGATTACCCAGCAGCGATCGACATTTCGACTGTGTGTAAAAAACGAGGAAAGAGATGAAGGAGGGCAATATGTGACTTGCAGGGCCAGTGCAGGGTGTGCTGAAAGGGAAAGCAATGCAGTTATTTCCCCCCTGCTCAGACCCTCCTGGGGACAGTTGAACAACTCCTTAGAGGGCTCTCCTTGTCAGGGTTTGGGACAGTCAGAGATGTTCCCTCTGTGAGCAGTGACGTGCCTTCACAGGTTCCCTCTCCCCAAACCTGGCTCAGAGCAGTCTGGTACCTCAGCATGGAGCCAAACCACACGTGATGACTTTGAAAGGCCCACCAGCAATTTCAGGGGTGAGCACATACAGAGGTGAGATAAAGAAAAACTCACAGATCACTATTAGCTGGCATTACCCCTTGCTAAAGTAGATGATGGAATTAAAAAGTTAAAGTCATGCCATGCAAACTGTTCATTTCTGAACATACCACAAGATCCCTCTGCCAAGATCCATGGCCCATGAAAATGCCCACTCTGCTCATAGTATTTGTTTCAGCTTTTGATAAATCATCTGTTACAGCCTGTTGAACATTTTAAAGCATTTCTTGCTAATGGGTTTTCACAATGTGGCTTAAGGAATGTTGTTATTAATAAATGTAACTGCACTGAATAGTAATTTGATAAAGATGAAAGAGGCATTTATAGATTCCACTTCCCTTTCAGCTGTTGCTAGGAATTTTCACTCCTTCAGAATATATTTAATTTAATCTTGATTTCTTTTTGTTAAAACCGGGCTATTATATTCTGATTCTATAAAGAGAATATGAGTGGGGTTGGACCAGTAGTGAAGTGCCCTATGGTGGTGAAAACCCAGTTCTTCTCAGCACATCAGAGAGGTTTTCTTGCTGTGAGGGAAAACAGGACTGGCCCAGGTGTCCCATACAGCACTACTGGAAAAGCGTAAAGGCAGTTTGGAACTGGGGGAGATTTCTTTGGAAAGATGATTAATCAATCTTAATATTGAGGGAAACATGAAAAGGAAATAATTTGTCGGTGCTTGATAGCCAATAATTGCAAATGGGCTGCTCTCCGTTACGCTTTCACTGCAATGACTGAAGTGCTTCATTGTGTATAAATTAATTAGGGACTGAACAGTGAGTGATTGGCTGCAGTGAAACAGGAAATGTGGAATGTCTAAAGGCTGGTATCTGCCACAAAAATGGCTCTGTAAACACTTGTGGCACACAATAATAGGAAGTACTCTGAGTTATGTTGGGAGTGCATCATGAAATTATCATAGGGCTAAACAAGGGCAATTGTGGGGAGGAATGTTAGGAGAAAAAATGGGAAGCGTTGTTTTGTGAGAAGAGAGCTTTGCTTTATTAGGATTTGATCCATGCAGAGCCTGATGTCTCCAGCACAGGAGACAGGTATTAATCGCGGGAAAGAATTGGTTTGCACAAGTAGCAGAAAGTTGGTTCTCTTGACAAGGGAAAAATTCTTTTCTTTTTCTGGATTGAGCTTCCAGTTAAAGACATGTCCCATCCACAGGCAGAACCAGAGAGGAGCAAAGGCAGCGTGAAGCTGGAGAGGGCTGAGACAAGGACTTTGCTCCTGCCTCTCCGGGTTGCCTGCGATGTGCCATTGTACAGCTCCTTCTCTGTTCTGTGGCTCTTCCACAGCTCCCACCCTCTGTGTATTCTCTTTGTTAGCTCTTTTCAAGAGCAGAGAATTTCTCATCCCCTGTGTTAGTGCTGCGTGTAACTGCTCCAGATGCTATGGTGATATCATCGAGACTAATAGCTCGTCTGCCACCCAGCTCATTCCCTCAGCTCATTCTTCTGCCAGGCTGCACATCCTTGTGAATAGGCAGCTAAGAGATTGCTCTATAAAGCAGTAATATGGATCTGCCTCTTATAAATCAGGGGCAAGTTCAATGAAATTCAGCAGGAATAAAATGGGTGCTTGTTACAGAAGAACTGGGACATTCTGTACAAAACACAAACAGCGGTTCCGATAAAGTTTATAATTCAAGGCAAGAAAATGGTGTGAGATCTGGGCTACATCTTGCACTAGACTTCTCCCTGTGGATGACTGCATTATAATAATTCCGTTTTTCTGGATTGCTTTCCTTGCAGAGCAGGCTATAAACAATCATTATTGGTATTGCAAGGAGGCAGTGGGCTCCTGAACAACCATGACTGAATTCTTAATTTGTCAGTTACTGATACAATGCATCTGTTTTTCTAATTATTTTAATGATGTTTTATATGCACAGGAAAGAATACACAATTACTGAGGGGTTGGGGTTGGATTTTTCTTTCTAAATTCCCCGAGTAAATGGAGGACAGCTGGACAGCATACCTGTGGCTGTGTGTGTGTGCTTGTAAATCCTGGGGCTGGGTGGTGACATTCAGGGGTGTTTCATGAGCAGGGTTTAGCAGTGTCAGCCCTCAGCCCCCCAGCTACTCTGCAGACAATACCAATATGTTACCAGCATCCCATGGGGCACATCTGATTACTGAAGGAGGATTCTCAGCAATGAAAATGCAGTTTTATCCTTCTCAAAGTGCCCCTTGCCGAAGTCAGCCAGGCATCCAGAAGCACTTACTCTGAGTGATGCGGCGTTAACATTCCGCTAACTCGCTAAGCTGAGGCAGACACAGGCTTTCCTGGATTTCAGCTTCCATCACGGCCAGGAGTTGCTGCCTCCATTTCTTTGGGCCCAGCCATACTTTCGTGGACGTCCAGGGCCTGCCAGCTCTAATTTCACTGAAGTCAATGGAACTAAAAGTTTGGGCATTGCTGTAGGAGGGGGATGCATCAGTGCTGTGGCCAGAGTCCCACCGATTTCACTGAGCGGGGCTGCGCTCGCTGTCCTGTAGGTCTTGAGAGCCAAGTGCTTTCATGAGTTTGTTCTCAGGGGCTCAGCTCAGTCACTGGACTATAGGAGGGGGCACAGCTCCCTAAGCTGGGGTGCTGAATGCTGATGGGTGGCTAAAAACATAGTTGTGGCCAGACTGAGCTTATTTCCTCTTGCAGATCCAGCCCAAAGAGCTCCTGCTCTCCTCCTCTGCCTCTCCCCAAAGGAATGCAGGTCTTGACCACACACGCTGCCCATATAGGACCTCTGCCTTGAACTTTGTGCCTCAGGCTTCAGCTTTGTGAGCCCTTAGGTGGCCCTTCTGCAGCTGCCTCAGGCCACACACAGTTGCAGGTCTCTGCTGGAGGTGAGGAGCACAGAGCTGGCACGGGGTGTGTGAGCACCTCTCCTCTTCAGAGTCGAACAGGTGACCATAATCCACGGAGCACTTTAGCTTAGCCCTGGCCTCGAGCAGCTGGCCTGGCCTCAGGAGGCACTCATGACCTGTAGCCCCTCCTCAGCTCCCTCAACAGCATGAGCAGTCTTGGTCCGGAGTGCTGGAAGGGCTGTGGCCACTGTGGGACAGGCATGAATGGATGTGTTTCTGCTTTGGTGTCACTGATAGGTGATGGGCTGAAGGCTGGGATTGCCAAAGAGCCAGACCCACCACAAACTGAATACGGCGTCATGGAACGTCGGTGTCTCCCTGCCCTGAGCAATCCTAGCTGGAAAGGCTTTGCAGGACAAATGGAAATGTGGCCCCTGGACTTGTCATTACTGTTACTAAAAAGCCTCAGGCATGCAGCCTGTTTGGCCAGTTCTGTGCTTCTGAGGATGCTCTGCTCCTTTTCACTAGAAAGCAAAAGCAGTTCTGTGCCCAACAGGCACTAGATTTTTCTCTTGCTTTCTGTTGGTCTCCTCCACTGCCTTCCCCTGTGAAGGGGGAGCAAAGGGGTGGGGTAGCCTGTGGGTTTAACTGGACACCATCCCTTTAATGTGGAGTTGTGTTTTTCTCTCAAAGCCAAAAATAAATGCTACTGGAGGACCGAACAGACGTGAAAAGAAGGCTTGGACACTTGGAAGACAAGACTGCTTTGTGTTTCCCAAAGCAAAGAGCCTGTTCACAAGGAGGTTACTTTTTTAGACAAACATGAGTCCTGTGACACTGCCAAGGTCAGTAGGTGCCCAGCAGAGCAATGGGCCATCGAGGCAGACATGCTCTGGGAGAGGGGCACATTTTTCTCCCACTCCGGAGTGTTTTCAAGTATGTTAATGAAGGAGAGAGGAAAGGAGAGAAATTTGCTTTGCTCTGTCATTTCATCTCTTTCTACGGCATTTGAATATGCACCAGTTTGCTGGTGGAAGAGCTTCCCTCTGTGCTGGGTGGCAGCATGGCCTCATTGCTGCGCTGGTGTCACTCTCACACTGTTTTGGGAAGCCAGGGCTGTGCTGCTGCTGTTGTGCAGCGGGGAAAGCAGATGAAGCAAGGATGTGTCGTGGGCAGATCCCAGAGCAAGTCCCAAAGCAGTGGGTGGGTGGGTGACTGACTGCTGAGCTTCAGATCCCTCTTTGAGTACAAATAACCTACACGACAGTGATTTCAAAGGGGCTGGGGTGACAAGAACATTTTTGCAAAGTGTCCTGAGGGCTCCTCTGTTCTGACATTGGCCTGTCCAGGCAGTCTCAGCTAAGCCTGGCCTGGCTGTGTGTCTGGCACAGCTCAGTCTGCACTCTGGATGTGCTTTGCTTCTTTCAAGAACTCGTCAGAATTCAAAGCAAATAGCTTGGCACAGGCACCTTGGTTTCAGGTGAGCGAGGTTTGACTGCTGCGGTGATCTCAGTGGGGTCAGGAAGCTTTGTACTTCCCCTCAGGCACTTTGCTAATTCCTCATACAGTGCAATGTCTTCTGAAGTGTGATCTTCAGGCCCTTTATGTCTCAGTTGTCCATAACTGAAACTTCTAGTTAATCTTGAGAAGGGTTACAGTGTCTCACACACACAAGAAAGGCAAGTGAAGTTCTTTCAGTCTCTGAAGTGCCGAGCTCTGAGTCATCCAGAGCCTCTGAAGACTCTGGTTTTAAGAAACAGGAGCTTTTAAAGGTACCTCATTAGGGCTGAATCCTCAGCACTGTCTGTAGTCACACACCAAACATTCATCTCAAAAAGAACAAATGTTGAGAAATTAAGGGAACTAATGAGAGGAATCAACTGCACTGAAGAGCTGAGGAGTTGAACGTGATGGAAACTGGATTCCAAAACTAGCTGGAACATGCAGGAGGAGGAACCCTGGAGGGAAACACTCCAAAACCAGTGGGATAAATAACCAGCCCCAAACACATGTTAGCTGAGAGCAGGCAAGGGATGGGCAGAAGGTGTGGGCAGCAATGAGGTGTTCAGTTCACGTGCAGCCAGGGGCAGAAACCAGACATCTGGAGGGGAACCAGTGCAGGGAAGGCCCCCCCGCCTTGCTCTTTGCTGCAGCCCATCACCCTGACACAGGGCTGACCAAACTGCGAGTGCAGCAGGTCCTGGACAGCCACTGTGCCAGGGACATGGTCAGCCCAGCAGTGCTGGACCTGCTTTGTGAGCTGCTCTGTCACCTCTGCCATGAGGGTGGCACTGGAGAAGAGTGGTGGGGGCACTATTTGCCTCAGTCATCCCATTTTAATTTGCCGAGGTCAGAAAATGTAGGGGTAGAATGAGAAACGTCAGAAGTAAAGTTGTGAATCAGACTTTGAAAAGGAAATGAAACAGATGGCAGAAGGTTTCAGCTTGACAAATACAGAGGAGGAAAAGAGGAGAAACGTGGTCATTATGTAGTGAGAATGAGGTTGAGATTAGACCAGGCTACATATGATCCAGAATGAATTCAAACCACTTTGCCTACATTTTGGGTAGAGATGATCGCATTGAATAGCAGGGCAAAGAGAGGATTTCTAGTAGGAACATACTTAAGGGAATGAAAATTATCACATGTAAGACGGAAGGAAAAGCTTAAAGAATTCCATGTGCTCAGATCAAGGTGCACTGGCAGATTTCCACCCCAGGATTTGGAAAGAGTGGGCACATTAAAGGAGCTCAGCTTAACCTCGTATTTCTCTTTGAAGATGGATTTTTTTTCCAGACAAATGAAATACAGGTGATTTCCTCTATCCAGACTTGAGTCAAGAATCTGACACTACACCACATGGGAAATTACTAGTGGAAGTGGAGAAGATGGGGATTAGTGTGGATGGCAAATGCAGAACTGCTGGAGCGAAGGACAGGGAGCTCTGTGGGAAGGAGGGATGCTGGACAAAGGCAGCTGGTGAGTGGAACTCCTCAAGGGTCAGTCTGGAGCAGGTCTTGTTCTCATAATGACTCTGGCACAGCTGTGGGAATGTCATAAAGAAATTTGCTGAGGACACAGGCTTTGTTAATACAGAGAAGGATCAGAACATCCACTGAATGACAGAATTTGAGATAGAATAGACAAAGCATAAAGACCTGCAGTTAAAAATTAATAACTAGAATATCACATTACTCACTTGAGAATGACAAAAGCAAGGTGGTGGAAAAAAAACATACAGAGAATTACTTGCTCTGAGGGATAAATGTGAGCCACCAATCTGATATGGAAAGGCAAACAGTCCTACAAGATACAGGTTCTCTCATGTTCAAGGAAGATTAACAGGTACAGAGAAGGGCATTGAGGATGATCAGAGGGTTTAGAACAAGAGGAGACTAGAAGAGCTTCATTTGTTTAGCTTCTCAAAACAAAGACTAGAGCAGATAGGATTGTTTTCAGTAAATACATCTGATAGGTAAAGATCAGAGAAAAAAGAGAATTGTTTAAACTAAATTACGATGCTGGCACAAGAACAAATGATATTAGGGCTGGAAATTTAAAATGAAGTGTTGGAATAGCCTGCCAAAAAGCATGATGTGATGTAATTGATTGTGATAGTGGGAGACTGGATCAGTAATCCAGAGCCCTGTGTTCCTAGAAACGTGCAGCAGACAGGATTTTGGCAAAGATTTTGGCCTCTAACAAGGAGGAGGAGCCCTGCACTGCCTGTGCACTGGCCAGTCATCAGCTTTGGAAATGGGGGGAAAAAGGGAGACTTTTATTTCAACAGCTAAAGTGAGGTCCTTCCCTCCTTCTCCCCTATGGGAACTGGCAAACTCAGCTCTTTAATGGTACAAGCTCATCTCAGCCTTGCCTATAAATAGATAAATGAGATTCCTCCTGTCCCCGTGAGTAATTCTGACATCCTCCCGCTGCCTCGCAGAGAGCTGAGTCACAGACACTCTGCACTCCAGTCCCTGCATTACTTACATGGTCTCACAGGAAATTTTAACACATCCAATGAATCATCACGGATTGGAGCATGTTTAAAGTTATTCCATTGGCATTTCCCTTCTATTGTAGCAAGTCTGCCAACACCTAAAACTTTAGCTAATCTGGACTCAAAATGCATTGAGGAAATAGCATGTTGACATACACAGCTACTAATAAAAACAGTCCTTTTAAATTTGCATCAGTAAACAAGTGACCCTTAGTGGATTCCTCTAGTGCTTTGGACCTGCTAATTTTGTCAGACTCTTCCTTGTTTTGTAGTTGCTTATTTAAAGGAACTCAAAGTTTGAAATGTTTAATATTCAGTCGTTAGGCCCCTAATTTAATCTCCTGCAGGTTTCCTGCCAAAATATTATTTGCACTGAGATGAAGCTTGCAGCCCTGTGCTTGTTCTCTCACAGACACATACACGTTCCTGCTCTTACCCATGGTAAAAATAAAATGCCTGCAAAGCAGAGACAAAACCAGAGCAGAGACAAAACCAGAGCAGTGTTAAGTGGAGAATGAGGGGCTCCAGCCTGAAGCAGCATCTCCTCATGGGGCATTTTCACTTGTCACCTTGCCTCGTCCCAGGTGGTGCAGTGTGGTCTCATTGGCTTAGACGCAACACAGCATTTGAAATCAGAGCATGTGTGTCTCTCTCTTTCCCTCAGAAAACATCTGGAAGAGTGGAAAATTGTCCAACAGAATTTGGGGGCTGTGAAACAAATACAGAAATATTTCTCTCTGTTGGTTTTCTGGCTTGCCTTTCGTATCTTCGAACTGGTTGGGACATTTCACTCATTATTACCAGACTCTCGGTCTCAGTCAGGGAGAAATGCTAACATTTGCTGGTTTGCTGCTGTGTTTGGTATTCTTAGACCTAAAACCCGGTTTGTTCTTTAGATAACCCTGGGAAATCTGCATCTTAAAGAGCGTTTTTCTAGTACCTTTTCATCAAGCAGTTCTCCGCCTGTGCACAGATTGTTAACAAGCGTTTGTTCAATACATTCCGCGTGAGCTGCAGTCGCTCCATGAGGTGCTTCTGCTGTGAGGCTTGTTGGGTTATTTATCAGCCCGGCACAGCCCTCACTGCCAGTTTGCTGCCAGCTGTTAACTATACAATAGCATTGGGAACAAAATCAGTTGTGGCTCTGCCAGCGGAATTGGATGTAATTCAGCTACCTGTTGACAAATGATGATTTGTTTAACAGCATAAACTATAATATTTTTGTAACTGACAGTTTTCACCTTTCTCTGCAGCTGGAAAAACCTGAGGAATTCCCAGAAGTTCCTCACTTGTGTCTTTTTCAAGTTTTCTTACAGTAATGATTTGTATTGTTGTCTCTGTGCAGGAAAAGACATTAATGGGCAAATGAGCGGTGTTGCTGGAACAGGGCAGCTGCATTCCCTGCTGCCACTTGGCTTTTTGGTTGGGCTCATTCCTGCAGCAGCAAATCCCACAGGACAGTCGGGCCACGGGGATGCTCCGGGACAAGCCAGAGGGCTGAAAACAAGCCAGCATTTCTGTAAAGCATTAATCCCCCGTGCAGGGCCGGGCGGTGGGAATGGGGCGAGGGCGCACTCTCTCCCAGCACACACATGTTTTCTATCTGCGCTTTGTTTCAGCTGGATCTTTCCCACTAACACGTCCTCCTTTAACACCTTGTACTCATTTACTGCGGGGCTGTTTAGCAGCACAAATCAATTAAGAGCTGCAGAAACCCACTGAGACAGACAGAGTTTCCTATCTCTGGTTCAGCCAGGGTGGGAGGCATGCAGAGGTTAAGCCTGTGCTTTTTGCCACACAGGCAGCGAGGGTGAAGCGTGGAGCAGCCCCAGCTCACCTTCTGTGTGGGGTTCAGCCCTCCCCAGAACCCTCCGAGCCCTGCCTGCTCACAGCCGCTCCTGGAGCCCCGAGAGACCTGGGCAGCTTCTCCTCTGGCATCAAATAATCAGGGAACTGGACAGTGCCTACCCTGCTGCCATACCCCGCTGAGACTGGCTGTGGAGGGGCTTGCTAAAGGGGCTGAGCTGGTCCTGGGGTGCCCTGCTGTGTCCTCTGACAGGGACAGGGTAGAGTCAGGGCCTCCAATGTCCCCTCCGTGTGTCCCGCAGCATTCTCCATCAGGAGAAAGCAAATGCTCAGTGGTTTAGCTGCTGCTGCCCCGAGGGACATGCAGGGGTTTAGGAAGTAGCACAGTCACAAAATGCGACAAGAACAGGGTCAGAAAAAAATGAGTGGCTTTATAATCCTTGGGTTGGTCTTGTTCCAACTGCAGCACCAGCTCCGCACGGCAGGGAGGGCTCAGGGACGCGCCTCCCACCCCCGTGGGGATGCTGGCTGCAGGGATGCACCACCGCTGCCTGGTTCAGGGGGCCACAGCCACTCACACACAGCACACGCGTCAGAAGGAGGGCACAACAACCCAAGCCACATGACATAACTGACCTACCCCATGAGGGGAGACAAAGCCCAACAACCAGTCCCCGCTCGCGCCTCGGAACTGTGCCCAGCCAAACGGCACGTCACGGGTGCCTCTCAGGAGGGCCAGCTTCTGGAGGACGTGTCCTCAGCTCACAGAGAGGCCATTAATCAAGAGTGTGCCTTCATCCCCGGCTATTTTAATCACTGTTGAAATACACACGCAGTTCCCACTCCTAAAAATGGTATTTGACTCCAATGCACATGATTTCCTTTGGCTTCCTTTCCCCAATTAAGAGCAAGCTGTAACTACTTGGAAGTCCATAGATTTGCTTCTCATCTGTCATGGAGCAAGAAACTTGGTACTACACATGGCACAAGATCTGTGACACCAGACCTAAATATCAGAATATTCTGTAACTCGGGTGTGGTGACTGCAGAATGCCTGTTGTGCCGACAGGCTGGTGGGCAAAACCTGTCCTGTGCAATGGCACACTGGAAATGGATTTCTTCAGTCTTGCTGCAAATCAAATGTATATATTGTGACAAAACTTAGCCTAACTATTTCCTCTGTGAAGCAGCAATTCATCAGAAACTACAGCAAAGTGCCACAGGGCTTCAGAGAAAGAAATCAACAAATTGCCTGCAAAATGTATTTCCTGCCCTGGTGTTATTCCATGTGTGTGGCTGACTTACAATTTCTGTTTGAGGGAATGTACCACACTAAACAGGAGTTGTGACTGAAAGCAGCTGATAATTGTGCAGGGCAGTTCAGCAAGTGTCTCGTTGCCTCTGGTCTGTTCTGGTGGGCTGTGGTAACACCACTGCTGATCTGGATGCTCTGCACCTTCCAGAGATGTGCAAAGCGGCAGGAGCGGTGGCTCGGGTGTAGTTCACCTGCTGGTACCTGTTTTCCAGGCAAACAGTTGTGTTCATGCAAGTACCAGGGAGTTTTATTTCAGCAGGGTCTATTTTAATGGTCATACTACCTAGCACAGACTGGGGCTGGCAACTTAAAGGAGGTGCTTAACTGCAATAGAACCTGATGGCAGCACGTGAGACTAAGTCTGAAAGAAACCCATGATTACCTGTAGGAACTTTTCAAACACCTTTATTTTAGGTATTTCTGCATTTTTTTCCAAGCTAAATTGGAGGTGCTAAGTGTCGCTGAACCTTAAAAAGAAAGAAAACTAAAACCAGTCAGATTTATTCTTGGAATCTTGGTGGCTTAGCCTGGGCACTTAGAGATGGATTCATTGGTCTGAGGAGAACTTCCTGGAGTGTTAAAGAGGGACCAGCAGGGCTGGATCCCACTGCAGGATGCGCACAAGGGATGCTGCATGTGATCCGCTGGCCATGCACCAAGTGTCCCTACAGCCCTCTGCTGCACCAGCCCTCCACTCTGGCAGGCAGTGTGGCAACTGGGAGAGCTGCCTTGGGAGCACATCAGATAAAAACAGCACCAAACCAGCCTGCCCTCGTATTCACCACGTGCAGTCACACACAGGAGGGGTTTCATCCACACAGGCCACACGGGACGGAAGGGGATGAGTAGGCAACTTGCAGCTTGCCTTGAGGAATAAGACACAAAGTTATAAAGCCCTGGAGGAGCTTGTCAGACATTTATAGAGGTGGAGTTCCCAGAGCACCTAAGGAAAAGTTCCATTCATCAGGGCCCTGGCTGCAGGAGGAATTGTGGGAGTTGCTTTGTGCACATCCTCTGTTAGAGGTTCCAACTCATCCTTCTCACTTTAAAATCCACAAGTGGGTTCTCTTCACAGTGACAGAGATGAGGTAGGAAGAAGCTGTGGAGGCATATTCCAGTATTTCAGGGCAAAAAATGTATTTATTTTTACATATAAATAATCTTATTTAAAGATAAAAAGTTGGAACACAGAAACTCATCCAAAAAAGTTACAAACTCTCATTCCCAGTCTTCCTGTTTTCCGCACAAAGAATATTCCACAGAGGTAGATTGTTGCTCTGCAGCCTGTTAGCAGAGGGGGCGATTGGGTCCAGTTGACTCAGGTAGGCATCAGGATGAGAACAGAATAAACGAATTCCATCCACCCATCTTGCCAAGGAAACATTCAAGCCCTTCCATCCCGTTTCAGCATCCGATGAAGACGTGAGGGCTGCTGGATGCAGAAATCCTCGCGGAGAGGAGCAGCAGCTCTGGCATTTCCTACGATGAGGCATCTCAGAAATGAAAGATGTCAAAGGGAGTCCTGACACAAACAGTTCCAAAAAGAGTCACGTTCCTGGAATCAGCAGGCAGGGAAGGACGCTCCTGGGCAGTCCTGTAGGGCCTCGAGCAGCCCAGGTTTCTTTGTTCCCAGCTGGTTGAACAGTATCCATCCTTCCCTGATAGCAAGGGGCCCTTTGTCTGTCTTATCTGCCGCACAGTCACTGGGACAAGGATTCTCTTTTAGGCCTTGCTTATGCAGCAGCTGAGGGCTCGGGAATAGCTACAGCAGGATAACTCCATGTGAACACTCATTCCACAGGCAGCATGACTCCATGTGAACACTCATTCCACAGCTCCTGGTTCATACCATACCTTAAGTGGAGCAGCCTCGGTGTGTCACCGTGCCTTACAAAGTTAAGCAAGACCTTCCGTTCAGGTTTTCTAGTCACTTCTCCTTTATAAAGATTTCATCTTTAAGAAAACCAGTTGAAATGCTCCTGAGAATGACAAAAAACAAATGAATAAATCTTGCTCCAGAACCCTAAAACCCAATTAAAAAAAAAGAAGCATGCACTTCTAATCTATTGGCATAGGCATGTAAAGCAGAATTAACAGATAAACACATCAATTAATTGATAAAAATGATAAAAGCCATAAACAAAGCCTTTTCAGAAAGGTAATGAATGAGTAATACAAGCAGACAGTGTGAAAGGACTGTTGCTGCTGTGGGGCCAGATTAATTTGACTATCCATACCCCAAGGTAGAGTTATTAAAGGATAAAAGCTTTGAACACTGCTGCAGAGTTCAATGAAAATAAAAATTTTTACTCAAAATATAGAAACTCTCAGAAATGCAAATGAACTGTTAGAATGCATAAAGATGGCCAATAATTGAATATTATGGTTCTGTTTAACAAATTGCTTCTCTGCATGCAATTACTGCACCCTGGGCTGATCTGAGCAAGGAGAGCAGGAGTAAAGCTCAGAGAAAGGTGCATGACAGGGGCCTGCAATGACTTAGAGAGCTTGCTGAGAGGGGAGCAAAACAGGGAATTGGCAGTGAGGAATGGTTTGGGTAAGGGCTCTTTCTCTGGGGTTGGGTTGTGCATCTCTCTGTTTGGATTTTGCTCTGGGGGGGATGTCAGACAGACATAGGGAGGGAAAGCACTCGGATTGATTCATTTCCCCATCCCTCTGTTCCAGTTCTCGTGCCCTGAGTGTCATACACGCCACACACTCCATGCCACAGGTGACAACACCACGTCCTTTTAGTTCCACAGCAACACTTTACCCAGCCTCAAATCCTGCTCCCACTTCCCAGCCAGCCTTCCCGACAGCCACCTGCCTTTCTGTGCTCGCCCAGCCCGGGGTGCTCAGCTGTCCTCCCAGGCCTGCCCGTGCCGGAGGTCACAGTTGACCATTGCAAGAACAATAAGGATTTTTAGGGGCATTATGACTGGGTTAGTAAAACACAGCTGCCCCTGAAAGTCCCTCATTTTTCTTGCTGCCGCTCACTCCGTCCCCCATGAGGGCAGGGGCTGGCACAGTCCTTTCTCACACACGGCTCTGCTGATGTGCCCAGGAACACCCCAGTGCCAGTAACACCCCAGTGCCAGTGCCCAGTAATGCCCAGTCGCAGTGCCCAGCCCACACGGCAGCAGAAGGTGTGGAAATGCTTTGTCATCCCTGTGGGCTCCTCCCAAACGAACGCTGTGCTGAGTTTCAGCGTCATGCCAGATGGCTCGTCTGTCACTCACTGGGAATGCCACCAAACAGAGGAATGCCACCAAACAGAGCCTGGCACAGCTCTCTGCAGGCAGCCCTGGAATACCCAGCCACTGGGGCAGGGGATGCAGGAACGCCTTGTCCTGCAGATACTCGTGGTACTCAGGTGAGCACTGCTGCTTTGGCCAGGAGAAGTGGAGCCCCCAGGGCTGACGGGCTCTGCACATCCCTCACTGAGTCCTAATCCTCCATCCCTGGGTCACTCAGAGCTCCCCAGGGCACGCAGAGCTGCTCAGCCACAGTACCACAGGGAGAGATCGCACCCATCTGCAGAAGAAGTTGCTTTTAATTAATTAATAAAGCTGGGATTTTAATTGGGGAATTACTACTGATTTCTCACGAACTTTCAGCTTAAGTAATATCTGAAACATATGTGTACATTTCCAGCTAAAAAAGTGCCAGGTACTTGGCTGGGAATTTTCAACCCTCATTCACCAGTCCTCCTGGAAATCCCAGCCCAGCCCAGCATGTCCTCAGGGCAAGGAGTAATGTTTCCCTTTTATTGGATCAGTATTTTGAATTTTGATGGCAGTGAACCCAAGAGAAACTACAGGCATATTCCCACAATTCTGCTCTGTTGTTTCCCCATAAACTCTGTCTGTAGAGAGCTGGGGTGGGCTCCATCCCATGGTGGGCTTGCAAGTATCCCTGCAAGCTGCTGCCCTTGAGAGGGACTTTGTGACATTCTCGAGGGCTTCCAGGAGTTTGTGGCAGAGCAGGGAACCTCTGCCATCTCTCAAGGCTTTTCTTTTTATTTGTTCCCCCTTGCAGTAAGAATATCACATTGCATCCCTCCACAAGGGATCCTTTCCCCAGTTCCTGCTTACAGGCTCTGAAGAACACAAGTGGTTGAGTGTCTCTGAAATGCTGCAGGTGAGATGTAAGTGGCAGCACGGGCATCTCCCAGAGCAAAGCATCGTGTTTGGAGCCGCTGCTGTTCACATGTGCCATCTCCAGGGACACTCACACAGCTGGCCTGGCCACTCTGAGGCTCCGGGAGTCACAAAGATCCCAGCCCTGTGCAACACAATAGGAATATCCTCACCTGTCCCACAGGGGATGATTTTCCATGCTAGCAGTCAACCTGGCATCCAAAAACCCCAGAAACCCTCTCAGAACTGTACAAAGTCACACCTTATTTTCATCTAGAATTTCTTCTAGGGCTTGCAAGTCAATGGAAAACAAACCCTGTGCCCTGTAATAAAACATGAGCCGTGATTCGGATCCAAATATTATTTGCATCTTTGAAAAAGTTACAACAGCGGTATAATGAAAAGAGGCAGCAGCTCTCTGAATGCTGATGACGTTGGTTTCCTAAATGAAGCATAAAAGCCAGAGCCTGTGAGAAGCAGAGCATGAGTCAGAGCGTCAGCAGTCCCACACTGAAAGCAGCACTCACGGCTGCTTCATTCATTTAAGGAATCAATTCCTTTGTAATGAGCATCAAGTAGTTTTTAGGACTAAAATGAAATTGAGATGCATGCTGTTATTATTTTCAAAAGTCCTCTCTTTTTTTTTTTTCTCCCTTGGACTGACAATAAACAACTCTTTGTAGTTGGAAGGAGCCCCAGGCAAGGACCAGGTCCCTGCAGCACTGGCTGGAAGAAAATCTGGTGAGCTCTTGCCCCAGGGAGACCACAACCTCCCTGGCAGGCAGGGCCCCACCAGGAGCAGGCTGGGCACAGAAAAGCAGTATCTGGGCTCGCTGCGGATCGGTGCCTGGGCAGGCTGTCTCACCCTCTGTTCTGTTCTACTCACACAGGGTCACTGGCAGAATCCAGTGAGGATGGGTATGTGCTGCTCCAGGGAACCCTCTCCGTGGAGGCTTTCCATGCTCCCTCTTGGACTGCAAAGCCAGCACGAGGCTGTGTGTTACAAGAAGAGGGAATTCTGCCCGGGCTGCTTGGCTCCCTGCTGCCCCAGTTCCACTTCTAGATAAAGCACAACCAGATTCAGATCATCAGAGCACACATCTCTGGGTTGCACTGGTATTAACAGGGTGATTTGGGCCGCTAGTATTTTTGGTGTGTTGGACCTGAAACCCATAAAATGCAAGAGCAGCACAAAACCAAAGCAAAGGTAGAAAATGATTGCAGTTTCTAGAATTCTTCCAGCTTTAGTCATCGAAGGGGATTGTTAGAAATGGACAAAGGGCTGTTTCCCTTAATTTTTTTAAGTGTGAATTTTGTCTTGACAGTTTCCTTTCAGAAACAAAAATTGAAAACAAATTGTCCCATGCACAAAACAAAGGGACAGATCCTCAGCTGGAATGGACTGGTATAACCAAGTGAATAACACCCACTCACAGGAGAGATTCTGGGCCTTTTAACAGCAGCTGCCGATCCTGCTCTGCCCCGACAAGAGCTTCAGCCCCTGGGTTTGCGTGGCAGCAGCGCGGGCTCCATGGAGCTTGGAAAAGATGAAGGGCTGCCTTCAGAGCAGCTGAAAACACACCAGGCCTCCAAGGATTCCAGGACTGTACACTTCCCAAACCTGGAGCTGACTCCAGGTGCACGAGCCAGCGGACAAAACAACAAAAAAACAACAATACCAGCGTGGGCCTGAAATTATTGAGCTGCTCTGGAAAAAATGCTGGCAAAGCAGGCTTCCAGAAGCCCTGCCATGTGGGGTTTGCTCTCTGAAATGAGGCACGGCTCAGATTTTTCTCTCAAAACCAAGACCAGGCTGATCACCATCTTGAAAATTACGTGAGCAGTCCCCAAGAAAATACGAGCTGTGCAGCACAGAATGGACACGTGGAGTACTGGGACCCCTCCCAGCCAGCCCCGCTCCCAGTTGCACGGCCCAACTGCGCCCTGCCTTTGGGCAATGCCATCAGCCCTGAGCAAGTTACTCAGAGCGGCAGCTCCTGGCTTTGGGTCCTGCCGGCACAACTGCGACTCTCGCTGGGCTGTCCCTTGGGCAGGCCCGAGTGGCTCCAGAAGTGCTGATGTTAGCTGGGCTCATTCATCTCCCTCACCCACAAGAAAACAAAACCACACACATTTAGGAAAACTCAGGAAGTGCCTCACTTTGCCAGGGAACAGACACCATCCCCATTGCTGCTGACTCCAGCAGCGAGCACTGAGCTCCCCGTCCACACAGATCCAGCACAGTCCCTTGGGAGAGCAGGGGCTGCCCTGCCTGGGACCCCAAAAAGTAAGGGAACCTGAGCACTGATGGAAGAGCACCCATTCTCCAGGGCTGACAAAGAATGGGTTTGGCCACATCCATTTGACATCTCCCCTTTCTTTGCAACCCTCGGTGTGGAGCCTTGCTTTGTTCTCCCACTCCCATCATCAGCAGAGGAGCTGGAAAGTCAGGGTTATTTTTAGGAGATGGTACATTTAGGCCTTGTTAATCTTGACTAGGTCCCTTTGAAAATGGCAATGTTGGATAATCAAACACATTACACAGACTTTCCATGGAGGCTGCTTTGCAAACGAGCCTCCCACCGTTCAGATACTCAGGAGCCAGTAGTTCAGAGGAGCTGTTTGATGCTGCACTGGTTTGGCTCAGGGTGGTGACCTCACCAACATTTATACACAGAGCCTTGGAGAACAAGCAAATTAAAGCAGCTGACTTTAAGTATATAAAACAAACCAATTAGTCATCAACAGGTCTTCTAGAGGCTGCCACATTGCAGTCGTCTGGAGTGGCAAGAGACCATTACCTGGCCCAGGCTGGCAAAGAAGAGGATGGCAGTGCTGCTTGGTCAGACTGCCTGCATGTGGGCAAAACACATCCAGAGCAACTCAGAAGGGATTCTGCTGGTGTGATGACTAACATACTAAACTGGCTGGCACCAGGACTGGGACAGGAAGGGAGAACACTAGGAGAGAAATGCCAGGGGAGGAGCTGTGGCTGGAAGAGGCTTCATGGCTCCTAGCAAATTAACCATGGCACAACCAACCAGCCCTGTCTGGCCACCACTGTCCTATTAAAGTCTCTCAGCCACCAAAAGGACGGGCAGGGCACATCCAAACAGCCTGTTGACACTGGTCCCTTGCTCCAGCTGACTTCCAGACCACATCCAGGACTGGCTGGAGGAGTCCCAGGCCACAGTTGTGCCCAGCACCATGCTCAGTACATGGCCCTGAGCTGCTGGGCTCACCAGTGCAGCTGGGAGCCCAGGCTCTGCCCCAGCACAGGGCACAGCAGCGCTGGAGAGGCCCGAGCAGGCTGGAAGGTGCCTGGATAAGGAGCAGCAGTCCACACACAGATCCCTGCTGGCTCCCAGAGCAGTGTGTTACCACAGAGCCGTGCCTGGGCTGGTCACTGGCAGCAAAAGCAGCCACGCTGCTGGCCCCAACCTGCCAGGTTTGAGCCTACCTGGGCTCTGACCACCGAGGTAAGAGAAGCTGCCAGCAAGGGGTGCTCTGTTTGGGCTCTGCTGGAGCAGAGTCTGGTCTGGACAGCATTAAGGGAAGCAAAAAGTTACAGCAGAGCAGCAGGAAATTACTGAGCAAAAGGGTTTCTTGAATCATTTCACTTTAAACCAAACTAAGGCATTACCATGAGGTAAATGGCCACACCTTGCTACTCACACGGCTCTGCTGACAAGACCAGCTTTTCCATAGCTATTCAAATCTAATGAGTTCTGGGTGCCTAACTCACTCTTTTAAACTCATTTTCGAACTCCAGCCAAAAATTACTTTCTGATTCACCACTTTCTCAGGCACACCAGTGTTCAGAGAACGCCTGCAGGTACTGCGCTGTACAAAGTACATAAGCACAAGTTTAATTACTCCGTGGACCAGGGATGTGATTAATCGTTTGCTCTAAGTTAAGCATGTGCTGAAGCATGCTACTGACCTGGAGCTTTAACTGGATCTATCAGGTGTCCTGGTGCTCTCCATTTTCCACTTCTTTGAGGCCCAGCAAGTGGAAAGAGTATAAGAATATTCTTATGCTCATACACTCTAAAGAATTCACCCAAAGTCCAGTTTCTGACTTTCTTAGGTCAGAAACTTTGGACCTCTTCTCCCCATGTTCACACCAATATGGGCTTAGGTTTTACTTTGCCTGAACAGGACTTCAGGTAAGAACCTAGATTACTTTCATTTGCACACTTTGTTGATTAGTTCCCTTATGTTTGAGCAGTGTAGAAAGTCCTAAAAAAATGATGAAGCATAGAATTAAAACTCTTGCCCCTGCTAGCAGCGGACTCATCGCCTGGAAGAACTCAAGCATAAAATGTGCATCAGCTATGGGTGGTCACGTAAATTCACATGTCATTACCCACAGCGCACACGAGCTTTTTCACTGCGCTTTTCCACCTTTCCAGTGAGGGCTTATTCCTAGTTCATAACATTTTAGGAAGGTTAAATTGCATCCACTCCCCTGGGAGGAGCAAGCAGAGGAGAGTGGGACCTGAAGGCTTCACCTTTTCTTATTATTTGTTTTTTAAAGACACAACTGCCCCTTTGATGCCTCAGGACAGCCCCTCTCGGGGAGCGGTGCTGGAGTGGATGGAGCTGCTCCTCGAGGCAGGCATGTGACCCGTGAGCTCTGCCAGCACCCCCGCGGCAGGAACACCCATGCCCAGCACACCCACAGATACGACACAGACACCAAGGAGCCAAGGGGCTTCAGCGGGAGCAAAGCATGAGCAAATCGATTTTCAATGACCAAGGGAGAGCACAGAGGGTTTGAATACAAGCGCAGAGGCATGTGCCTCTGAAGGGAGCCCTTCTTTGAGGAAGAAAACAGATACAATAATTGATAACTGTTTTGGCTGCTCCTCCGAACTAATCCCATCACATGCTGGTCCTTGCCAGTACATTCAGGAAAAGTGCCTGTTTTCCCCACAGTTCCCCAAGAGACAGCTGGTGCAGCCCAGGTACACTCACTCTTCTCACAGCACTAATGTGGGGACCTCAAGCTTTTAAACTATATTGCTCTCTGCTTAAAATGTTGGTCTTTTGTTGTAAGTTTATAGCTTTTTAAAATGCAGTAAAATCTTCCACAGAAAATGAAGTTTACATTACTAGGGAACCCAGTCTTCGTGCTGCAGGTGTGGGAGAATTTACATGACTTTTTCTCTTATTTCAGCATTACTTCTCACTGGTAACTCTGAAATGTTTTTCTACAAGGACCAGATTGCCAGGTACAGGTTCAATAACTACTGGGAATGCCCACTGGGTTTGGTTCCAACTCTGCATATCCAGAAGCTCCTTACAGGAGCACCTTCCCCATTTGCTGAATGTCATTAATTAAACTAGACAGCATTTGGCAACATGAAGCTGAGCTGGTGTCCTTAAAGTTACTGATAGTTTAGAGCCATAGGAATAGGTTAGAGAAACCCAATTCACTTGCCATAGAAACTGAAAGAAAGTCACAGCAAAGTTCAGAAAAGCTGAATGCTGCAGGCACACCCTGGTGCCCAACCACCAGTGACCTGTTACAGGAGCAGCGTCTCAACCACAAGTTTTACACCTCTCATACCAAAGCCATCAAGCAAATCTAAGAGTTAACTGAAATCTAAGAGTTAACTGAAAGAGTTAAGTGAAATATTAAGCATCTGTGACTCAAAGCTGATTGTACAAACTTCCTGGTTAGTGGGATAAAAGCTGTACTTGCCTCCCATCCTCAAGTGTTGACTCGCCCAGTGAGACACCCTGACCCTGGAGCCATCACCCCTTTCCCTCTGCCTTGAGAGGAAATCCAGAGCAAGGACCCACTTTTCAGACTGGTGAAGTTAACTGAACTCCCTCTTAGGTGAATTAGGAATCATTTTGCCAGATACTTCTAATGAGACACTCCAGTGACAATGAGATGTTGTCAGCTGATGCTCTACCAGCACCCAGGTTCATGACTGCTGTTCAGTACTGCATGGGGTGCACAGGAAATGCTTGGGAAAAGGGCAAATTCTATCCCTTTAAAAATACTAGTAACAAATAAGAGGTTTGTGGCTCTCAGGTAATAGCTCAGCAGTGCTGCTTACATTGACAACAATGCCTGGAAGAGTCAAGTTGTAGCAAATCTCATTAAAAGAAAAATCTTTAGTTGCTGTGGGAATCGTTCTGGTGGGAATTTAGTTCTGGAGGCCATGCTGGGAATGTATTACATTTCTTTCACCTGGACTGAAGTGTTTCCTTCGGGGTGTGGATTGACTCAGGGGGGAAAGGAGAGAAGAGAGGAAGAGCTCAGTCACCACATCAATCCCTGTGCACCCGCTGTGCGAGAGAACCACAGAGCTGGGTCTCTAAAGAAATCCTGCTTTAGATGTATTTTTAAGCACCTAAACCCTGCTCGCTGCCTGCAAACAACCAGCCGTGATTTGGCGTTGCTGTAACACTGATAGCTGGCTAATTGTAAAACATTTCTGTTTGGAAAACAAAGTTATAGAAGGTTTGAAAGTGACAGAATTTCCAAAGGGTTATGACCAAACTGCTATAAAATGATAGAGTGCTTGTGGCTGTTTGTCTGAAAACATTACCAATCACCAAAATTAGAGCCCGGGACAAATCCTGGACTGGTGCAGATCAGGAGATGTCCGTGGGCTTACAGGAGATGTTTTATTTAGCACTGGGCACACCTGCTGTTTCTTTGGAGAGCTGTAAATTCATTCTGTGATGTAGGCAATCTACAAGCCCAATTTGTGTATTTTAAGATTAAACTCCTGTAAAAAGTTTTGAAATTAAACTACAGCTTGTGTTCTTTTTTAAAGCAATAATACCTTAAAAGTATAAAGACATCCAAAACTTTATGTAACTAGTATTACATAACACCTTAAACTGGCTCGTAAGCATTTTCCTTACTCTGGATTTATTATATTTTTATTTGGGGCATGTGAAACAACTCGCTATACAAGCGCAGTTACTCACACGGGGCTGGGCTGGGGGGGAAGAGTTCACTCTAGTGGAAATTCCAAAGGGAGAAACTTATTGCTATGTTTGCAAAGAAACACTGTCACAAAAAGTGTTGCTTCATTGTGTCTCACTGCCCTTGATGGCCGTTGGTACAGAAATTAAATCAAGGCCTGGAAGAGGGCAGAGATAGTATTAAAGGGTGAGTGCTCGCAGCCCCTCCAGCTCCACACGGCATCAATGCCATAAATACGTGTGAATGTTCTTATTCAGGCTATAATTTATTCCCCAATGAGATACAAAACCAGCTCAAATATGCTACAAGAGTACCAAACTCTTCCAATGAAGCGAATGCAGTATGTGAATCCTGGAGCTAAATTTAGGCTGGGATTCGAGTAAGGTGAATCTAATCTCGGAGTAGCACCCAGAGGTGCAGCTACAAACACTGCAATGATTCAGGGAAGTTCTGCTCCTTTGTTACAACCTATTGTGCATGACATTTTGGGAGCTCTTTACCCACTCAGGTTTAAGAAGTTCAGCTTAAGTCACTCAGCTGAATTTCATTGTTCGGTGAAATTGTATTAAAAAAATCCCTTCATTTAGGTTGTTTTCAAAATGTGGATTCAAGCTGGTTTTGGGGTGTGTAAAACAGCAGACATTCCTAATATATTGAAGGGTCTATGGAAAACACTGTTAACTGTGGTGCTGAATAATCCACAACATCGAAAAAATGTCTACTGTAAATATCTGATTATGTTTTTCCACAAATTCCATTATTTGTTTGGTTTTATGGTCCAAGGAAAATTAAAATGGGCAAGCTTGTTTGTGATTAAGCACCTTTCTGTTTCTGGTTCTGTGCAACTGTTAGATTTGCATGGGAATGTTTTCCTCCTCCAGAAGTATTTCCCTCAAAATTAACAGATAAAGTCACAATTATACAAAATACCTCTGTAGTCAAAGCAGATTTTGTAATAAAAAATAACTTTAAATGCAACTGAGACTTCAAGTCTACTTTTATAGTATCCTTCAGGTGTAAAATACACCCATAACGCTGGAACTGAGGAAACTTTTATCTTTCATTACAAAAATCAAACCAGCATTTACAGCTCTAAATCAAGCATATTTTAACCGAAATACATTTAAATTCTTCTTTATGAAACAATCTCTCTTTTCATACAAGATTTTTCATGCATATTCTGGCTCCAGAGCTCAAAATCAGTTTGCCACAACTTGTTTCCCTGGAATTCATCAAAAGCCTAAAAGCCAAGTGCCAAGGAGCCGAGTTCCTGGCCACAGCGTGAACTGTCCAACCAATCCCCACGGCCTGGAAAGTCCCAGTGCTCAGAATGAGCTGACGCTTTAAACAAGAGATCGTAATCAAAATCAAGATTCCTGACAAAGTCGCAATATTTCACTCTATAAATTCTTAATTCACTTTCCAGCACTTGTAGGTTCCTGCTGGCTCCACCCTCTCAAATATCAGCAATTGCTGCTGCTCTTAAAGAAAATTCCACTTTGGGGAAACGTGATATTATTCCAGATGTTTCAGTACATGGCAGTTCAGTCTAACCCAACCTGATCGTGGCTCTGTAATGCGGCCGAGCCTTGAACAGCTTCTGGAATTTATTCCTTAAACTACTGCACTTGCATATTTGAATTTAACCCTACTGACAGCCATGCACCCAAACGCCCTGTTCTTCCTAATGACAGAGCCGCTCTTAAAGAGGTTTCTCCCAAAAACATAAAACCATGACTAATTTTAGCAGGCCTCTGGGTCACTGTAGATTAGTTCCTACAGGCTGCTGATTGAATTAAAGTGTTTTAAATTGTGTTCCTCAGCATATTTTAAAAGAGATTTTGCTGAATGAAATCTGCTTTCGAAGTTTATAGTTTGAGGAAATTCCATACTTGGAACTGAAAAAAAAAAAAAAAAAAGCAAAGTGCATTTATAGAGATTCAAAACAGCTGTAAGAACTGGAATGTCACTTTTTCATTTCATCAGATTTCACCAGGAGAAGGATGGGAAGAGCCTCTGTCCTGCCTCCAGCCATCCAGGACTGACCCTTTCGCCAGACCAGAGAGCTCAGGGTAACATGTGCTCCTCAAAACCAGCGTGCATTCCTCTGTGGTCTGTCACCCACACCACGACTGTCCAGTGACTGTCTGAGCAAGGCTCCAAAGCCTTGGTCAGGTGGGACATTTTGTAATTAAAATAATAATAATGAACGACAACATGAGCAGGCATGATCCAGGAGTCAAGGATCCAGTCCTGGACCAGTAAATGGTGTCACTAACAAATCTGTATTGGGAAAATTCTGAAATCCTGCATGCTGCCATGGAATGTGGGCACATCATCCACCCACATGGGTGTCCAGGACACCAGGCAAGACTTTCTGCCAAAGGACAGGAAGAACAAAGGCCTGTTGCCTGCTGCCACAGAAGGCAAAACTCAACAGCCTAAGCCTCCTGAACTGATAGGCCACCAAGATCCAAATGAAATTCACGAAGTCTATACAAAATCAAATCTACGAAGCAACGTCTTGGAAATATTCTGATTATTCAGTGCTAAATCAATACACCATGACTGCAGAGCCCATCAGTTATGCAGGGAAGGGGAAGCTGTCCCCGGACCAGCATCACCCTGGCTCATTTCCTTCACTCTGCAGCCACATGATGTCTTTTCCACACCGCTGCTGGCTCACACCGAGGCTCACGGCAATGCCTGGGCTGCCATGGGATCTGAAAGGCCTATTCTGCCCTCAGCAAGGAAGGGTCTTCCTGCCCCTCTTGGGGATCTGAGCAGCTGTGATCCTCCTGGTAGCACCACCACATGCACCCTCTCCCTCCTCGCTGCAGAGCTATCAAAGTCAAGCAGAAACCCCTCTGCCAAGCAGAGATCACAAAGGGAGACAGTGCTGTGCCTTGGGAAAGCCACACAGATCCATCACTTGGGCTGTGGGAAGGAGCCAAAGCCTCAGTGGTGTGTCCCTGCCCATGGACCAGCACCAGCCACCCTGCAGCCTCTCCGAGGCTCTCCTCCCCTCCCCTCTGAGACCTGCCTCTTTTGGACCCTCGGGAAGGGAAGTGATGAAATCAGCAGGAGCTGGAAGGATTTTCTCCAGCGGGCCAGCAGCGGGAAGGGAGAAGCACATTCCCTTGCACGTCTGGTTTGCCTCTGTGTGCTGGAGAGCTGGCACAGAGCACAGCCCTAGCCTGGGGTTTGCCATCTGCACATGGAGCCAAGAGCAGAGGGGAAAGTGTCTGCAAGCTGGGTGTTCACTCAGTGCCTCACTCATGGGAGAGTCAGTCCTCACGAAAGGGTGCAAGGCTCTAACACGAGCCTCCTGTGAAAGGTCAGTGCTGGACAACAGAGCCAACATCAGGCCTGGACTGCCTCTAACCTGCCCCTGATTACATGTGTTTGTAACCCAGACACCGCAGACTTGCTCTGCTCTGTGCCCTCCTGCAACTTAAAATACAACCCTGGCTCGAAGGTCTCTATTTGCAAACATAGAGGAACAGCAGTTCTTAAATTGCAGGCAAACATTTGACTTCACTCAGGGCAATTCAAAGAATAAACTGCACGAACCCCACCCTTATGCCCAACAACTCAAGCCCTTAATGCCTAGATAGTTTTCTTTCAGGCCTTATCACAGATAAAATATGGCCCTTTTTTGTTGTTGTTGAAGGAGTAGAACCTGCCAAATATTTACCAACTCTTTCAGAAGGCTGAAAATGTCACTCCTACAGTGTAATAAACTTCCCCGGAAAGGCCCTGATAAATGGAAAGCCTTGCAGTACTGCCCAGAACTAGTTTAGTGTGGCCTAAGTATTGCCAAGTCTGACTGACAAAGAAAGCATATTTGTACACACAGAAAGATTAGCAAGAGAGGCATAAAGTTTAGAAGTGAAAATAAAACAAAGCCCCATTATTAACTGGGGAGGGGGGGAATAATTGAATCTGCATCCCAGAGAGCACAGGACATTATGAAAGCCTCAGAGCTAAAACAATAATTTAAGAGCTTGTCCACAACTTGCAGCAGAAGCTTGAACCATCTTCTTTAGCATTTGGAAAGTGCTAAACCATGGTCTACCCCCAGCCCAGCCTTCAGAGCAATATTATTTAAAAATAAAATATTTTTACTTTGTAATTTGACCCACAAAAAGTCATTTGGGGCATGAGGGAATGTTCTCTTCCAGACTTAACTTTAATTCAGAGAGAATGTTTAAACTCCACAGTGTAAAACAGATGCTGAGAAATACATCTGCATTGTACTGTGTGTTCTTTGGGGCACAGAGAGAAGCTGGAAAGTGCCTGTCAGTGCAGTGTGTGCAGATACAATCTAAATAATCCTAATAACGTAGATGAATGGAGAAAAAACCCCACATTCCTTGTATCAGCCACTCTGTCAACAGAGTTCTAGCAGTTACAGACAACTAGGTCCACACTAGTGCAAACAGATGAATGTTGCCTAAAAAATGTGTCCTTTCACCCTGGCAATTGCAAAAAAAAAGAAATCTAAAGTGACTAGGGAGTTGGAAGCTCAGGAGTGCACATTTAACAACTCCTGCTGCCCATAAAACGCTGAGCAGTCGCTCCCTACAGAAGCCAGGCTTCCACTGAATCTTGACTGATGCACTCAAATGAAAAGATAGTAACTCAAGTTATGCTAGACAGTGCTCCAGAACAGGTTTTAGGGGAACAAAACTTGCCAGGGTTACTTAAAGTCAGAAAGAAATTAAACCCTTTCTGGGGGAAAAAAAAAAATCCAATTATATTAAACCTGACAAAAGCTAAAGCCATCAGTTTACCCAGCTTTACAAAGCACAGCACAGTTAAGAAACCCTCCTATGAAAGAGAAAACTTCTGTTTATCCCACCAGCTAATCCAGGAGCCTGACCAACCAACCTCCACAAAAAAATCTCTGCTTGCCAGTGATACATAAGGAGCTGCACAAAAAGTTGGAAGGAGCGTGCAAAGGAGGCACAGGAATCTGCTCCCCGCACCATCAGGTTTTAATGGTAATGATATGGCTCTGTGTGTTTAAAGTATTTTTGCACTGTGCTCCTCTGCTTGTAGTTCCGTCCTGTTCCAGGGCGGATGATTAGAATCAGATTTCTGTGATTTCACTGCAAATTAATTTCGTTGAGGGCTATAGATCTGCAGGGAGAAGAGGGCTGCAGACGGGCCAGCAGAGCGGGTTTTAACGGGTTCCCTCCTAAAAAAGTAACAGTATTTCTGCCTTTAACTCCTTATTTCATATACTTCCCCTTTCTGTGGCCACTAGACCAAGTTCTTTGGGAAAATGAGCATATGGGGAAAAGAAACGTGCAAAAAGTTTTCCTTGACATTTTGATTTCAAAGAAAGCTCCCAACCAGTACTTATGAAGAGGTTTATGGAGAGAACAGGCCCAAATCAGACCTGACTGTGCCCACTGTCCCTCAAATCAAACAGGCACTTGAGGGACTGAACATGGGAAATAATTCTGATCTGTCAAGGTCTGTATGTCCTGACGTGTGTCAGAGCAATAGCTATTAATATACACAAGGTTTGGATATAGAGGGCTGAAGAAGAAAAAACTATGTAGAAGTCTGGAATAGCATTTGCAAAGTTTTCCTCATTGTGAAACAGTAAATATTGTTATTTTCATGAGCAGTTGCTACAGAAAATTTCACTGAAAATGGGGTTTGTTTGCAAAAATTTAATGGGAACAGAGTAAAATAGTTGTGTGATTCTATGATGTGCACTCTGTATACACACCCACAGAATGTAGACTCAAACATCAGAGAGAAAATGAAATTGTAAGTGGCTCAAGAAAACACACAGGAAGATTTTAATTTTTTGTCTGCCTTTATAGACTTTAACCACGACAATACTGTTGCGACTTAGCCTTTTTCCTTACTGGAGGTCCATATCATTTACTTTACAAGGGAGAAGTAAAAACATCACTAAATAAATCAAAAAAATTATGAGGACCCTCAAAATAATTCTAAGAAGTTAAAATGCAATGTAACATAACACAGACGGGCACAGAAGTTATAAATACAACGCTATACAAGCCAAGAGGAATATACACACCCGGCGCTGTATATACACCCTGCCCAAAGAAGGAGCACGAACCAGTGTCTGCAGACACGCCGTGTGCCGAATCCAAACCCGACAAGTAAGAGGGAACATCGGAAGGGTGGGGGGTAAAAACGCTTAGGTGAGTAAGAGGAGAATCCCCGGGAGCCCGGCCACCCCGGAGGGATGTGTACAGATTAATTTAAAAAAAAAATAAAAAAGGAAAAGAAAAAAAAAAGGGAAAGGAAAAAGAAAACAGATGTGTTTTCTNCTCCCCGGACCTGCGGGCTGGCCCCGCTCCCGCAGCCGCCCCGCACCCAGCCCCGCACCTCGGGCCGGGCCCCGACGCCCATCGTGACTCGGCACCGCCGATCCCAACCCCGCTCCTGCGGGAACTTCGTGCGCGAGGGGAGGGCGGCGGACACACCAAACGCACAGAAAATCCCGAGCCCCTCCGGTACCTGCTCCGAGGGAGCGAGGGGGGGCGCGGGAACGGGGCTCGGGGGGCCCCGCGGCCGCTTCCCCGCCCAGAGCCGCAGGGCCTCGGGATTCCGCACGGGAAAGGCTCGGGCTGAGCTGCAGCCGGGCGGGGAGCTCCCCTCGCCTGCCTCCCNGCACGAACCAGTGTCTGCAGACACGCCGTGTGCCGAATCCAAACCCGACAAGTAAGAGGGAACATCGGAAGGGTGGGGGGTAAAAACGCTTAGGTGAGTAAGAGGAGAATCCCCGGGAGCCCGGCCACCCCGGAGGGATGTGTACAGATTAATTTAAAAAAAAAATAAAAAAGGAAAAGAAAAAAAAAAGGGAAAGGAAAAAGAAAACAGATGTGTTTTCTGAAAGTGAAAGCGGAGGGAAGGATGCACATGGTCTTGCGGGAGCGAAAGCCGGCGCTCGCTCCGCGCCAGGGCCGGGCGGGGATGGGCCAGCACCGGCAGGACGCGCACGTTCGAGGCCCTTTCGGAGGTGAAGGAAACGAAACGCACTTACGGTTCGTGGGGAACCAGCTCAATCCTCCGCCCGCGGAGAGCCGGGGCACCCGCCTGGCCCCGGGGAGCCGCGGTCCCCGAGGGACACCCGAGGGACACCCGAGCATCGCCCGCCGGCCCGGGCCGCGCAGGACCCGCTCCTGTCGACCCTCCAAGCCGGGCCGGCC
>VWZF01002935.1:409204-454583 GCA_013396755.1 Sclerurus mexicanus
GGCCCCGCACCGAGGGCGCGGCGCGTCCCCTGCCGGCTGCGCGGGGCGCTGCGCGGGGAGCGGGGCCGCGGGACAGCCCTGGGGACCGGCCCGAGGGTCACCTGCGGGAGCAGCCCCGCCCCGCACCCCCGCACGCACCGGGGCTGCTCACCGGAGGCGTCTGCTCCATGCACTGCTGCCCGCACTGCTCCATGCACTGCTGTCCCCACGTCTCCCCACAAATCTCCCTGCACAGCTCTCTCCACTGCTTCTTCCACATCTCCCTGCACTGCTCCCCGAGCATCTCCCAACATATCTCCCTGCAAATCTCCTTGCACATCTCCCTGCGCTGCTCCCCACACAGCTCCCTGTATGTCCAGCCTTCCACTGCACACCTTGAAGCGGCCACGTGGACTCCCTGTCTCTATCACAGGGGTGTCTGAGGGCATGCTCTACCTCCCATGTGTCCCACATCTCTTCATCTGCATCTCCAGCAAGGCTGGGTGAGCATACCTGTATGACCAGGAAAACCTGGGCACAAAGCACAGCTGTACCACATATACATAGACTGTATAGGTTTGTTAATATACACTGTCATAAATGTTTTTTAGGAAAATGCCACAAGGCCTTGAAAAGTTTTTAGCTCATTTTGGAAAGACTTCTGCACTCATGCATGAGGTACTTGTGTGCTCATGCATGAGGTAATTGTGCACCCATGCATGATGTAACTGTGTGTTCATGCATTATATAATTGTGTGCTCATGCGTGAAAAAATCAAAGCTAGCAGCCAGAGGCCTCATCTTTTAAATCTTTGGGTTCAGCAGGACACAAGTGCACATCCCTGCCATCTACACCAAATGTTTTCCCTGTGTCTGTGCTGAAGCCACACAAGGCAGCCACGTATGTGAGGGTGCGTTATGTGCTCAGCATTGTTACGGATGTGGCAAGTGACTCTACCTGGCTTGCGTGGATGGAATGCCAGAACTTGAACTGATCTGTCATGTAACTGCTCTCGATCAACACTGTGAAGCCATCCTCTACACAGAAGAATGTGTTCCTTGGCTGGAAGCCTGATGAATATTTAGAGCCAAGGAACATGTTGTTTAAAACTGATAGTAGAATGCAAAGTGAATCATAGACCATGGGCAAAAAGGTTTGAAAGAGGGACCAAGCTGTATGAGCCTTTTGAAAATAAGACATACTGGCAGAAGGTGCAGAATTTCTTGACCATCTGGAATGGTTCTGCAGTGATGTTGTCCAGTGAGTACTGGTAGGAATTCGGACTTGCCAAAAAGGTGTGAAAGACACCAACCTTTCCTCTAGTGAAGGGAAAGGATGCTGTAGAAATCCCTTGAGTTGAACAAGAAAAGGCCTCAAATTTGAGAAGTTAAGAGAGTTAGAGAGACTGAAAGTTCATCTGCCAACCTCTTACTCTCTTTTTTCCTTAAAAAAACCCTGTTCTTGCTCTTTGGCTCTATCAAAAAAACCCTGCTTGTAACAGCCCAGACCAATTCTGAGCACAACAGATAATGTACCTCTGTGTATGGGAGGAAGAAAATGAGCCAGGGAATGGAGAATTTTCTTCCTAAGGCAGCTCATGGTACACAGCTTCGCTGATGTCCTGACTAACCGTTTAATTCGCTATTTTCAGTGGCCCCAAACATGTTGCCTCTTGTCTTCACCTTGCCCCCACTGGCACTGCCGTGAAGCACCTCATAATTTCCAGGGGAGCAGAGCGGGACCTTCACACAGCATTTTTGCCCAGCAGGAGAACTCCTGTGCAGGGAGCCTGACCCCACAAGCTGTGCTCTCACTGCCACTGATGGCACTGGCAGCCTTTGGTGGTAACTGGATAAGGCATATTCCAGGCGAGTCTTCCCTTGGCAGCAGGTACTTCCGTACCTGAGAAGGTCAGGCCTTAGGACTTCATCTCCTCTCACAAATACCTGCTGGCTGCTCTGCATGGTGTGCAGAATCCATGTGCTGGGAATGCATGACTACAGCCCCTGTCTGGATGGGAGCTGGGAAGAGGATTAGCTCTGCATACAGTTCAGATGTAATCACAAGCATATCAAGTTGAAAAGCATCACAACTTACACAATTCTAAAAATAAACATAACCAGTTTGTTTCAAGCTGTTTGGCAGCCAAAGGCCTAATATATTAACAACATTTGACCAATAACAGTCCAGAACAATAACTATGGAACAACAGATTCTATCACTTCTGAAAATAGCCCTCTTTGGAAAAAACCATTTTTACAAGGGCCACAAACCAGCTTCTTTATAGGTCTCCACAAAGGTTTCATAAAGTGGAAACCTGGTGTGAAACCTCCAAAGTCAGAAACCTCCTGTGGATGGGAGACTGGCCTGCTGCTGAGTGGGACACGGACCCTTCGGATGTTGTTTGGTCTGGTTGAATGCATATGTTAATCTGAGCTTTTCCTCTTTCAGTCCTGCCTATGCTCATGCAATACCTTTCTCAGCAAGTGGATCCATTGATTTATTAACTTTCCAGAGTGTGGCACTAAGCAGCATGTAAGCAAGGATGGCTTGTAGCCAACAGCTGGTATTTCAGCATCAGACCTTGTTGACAAAGAAACCGGATTGTCAAAAGAAGTTAAAATGGAACACAATGTAGTGATAGGAACAGTTGAAATCCACTGATGGCACAGGAAGAAATTCCCTGGTCTTCATCTGAAAACATGAATCCATGAGAGAGACTCAGTGAGGGCATTTTGGTGTTTTTTAAGATCACAGTAGGAATAGCAAGTTTGTGATTCAAAGTCCTGAAATGTGCAAATACAATGTACTGTAAGGAGCTGGCCTGACCCCATGCACCTCCGTAGGAACACCAAGTAGCCAAGTTCATTAAGGATTTATAGAAAATTGCAGTCCCCACTCTGAGATGTTTACTAGAACATGCTTGTTCACCTTGGAGCACCCACGTAACACCGGTGAGTTTCAGCCTCCGGTCACCCCTCAGACATGCTCCGGTTTTCTGCTCCCTGGCCAAGGCTCTGCCTGTCCAAAGAACCTCTGGCAAACTGTCAGTACAAGAGGAATATCCAACCAAAAATTGGGTCTTCATATTTAAAGCATGTGTGCTTGTGCATACATGGGGGAGAGCAGAAAATCACAGAACTAACGAGCCATGATTAAGCTCAGAAATAATGGTTTCCTGTTCAAACACAGAGCTATGTCTCTTCTTAGTACAACTACCTCATCCCCAGTTGTGTCTATTAAAGACAATTACTGGGGGAGACAGATATGTGTAACCAGATGTGGAAACAACGGTCATGTTATGCACAGTGCCATATGCAGTTTAAATTCCTTGGGCCTGAACAAGTTACATATAAAAAAATTGTGTGTGTGTGTGTTTGTGCACTGCGGAGCAGCTGTCAATGGGGAAATCCCCTTAGCCCACTTTAATCCTATGTTCCACAATCCCTAGGGATTAAACAAATGCACTAACAATATTTACTGTAATGCTCCCTCCCTGGGGGGCTTCAGTCCATGAAATCCACTCCAGCATTTGCAAGTTCCAGTTGTGAAATAGGCTGTGCACATTCTATATTTGGTAGCTCACAAGTACTCTTTCAGTTGGGCCCGGAGTGATGAAAGGACAGGAGTCAGGAATTCAGCTCAAGCAAGTCTCACAGGGAGCAGGCTTGGGTTTGGAACTCATTTCTCACTGTGCAGGTCTTACATGGGCACCAAGGCTTTGCAGTGACTGCTGAGAGGGGACAGTGTTCACAGGACCATACAAGATGCTTTCTTGAAATCAAAGATGCTGCCACAGCATTAGTCCTCCCTTCTTCACACCAGGAGTATGAAATGAGGCATTAAATCCAGCTACACCAGCAGAACCTCACTGCCTCCTATGATGAAATATGTGCTGGAACTTGGCTACAATCCCTGTGAAATTAGTGACAAGGATTCCATCCATCCAGATGCTCAATCCTTGCAGTCCCAATAAGGCTGTGACAGTGCAAAGCGCACAATGCCACGAAGCTTGTGACCCTCTGGGTTCAACTGATGGCCACAGTGTCCAGCTATAGCAGAGAGAAGTCTCAGGCTGCGGCTCCCAAGGACCCTCTGACACACTTGCAAGGCTGACTGATTGCTCCATCTCTTGCTTAAGCTTCCCGTCCAAGTTTATTACAGCTTCTTTGAAGACAGTAAACATTACATTCTATATTAGGCTGTCCTTGCCTTGAATTCATATACAGTTTAAATTCTTTAACTAGGATGATTGTACCAGCTCAGCACTAGTTTGAATCACTGCTGCCACAAAGGGGATGTGAAGGCACAGTCCCAGGGAGCACTCCCTGAGGCAGCCACTGCTGCTGGTACAGGGCAGGTTTGGCCCCACGTCTTCCAAGGAGCAGCAAATACAGACTTCAGAGGCAAAGGAGAATGGCTGAGACTTGACTGGAGGTCATCTGGTCCCATGCCCTGTTTGAGCAGGGTCACCTAAAGAAGGCTGCCTGGAACTGTGTCCCAATGGCTTTTGAGTATCTCCAGGGATGGAAACTACACAACCTGTTCCAGCCTCAGTCACCCTCACTTGGAAAAGTGTTTCCTGATGTTCAGATGGAACCTTCTGTGCTTCAGGACCTTGTGCTTCAAAGTGCCCGTTGCCTTTTGTCCTGCTTGTTGCTGACCCTTTTTGCACTGACAGGGATGTCTCAGGCTGGACTCCAAGCCTGGCTTTGTCATTGCAATCACCAAGCCCCTGGGACTGTATTGTGTTCAATGCCAAGGCCATTCCTCTCCATAATATGAAACCCACAGAGCTGTTTAGGTGGGGAAAGACCTTGAAGTGCAACCATTAACCCAGCACTGCTAAGTCCACCACTAAGCCATGTCCCTATGCAACACATCTTTTAAATCCCTCCAGGGAGGGTGACTCAACCACTCCCCTGGGCAGCCGATTCCAAATCTTGGCATCCTTTTGGTGAAGGAAGTTTTCCGAATACCCAATCTAAACCCACCCTGGTGCAACTTGAGGCCATTTACTCTTGTCCTGTTTCTATAATAATCCAACACCTGACTCTGCTCCCATGGCACTGCATTTACAAACATAATTTCATCAATAGAATTTTTTCCAATAGAGATTTTTTCCAATTTACAGCAAGATCATTATAATACAAGCTATATTCATGTTGCTGCTCTTCATCCTGCAACAGCTTGCTCACTGCAGCAAACTTCACTCAGTGGTAAGATG
Organism: Sclerurus mexicanus; assembly: GCA_013396755.1. NCBI lineage: Eukaryota > Metazoa > Chordata > Aves > Passeriformes > Furnariidae > Sclerurus > Sclerurus mexicanus. The sequence goes on from VWZF01002935.1 coordinate 414,411, forward strand.
CAAGAGCTTACTCACACAGATAAGGAGAAGCCCGTGCACAAACCTTCCAGGCCTGGCTCTGAGCCTCTTTTTTTCCATGCAGTTTACAGCCAGGAACATGAATAAATACCTGAGAGAGCGAGATGGGGAAAGGAGCAGGGCTCCTGTGACCAGCAGGCCCCATGCTGCTGAGGTTAAACAGGCTGTGGAGGAGAAGAGATCAGAAATCTCCCATGCATCCCCCTTGCTCCTCCTTCCCTGCATAATCACAGTTCATTTCAGACACACTGCCTGGCGTGTCAGCTGGCATTTTCTGGGCTTCTCAGAAGCAGCCGCTGCCATTCAGCACCACTTTTTTAATTTAAAATGTGTCTCATGGGTTCCCTTGGGAAACCAAGCGCTGCTCCACTACACCAGCACAGCAGGAAGGATTCCAGCTTCCAATCCTGGGTGCCCACAGAGCTCATTCACAAAATCCCACTGCTGCCACTCCTGCCCTACACCTTGTTCTCAGAGGAGCAGCAGCATTCTCCCTCCACCCATCCTCGTCAGGGAGGCACACCCGGACCCCTCCATTAATACTTAATTACAGATGACAGCAACAACCTCAGGGACCTCCGTAAGAGTTGCCGGTCCTGTACCAAAGCAAAAATACAACTGGGATCCTCCTCATGTCTCTGGAGAAGGGGACACCAGTAATTCTGCCCCTTGAACACAGAATGAGGAGTCTCATGCTTTCCTACAGTGCCATAAACAGAGTTTTCAAGGGGAAAAAATAATTCTTATTTCCTATCTCACTGTCATTTTTTAAATTACTGAATTCTGCAGTATTCAGTGGATTACTATTCACAAACACATACCTGCTCCTCCGGCAGAACAAATTGAGTAATTTCTGTTTCTGCTTGAGCCTTCGGCATGCAGACAAAAACATTTTTTATTCATCAGTGGTAAAAGGCTACAGCCATCTGACTTTAAACACAGACATGCTTCTGGGCTCTCTTCCAGGAAGTCTGTGTCACCCAGGCTTTAGATCGATATGTTTGTCTGCAAAGTCACCCTTTTGATCTGTAATTTTTCATTTTGACACAAGAAATGCCTTTTGGTCAAACTTCAGCAGTCCATTAAATTCCAGGCATAATGGAAATAGGAATCACATTGCTGTAGCCATGCGAAGATTTCCGCAGTTTGGGGTTTATTTACTCATGGGTTAATTTACTCTGCCATGTATTTGGGACTCAGACAATACTGCAAGTACTGTTCTCCTGCCTGGCTGAGCTCACTGCCTCCTCCATGGTTTTTCGGTGGTCTCACCAGCGGTTGCAGCCTTATAAAAACCTTGAGTTGTCCAATCTGCAGGAAACATTATCTCAGTCTTATCCTGCAGACACTGAGCATCCTCCCAGCCTGGCCCAGTTGTTCACTGTGTACAAAGAGGGTCCCGGGCACCGGGACAGCCCCCCATGCTGAGAGTGGAGGGCTCTGCCCAACTCCTGGCCCAGCCGGCTCAGCCTGGTCACCCCTGGCACACCACGCTCTGTTTGCACAACGCAGCACAGCCCTTTGCTTCCCAAGTTCAAGGTTTCAGGGCTTGGATGGCTGGGCTTTTTTCCTCGCCCTTTCTTTTTTTTTTTTTTAAAGGTGTCAGCCATTCCACAGAAGGATAACCCCAAAAGCAAGAGAGGTGAGAAAACTATCCAAAATATTATTAATAGGAGAAGAGGGTCTGCCCAGCCTTTGGGACAATCCTCCTGCCTGGCTCCACACAGCAAGGTCCGAGCAAGGCTTTCGAGTGATCTCACTGCTATTTCTGACCAGACACAGCTCTTCTTGTGTTCCCAACACACTGGTTTTTGGTTGCTGGACTCTGACCCCAGGGAGGATGTGACAGACACTCGGGAGGGTTGCAAAGCACTGAAAATGTTAGTGTAGTCCAAACAAAGAACATTATGCTTTTGGTCCCCATTCACATCTTACCTTCCAAAAGCAAACATTTTCTGTCAATCTCTCAAAAATACATAAAAAATGTAATGCAAAAATACTGTTGTTATAATCAATTCATTTTTGCACTTAAAGCAGTCAGGAAGAAGTCTGGATTCTGAATAACTGGTTTGTCAAGCCAGAAACAATAGAGAATTCTGTATCTAAATATGGCCAAGATTTTCAACAGTAACACATCTCTTAAGGACATTAATTGTAATGTGTTTTTATTGGGTAATTAAAAGGGGCCTCATTTTATTCCTCCTTTCATAGAGGTGTTATATTCAGAGGGAGGCTGCTCAGTATTTTCTGGAATAAAGTCAAAGATCTTAAAGTAACTCAAAAGGGCCACGTAAAAATTTTTATGTTTTTAGTCAGGACTCGTGTCCAAAACAAACAGCTCTCCCTCACCCACCAGAATCCCCAACCCAAAGCCACCACTGGCACAGCTATGATCAGATCATAAGCACCTTGATTAAAGTTCATTGGCACTTCAGGACCTTAGCTATTAAATTACAGCCAAAAATCAAATCTATTCCCTGAGCAAGAAGAGGGGGGGCAGGAATTTGGGAAATGAGTGAACACATGATCTGCCTCAACACAACCCTGCCTTGACAACAACAACATGAGCAGGGTGGCTCACACAGGACTGCGTGTTCCTGGACAGAAGGGAGCAGGGCAGGTGAGTTTGTTCCAGGAGGGAAGATGCACAACAGCAGCCCTGGGACACGTCTCTCCTGTGGGCCCCTCCCCAGGAGCTGAGCATGGAGCCTGGGAAGGACCTTCCTCACAGACACCTGGGAGCTAAAAGCAAATATTCCAGTTCTGCAGAGACTGAAGTTAGGCAACCAGTAAGCTGCCTGGATGTGTTATGGCCACAGAGAACAGCAGTGTCAGAGCTTTACTGAAAAACTTGGTTCTCAGTCCCAGGTTTGTGGCACACGTTTGGGCAGGACTCAGCTGCTCGAGTTTATGGGATGGGAAGCCTGCTGCTTCAGGGAGGACCTTGCTTTCACAATTGCTCCCAACCAGAAACAAACCCACAGAATTCTGAAATGCTCTGTGAAAGCTCTAAGATGGCTTTTGAAGAATTAGAAACATTTTGATATTCTGGTGTGAGATACTGTAGAATAAAAACAAACAAGCAAAAAAAAAGTCCAAATAAGGTGTTTCAAAGCTGGAACTTTCATCCAACAAAGTGACAGGATTTTGACAGCACTGCATTTTCTAAGCAAAATAGTGTCTACATTTTTCTAAACAAGTTTTAAACTGCATTTCCTGTTTTTATATCAAAACATACTACAGCTTGTTTTGTGGCTTGCTAATAACATACTGTACAACCCCTTTGTACAGAGCTCCCCAAACACCTTACAGTGCAGTTCCTATTGAGAAAGGCAAACACCCTCCTGCTCAGTCAGGCCCAGGCTGAGCATGGCACAAAAAACGGCAAAACCTGCTTTTTTCTGGAGCATCAAAGGAAGCAGCTAGTTCTTTGAAAGAGGCTCCTCCACTCTTCCCAGATATCTGGCTATTTTATCTGGTGATTTTGCAATGCAGCAACTCTATTCTTTTACATATTTTAAGCTGTCTGGAAGCAGCAATAACCAAAATGATGTTATCCAGAGCTGGCAGAAATGCCCTCGCACACGTGTGAAGTTTTGCTCACACTGGTGTATGAAGAACCAAACAATGAAGGTGTAAACGATGAAACTTCACTGAAAGGGTGGTAAGGCACCTGGAACAGGCTGCCGTGGGGGAAGTGGTGGAATCACCGTCCCTGAAAGCGTTAAAAAGTCCTGGATGTCGCACTTGAGGACGTGGTTTAGTGGNGTCCGCGGCCGCGCCGCGGCGGGGCTGCCAGCGCACCGCGCTGCCTCGGCAGGCACGGACGGGGTTCGAACCCGNTGCTCACACTGGTGTATGAAGAACCAAACAATGAAGGTGTAAACGATGAAACTTCACTGAAAGGGTGGTAAGGCACCTGGAACAGGCTGCCGTGGGGGAAGTGGTGGAATCACCGTCCCTGAAAGCGTTAAAAAGTCCTGGATGTCGCACTTGAGGACGTGGTTTAGTGGTGAACACGCAGCGCCGGGTTAACCGGCTGCAGTCGGTGGTCTTGGAGGGCCCCCCTTAGCAATTCTCTCATTCTAACTGCACTCAGCTTTTGATCGCTGTTTGTTCCAGGGTTCCACCTCTCTCTGCCACCGAAGGACTCTACACGTGAGCAGCACATCAACTCCAGCACCTGCGGAGAAGGTGCCAGCGGGAGGGGGCTCCTGGGTTCCTCACATCCCAGCGCTTCCCCCGCAGCACCACAGCGCGAACGCCGGCTTTATCTGAGCTCCGCCTCGCTGCCTTCGGGACAACCGAGGCAAAACAAGGACAAGCATCCCCCGCGCACGGCCGCGCCTTCCGAGTGCCCCGATGCCACCCGCGGGCTCCCCACGACGGCACCGCGGCCACCCCGCGGCTGGGACCCGCGTGNGGGAGGGGCGGAGGTCGCGGGGCCGCCCCGCCGTGTCTCCCGTGGGCGCGGGGCGGAGCGCCGGGAACGGGCGGTGCCGGCACCGCCCGGGACGGGAGGGCAGGAGGTGCGGGTGGGCAGTGCCCACGCCGTCTGCCCGGACCCTGTCCTTGCCCGAACCCTGTCCTTGCCGTCTGCCCGGTCCCTGCGCCGTCTCCCCGCAGCGGGACTTCTCAGAAAACCCCTCCCCTCTGTGCCGACACCGCGGAATTACCGGGGAAGGCTCGCTTTCCTCTCTCCCTGCCGGTGTTTCTCGCTGGGGGAAGGCGGAGGTGGTTCGGGAGACAAGCAGCGCCTGTTCGGCGTGAGAAGAGCAATGCCCAGCTCACACCTCCAGCCCGGGCACCTGCTTCCAGTTTGGGGGGCCGGGAGGATGCCCCGAAAGCAGGAGCCGAGTGGGATCGGGCACAGCCCCTCGCAGGGCTCGGGACACCGGGGGATGGTGGGGACCGTCACGGAGCCTCCTCCCTGCGAGCCAAGTGGCGGCATTTCCCCCCCTTCCCTTGGGACAGCATCAGGCAATATAATATGCTTTGTTTCAGGAAGTGTTTCCTGACATTCAGACTGAATTTTCACGTTTTACTTCAATCCCATTCTCTCCTGTTTACACAGCCGAATCATAATAGCATAAATCATAAATACAATACTGCATTATTAATATTTCCTCCTTTGGGTTTTCAGCTACCAAATATTAGTCTTATGGCTAATGCTTGGTTAAAACCCAAGTAATGAATCAGCTCTCGTTTTTATCACCACTAGCTGAGGGAAGAATTTGAAGGTTGTGGTTTTGAACCATTATTTAGCTTTGCATTGAAATTTTTCATCTTGGTTTCTAGTTTTCCACCAATGCTGGGCAGCAGAAAGCAATCTGCTATTCTTTAGCTTACATATTCCTCCTGAAAAAACACAAACCAAACCAACCAACCAAAGAGAAAAAAAAAATCTCCAGGCAGAGTTAGAACCTACTACCAATGTGACATAATAGAATCTCTATTTTTGCTTTATACTGTGAATCTGTAACCAGGCCCCACTCTGTCAAATCAGAGCCCAGTTACACAACCTTTATTACAGGAATGCATCCTGTGTTTGCAGTGTTCTCCTTGCTCAAATAAACCAGCCACGTGAGGTCTGAGCAGCTCATTCCAAAGAGGAAAAGTTGCTTTCCTCAGGGTCCCATTATAAGGTGCTCATACAAGTATTGTACCAAATCTACCCAAGCTTGTCTCTGCTGCGATAGGAAGAGCCTGGCTGTTTTCTGCTGGGGGCAACCTCTCCTGCACCCACTGCCCAGCCCTGCTGCTCCCTGGCTTGGGACCCCTGCGGGGGGGCTTCAGGGCTGCACCTTTAACCCACTGACACAGTATTTCCATGAATGAAAGCAAACTCCTCTGCTGCTGCTTTTCCTCAGGGCAGCCCCCCAGTTCATTGCTCTGCACCGCCAGAGCTCCACTCCTCAGTCCGTACTTGGATCCAAGAGCCTGAAGGACAGGCTTGGCCAGGTGTTGCTTCTCTGTCACGTGGGACAAGTGCCCAGGCAGACCAGAGGATTCCTGAGGGCCTGAGAGCAGCCCTGCCTGCTGACTGTTCAAGTTTCAAATAAAAGCCTGAGCACGTTAAGAAAAGCCACAGGGTGGCAAGAGAGACAGTGTTTCATAAAACACAACCGGTGCCACAGGGAGAGGGCGAGTGCAGCCTTTCAGCAGCAGGGTTCCATCTACCTCCGCTGGTGCCACAGCCCAGCCCCTCCGTTTCTTCAGAAACAGTCTGTACTCTGGGTCATAACCCTTACGTTACACACTATTGCCTCACAATACAAACTGCCTTGTCAGTCAGTGAGCTAAGGCACAAAGATCTCGGTGTGAGGGAAATAAGCACCATGCCAGAACGCCAGAGGACATGCTGATATAATTATCATTGCAAAGTTGTTTTAAAATCACCATTAACCCAAATAGTCATGGTTATACATCTGGGACAGTCTTCAATTTACTAGTCATGTGCTCTAACCTCTTTTTTGCATCCAAGGTTCTAAGGACAAATGTCACCCAAGTTATGTAAGCTAGGAGAGTTCTTGCTGCATTGCACGGGTAAAAAGATATTTAGAGTGGGGTGACACATTGCAGATCCCAGTCTGCCATCAGAGATTCAGGAAAATGTTGAAACATGGGCCATCAAGAATAGTGAACAGAGCAAAGGAAAGCATTGAAGTCATGGCTTTGAGACCGCTATGCTGAACCAAATGTGTCAGCCAAGACAACATGAGGAGATCAGAGCCTGCTGCCAGACTACAGGAGCTGGACAATGCCCTCACATGAGACGTATTTCCTCTTTGTAACAGCCCCCCTTGTCACTGTGCAAGTTCTCAGGAGTCTGAACTCCTGCAATATTATTTCCTACTTTGCTACTGCTTCATTTAACCTGTCTGCCCTCAAACCCTCGCCCCCTCCTCCCTTCTCCCAAAAGATAACAATCACCTCCCAGGAGTTCTGAGCTTTAATTTCTGGCTGTAAAATGACCCAAGGTTCATGGCTCTCCCCAGCCCAGTAAAAACAGCGTAATTTGTTAGAAACTATTACAGACTTTGTGACACATAGGGTTGATGATTCCTATCCCCAGAGTAACAGGTGATTTGCTTTCCCACTGTGTCTTCCTTGCATACCAGTGTGTAACTGATCTGGAAGTAGGTCAGTAGTACACCCCATTAGCCTGAAGTGCTGAGATTTGGGTACAAAACTGCTCCACATCTCTCTGGTGAAGTAGTTTAGCATACACAGCAGGGAGTTTTTCTTTGAGCCTGCAGTTATAAATCTGAATATCCAACATCTCTTTGCTGGGGGAAATCTGGGAATGGGAAAGCCTAAGAAGATAACACACAGGTAGGTTGCTCCATGGATTATTCATGCACTGTCTTTGCTCTGATTCCCCAAGTATCTGTGCCCACTGTGAGAAAAGCTGCCCCACAGCCACATGTGGTGATAGTGCAAAAGAGATATACCAGCTTTAGAGACTTCTGACAGCCAAATTAAAGTTGCTTGCTGTGCTATGATCACTTGAAGATCATTAAAATGTTTTATAAGGAAAAAAAATTGCCCTGCGAGGCTTGAACTGATCAGTGAAGTCTTTTCAAAAGCCCCTTTCTCCCTCTCCTTTGCTCCATGCCCAGCTGGAGGCAGAGATCTGACCACCTTGTATTTTAGATAACATGCCACAGGCTCAGTTCCCTGGCTTTACCCCCATCTTTCACACAGGTGAAAAACCACCCCATTTTTTACACCAAAGGGCACGAATGACACCTGATGGAGCAGCAGATTTTCAGGAGCCAAACCCAGTAAACCCACTGTGGGAACACACCCCTGAGCCACCTGCACCCACCTCAGGGTGGGCTTTGCTGGTGTTGCCGGGCTGGCCTTGATGGTTTCCTCCAACATGATGCCCAGCAGGTAGGACACAGGGCTGCTCGAGGGGACGCTTCGCCCCCAGAGCATCCCCAACACACAACAAAAACGCCCCGTTTTTCTCATGTAAGACGACTCAAAACAGGAGATTTTTGGGAAAAAAAAAAAACAAAACCATTTACCTGGGAGCGCTGGTCGAGTGGGCCCCGCGCCGTGTGTCCTTCCCATCCTGCCCTCATGAAGAGCCCCTTCCGTCAGGGAACACGGCGAGTCCCGGCCTGAGCCCTCAGCAGGCTCAGGGGCTCCTCTGGTCTCCACACGTGGCACCAGTGACAGGTCCCAGCACCAACCTGAGATAATCCTTGCTGTCCTGCCCCCAGGAGGGCCCCTCCGGGCACACCTGGCCGCCTCAGCTTCTCCCAGGCACAGCCCACGGCAGAGTGTTCCCTCGGGCTTCTTCTCCCAGCACAGGTGGCTTCAATTTACCCCCCAAACCTCCCCTCCAGCCCACGCCCTGCGGTGGTCTCTGCTGGCCGTGTGAGGTCAGACCAGATCCCCTCAGGACGGGGCTTCAGGCTGTGCCCACCCCACAGCAGCCCCCTGTACTGAGCAAACTCCTTCCAGAGTTCCCTAGTAACTCACAGCTAAGGCAGCTGGGGAGAGCAGGACTGGGCAGTCCTTTAAATGAAGCACAGGAATACACGTGGAGCAGGGGGCGAGGTAAGGAGGGACATCAAATCAGTCACCCACCACAGGCAACGTTCTAGTCATGCAGGGAAAGCAAAGGATTTATTTACATGTCTGATTGTACATTTCAGCCACCTGAAGGATCCACGTCAGCAAGGACAGCTTTATTGTCCCCGGAAAGTATTTTGAGAAAATTCAGAGAAAACAGTGTAATGGCACATTGCAACAGTACTGACATCATTTCACTGGTGTTGTCAATTACAGAATGAGATTAAAAGTAGCCATATGCCACTTTTGCTGGCTGCTTTTTTTCAGTGACAAGAGCAAGTGGACTTTGTTCATTTTTGTACCAAGCAGTCCTTAAAGTGAAAAAATAAAACCACCTCATTGCTTCTAAGGCAGCTTTGTGTTCTGTCAAATGGGTGCCAAATTCAGTCAAAAACTTCTGCTCCATGGGAGCAGAATATACTATTTTAGAGATCAAAACTCTGTGCTGAGTAAGATTTAGGGGATATGGATGATTTCTTCCTTGTGACTTACCACAGTTTATTATCTCACTGTGCCTGGGGGCCGGTGAGCGGGGTACTGATAAACCACAAGGTGTGAGAGAGGGAACAATTCGAGGATCTCACCAGATGAGGGGCTCAACACCCCAGAAATGAAACTACCAGCTCGAGAAGAGGCTGGTGGGAGGGAAGGACACTTCTAGGACCAGGTCCCTGGCTGCCAGAGTTACAGATGTCCAGTCTCACAGCACATCTATTGAGCTCCCCAAATGCTGCAGGACAGTGCTGTGCCACAAGCCCCAAGGGAAGGAGTTTATTCAGCATTTGCCAAACTGTGAAAAGTGAGACACCCAAGTTCTCCAGTCACGCAGATCCAGGGTCTGTCCTTGGGAAACAGAAGCCAGGGAGGGAACAGAAGGATAATCTAAAGCATTTTAGGCACTCTAAGAGGGCAAGTCTATGAATTCGTGATGCTATTTCTTTTTCCATTTAAATGAGCAAAGTAAATCACTTGCCCAACCCCACAAAAATAATCCCAAAACTGAAGTTAACCTGAAATGAGCAATGTGTTTAAATGAAGTTTTGGTCTGGTGTCCATTTCAAGTATAAAAAGAGGCAAATTGGCTCTAATGGAAATAAAAACTATAATTGCCAAGTCAGGACCATAACATTTAGTTAAGTGTTTTATTATTTTGAATTAACTGAAGCCAACAAGTGGATAGAATTGGTCTCATAACGATACTAGAACAATAAATCTGCGGAGTGTGCGTGTAACATTGCCTTACAAAAGAGACCAGCCATCTGACACAACATATCTAAAAGAAGACAAAGAACTGCTAATTATGTTAAATTTCATTTGCTACGCAATTCAGACCATGATCTAGTGCTTCTAAAAAAACCTGTACAAAATGAGTATTTTTTACATCTCAGAGGCACATGAATACAAATCTGATCTATTTCATATATACACATGTACATTACAAGAAACCAGATGATCAAACGAGAGAAGTGTATATAAAAAGTGCCCAAAACAGACCATAAAATGTGAAAATAAAACGTATCCTCACAACAGAGAAGTAAAAGGCACAAGCACTAAAATATGTAACCATGCAAAAAACGTGGGTAGTCTGTGCAACGAAGAAAAACAAATGGCTCTCACAACTGATTTTACAGTAATTCCCAAAATGTCTCAGTATTTAAACATACATCAGTGCAACATTTACTGCCCTGTAGCAGGTTCACAAGATATGAAATTCTTGGTTCCCCTTCTGGCATCCTTTCTCCACAGCCAGAATAATTTAGCTACGGACAAGGTACTAAACAGAATAGGGCTGATGTTGGGTAGTTTAAGATCCCTGCGAGGAGGAACTTCAGCCCTCCTGCCCCCCTTACCCTCTGCACACTGAGTAGGTGTCACCAAGAACAGTCACCTGCCCCTCCATGGGGCACAGCAGCTCTGAGGGGTTTGCCAGGATCACTGTCACAACACCGACACCAACCAGAAACACGTATTCTAGGGGCACGTGTCCAAACTACGCCACAGAAGCCCATGTTTATTACTGGGTGTTTTCATAAGGTTTAAGTCAAAAGTAATCTCACTCTAATGGTATGTTTGAACAGGTACTACTCTCGCAGTTGAGCAAAACCTCCAGACTTAAGCCAGTAAGCTGAAAGCCAAGGTATGAGCACTGTCAGCTGGCTCCACACTGTGGCAAAGCCTGGTACCGTGGCCCGAGCTGCAGATATTTCTGTCTTCATGGGCTGCTGCCTTTCCCTACGAGATGTGCTAGCCAGGCTCAGCTACAGGGCTGTGCCCCTCAGAGGGTGTAGGTACAGCAAGCTGTGGGACACCTGTACAGAATCCAGGCAAAAGCTGCATCACACCCCAGTGATCCCATACCTGTATCACCTTCAGATTTACCCTACCTGCTTGCATACCATGAGAATCAGCTACAAAATTCTGTCATGTATATGGGACACAACCAGTTCTTGTGATACACACAAAAAGCAAGGACAGGACTGGCCTGGTATAAAGACAGGACTGAAATTCTTATCTCAGTAGCTAAAGCCATACTGACGCCAAGAACGTTGAATTTGCTCCTCCCGTCTGCTCAAAGTGCTGCCCTAAGGCACAAAGACACTCTGACAGTGGGCACAGTGGGGACAAGACCAAGAGTGCAAATGTCAACATAAAAAATACTGGGGAAGAATCCCAGAAAGAAACAACTCTTGCACATCAGAGCAACTCCCAGTGCATTATGAAGAATGACAGGATTCAGACCCAACACCTGCAGTCCTTCTCAAACTCTGAAGGTACATGCAGAGTTTCATTTAATAGAAACCCACACACACATCAACACCAAACTGCTCCCAGGATCAATATTCTGAATTCAAAAATACTAAGAAACCCCAGGGATGATGCAAAGGAACAAAAAGTCAGCAACTGTGGAACTATATCCTTTAAAACCAGCTGTGTTACAATCACCTGCCATGACTTCTTGACAGTGTTTCTTGAGAAACAAATGACTTGATGAGAATACGAACATTGCTACTTACACCAGGAACTGCTCAGTTAAAGTTTGAGTGAAGTTTTCACTTAAATCAATACAAGCCAAGCCGCTGATTTGGCAAGTGTTTGATCAGCTGCTACTTCCTTCCTTCCTTGGAAAAAATCCCTCAGACCACACCATACAGTATTTGTTTTAAGAGAAAACCACTGTATATTCACTGCCCTCAAAGAAGGGGGAAAAGTACTCTTTTATTTGTAAATTCTAGTTCTTAAGACTCATCACATGTCACCAGCACTAGGATGCAGAGACTGCTGAGCAGTGCCTGGTGTAGCAGCCCTCAGTGTGTGTTTATATATCAGCTTCCAAGCCCTCATTTACAAAGCAGATTAGGGAGCCTAAACACTGCAGGTCTAGATCCTCTCCGGAGAGCAATGCAGTTCTACCAAAGTAAATGGAGCATTGCTGCACTCATACAGCAAAATATTTGTTGATACACATATCTTCGAGAATTAATAATGCTGTGTTCAACTCCCTACAGAGCTGGCTGAGAAACATCTGAATTTCTCCCAAAGACCACGAAAGGAAAGCTGGCAGCAAAAGTGCATTAGATGGGAAGGGTTTTTTTGAGACTTGCTACAAATTTGCATATTAAAAAATTCCTTGAAAATAGGTGGGACAGTTACAGTTTTGTCACTGCTGCCCTTCAAAATAGGACAAATTCTTAAACAGTTTGAGTCTTTAAGAGAAGTTATTAAGCTGAAAACTCTTTTGATGTCAAAGCAGTTTTGAATAAGCATTACTCTGAAATCAAAACTAGGCAGCAGCTGAAGACTGAATTCCGGAGGGAGGCAGTCAATACCAGAAAAATCCTGAGAGACTACATTTCAGGTACTCTTAAGTGCAAGTTTTGAAAGAGCTACTTTTTCTGCAGTCCCTTGTGTGTGGGGCTACCCTGACCAAGGGCAGCCTCCAGCCAAAAGCCAGTCATTTTTTCCACTGTACAGAAATACCTGCAGTGGTTTGCAACTGGTTTGACCAGAATATCATTTTGCTTTTCAGAATCTAAGGCCAAATGAACTAAGGAACAGATAAAAATACAGAACATGGGATTGTGTTTGCGTCCCCAAGGGTTAAATTAGAAGCACAAGTCTGACACAGGAATGTTTGTTGCATTTGTGTATTGCTAGAACATGGTGATCCCACATTTCTGTGTTTGGAGCTATTTACCCAGGGAAATGAGGCCCTTGTTCCACCAACAGCAACACTGGCAGAGGCAGGCTACGCTTCCCCAGCTGGCCTGAGAGCACAAAGGCAGCACAGCAAAGAATTAAAACTTATCAGAGAACAGACCCCCAAACTGGTGCCTCCCTATCGCCACATCTCCGTCTGTTCTGCCAAAGTGTCTGCCTGACACCTGATCAAAGTACGCACTCTCTGCACCATCAGTGTCAGGTTACTCCTCCCCTGCCCCAGTGAGTCATCAAGTGATCCCTTCTTACCAAGTTACCTGCTTGTCATAAAATGTGATGACTTTTCTGAGATAGAAGGGCTCTCCAGGGCTTGAATTGCAAGACGGGTTGGGTGAATATCTGTAGTTACTCCGTTCTAAGAATGCAATTACTAATTATTATTTTTAGAGGTGGATACCTCAGAGAAAAATGTATCTGTGAGTGAAATGCCTCTCCCACCTCCAACTCCCATTATTTGTCAAACACAGCAAGTATCTGGGTATGTATTTCAACAGTACCACACCAAGGGCCCCACACGAGCAGAAGGATAACTCCTTTACACGATAAAACAGAGCTACAAACACCACCAACATGGTGGTAAGACAACTCTTCAAATGCAAACAATGGAGCAAGGAAGAGCTTCTAAATACTCAACACACTTGGGTACAGAAGTCCTGCAAGATTTTAGAAAATTCACTGCGAGGAACCCTTGGCTAGAATATCCCTTTCAGGACTGCAGCCACTACTAGTGACTGTTCACCTCTTATATATATAATTACCTGCACAAAAACTTGGCTGTCACTAAAGTCATGTCTTCTGTTCGTGTCCATGGGCTCTGTGGTCTCAGTGAAGTAAGCCAGGCTCTGCTTTCAGTGAAACAGTCCTCAACATTTGCTGATGTTCCACCCTAATGGGAATGGGGTTTAGATTATTAAAACTCTGAAGCCAAGTCCAGTCTACTTAAAAAATAATTAGGGGAAAACATTCAGTCACTAGCCTAAACTGCAACAGCTTCACTCTTCTTTAAATCCACTGCAGGAGAGAAGGACAGCAGTGTGACCTCCCAAACCCAGTCAGCTCCAGAAGCAGGGCCCTGCCTGGCACAGCAGGTTAGCAACAGCCACCACGATGTGGAAGAGTCTTCTGTGGCCCACACAAAGAGCAAAGTCCCTGGCACAGCCCAACAGGCAGAGGGAAATGGCATCACTGAAGTGCAGGTGGGGAGTCCTGCAGGCAGGTAGTACCAAGTGGCTTAACTGCTCCTCTCCTGCCTTCTGGATGGCACACCCAAAAGCAGCAGCAGAAAGGCAGATGTGTGGGGGTTTCCACTGCGTTCCACCTGCTTCTCCACAAACAGAACCTGCTGCAGTGTAGCACAGGACATTTTACACCATTCCCAGGTGGCAAAGGAGTGGTTTTAAAATCCCTTCCTCCAGATTGCCCTAGAGCCTCAGGAACCGAGCCCTGGGACAACACTCTTTGAGCCAGACTGTACCATTTCTCCTGCAGACACCTTTGTGTGCTGGGGGGTGTTGTGTCCCACAGCCTGTCCTCTGGTCCCTCTCTCTTTCCAGTTACTTTACACCTGCCTAATGCAGATACATAGAAACAAACTGTTTTCATTTTCTTGCCTTCAAGAAAGCCTGATTTCAGCACATCCCCTGCTTCCCATCACTCCAGCAACACAGCACTGAAGGCAAGAGCACAGAGATTGCAGAAAAATATATATGTATTTACATCCATAACTGAATACAGTTTTATGTATTCAAAATCGGGGGAAAAGGCATCACATATACACACCAAGATACATCGAGAGAATACTAGGGGCAAGACACTGCCAACAGCAAGAAATACACAGAAAAGCACAGTCATTGCTACTGTAACATTCTTCTGGGAAGTGAATTCAATAGAGGAAACATCTCTATGCACTGGGGAAAGCCAGATACTCGGGCCTGTTTTTCCGTGCCAGTTGGTGTGAATCAGAAGTGTAAAACTTTTACTTTAAAAAAAAGTGCATGGAATAAAATTTGTTTTTAGCATTCAACTACCCAAACAATTCCATAAGCTCCTTATATAAGCTACATTATTAATTAAAAGGGTCCTAGCCCTACAGTACACAGATCCAGCTCTGGAGAACACAGGCACATGTTGAAGTCATTCCTATTTAAGGCAGCATTTAAGCATAAACTCAACTTTAAAGCTTATGTCCTGTTGCACTGACTTCTCTGAGCAGTCTCAGTACACACAAAGTTAAGCACCTGCACAGCTGCTCATCTAAATGGGGATGTGTTCCCTGTTTGGAGCTTAGACATGCACATGTGCTCAGTCTGGACTGGTAACTCCTGCAAGACCAAGCTCCTCCTTTATCCTGCCCTATAGGTAAGAGCCACTCCACAGCAGACTGCCCTCCACCTGAGTCAGGAACCAGCTGATCCTCTCCACAGCCTGCCCAAAAAACCTCCTTCTCAAGGGAGTGCAGCTATATGGGCTGGAAAAGCAACTCAGCACGTGATGTCAAGGGCTGCTCCTCCTCCTCCTCCTCCCCTGAAGTGAGATATTTCATGCAATTTTTTTTTTCACCTGTTTCTTTTTTTCCTGTAAGAACCAGAATGTGTTCCTTCAGGGAAATCTTTAAAATCAGGGTGAGGGGAAGGGGCAGGATCCCAGAATTCATCTTAATGGCCCATGATACACCCCTGAAAATAGGGGAACAGATTGGAAGAGCTCTTTGCCTCAATGCTACAGGGACCCCCCTGGCATAAAAAACACACATGCACACACACTAAGGAGCAGGCTGGCTCAGAGCATCCCAAGCAGGCTCCAAAGTGATCTGACATCAAAAGCACTTTGTGCTGACAGTGGCAAACAAGTGGATGGTGATTTTTCACAAATATGCAGTATCTTCCTCTTCTTCCCACTTACTTTGTCTTTTCCCAAAGCTTGTTTTTTGTTGTGGTTTTTTTCTTAACCCGATGTGTGGTTGAAGCACTAAAAGTTAATCAAATAGTAAATTACACAGTCAGCACCAGTCAGGAACTGAACCTGGGTATGTCAATTGGTTTGTGGTACCCAAATTCCTGGAAGAACGAAGAAAAAATTCTTGCTCCTAAAGTTAGGGCCACATCCATATGTTTCCATTGTCTTTTTTACCTTTACAACTAGAGGTAGAGTCATTTTGTCCAGTATCTAAAACAGCATGATCCAGTTATAGTGTTATTACATTAATATACAGTTTCCATCTTATCACAGGTATTGAAAGTGCATGGAAAAAGTCTAACCAAGCCAATTCAATGACAAATAACAGTGTACCAAACGTCATATAAACACACCCGCGCACCCACACTCACATGTAGCGTATATATATATTTATAGATTAATTTACAGTATCAGAGTGTTGTTTAGATCCAGTGGCATGTGAAGAAATATCAGGCAGTTGCTGCTTTTCCTTCTCACGTTCTCTTCAGTTCTTTATTTCCAAGATAGACGGGTTGTGGTCCAGGATTGCCAAAATGATCTTGTCCATATACTGTCTCAATCTGTAATTTATCTCTTCCTGCTCTTTGAGGGCTTCCATGAGCTGAAACACAACATTTCCAAGTTACTCTTGAAATATTCTCTCCAGTCTACATAATAGCATGGAATTGAGACATGTGAGAGACTAGTGCCTGCTCAGGATCACCAATTCCCTTTTGTGACAGGCTTTCTACCTCTAGCTCCTCCCTGTATCTGTATTAGAAACAATCTGTATGTTACAGATCTTTACTGCCAAGGAAGGTGGTGAACACATCACCAGGGATCTTCCAGCAGGTCATTGTGAAAGAAATTCCCCATCTAACACGCCAATCCATCCTGGATCCACACAATGGATGAGCTTCCTTGTGTCAGTGCAAGAGATTGATGATACTCCTGAAATCTAAAGTTCTTTGCATGAAAAGCTGCTGAAGAGAACAAGTATTTCAGTGTTTTGTGCTGGGAACAATATGGGCTGCCTCTGTGTCATATGCATACTCTTTCTCAAGAAAAAACACAAAAACCAACAAAACCCCCCAAAACAACCATCTACATACTCAAGAACAATCCACTAAGTATGTTATGTCCATTTTCATTAGCCTTCACCTAAGTCCCACCCTGAATCTGCAGTTTCTTACCTTTGTTTTTTTTATTAGACAGGGAAAATGGCACAAAGGGAATAGTTTATGCAGGTCTGTGAGGTTTTACTGAGCCTGGGCTGTCAGGCACTTCTCTCCTTTAAAGGGGGAGTGCTGGGTATCCCTTGCATGAGCCAGAGACACGAGATGCAGAGGGAGAAAGTCAGATTTTTCTTGACAATAGCAAAGGCCTAATTTGCTTTTACCTAATTAGAGATCAACAATTAAACAGCCTTTCTTCACAGTGCTCTGGTTCAGCAAGAAACTCAAGTATGCACTTCACTTCAAGGGCCTGCCCAGGAGCTAAGGCTGACAGGTCATTCAAGTACAGACTGGGTAAAAGCCCTGAATCAGGACTCCTCTTGATGAAGAAATGGGGAGTTCTGTCTGGAAGAAACAGAGCATAAAGGGCAAACAATTCCTTTTAATCTCCTTCACCACTAACCAGTCTTCTTCCCCAGGAGCTCTTACATATCCATGGGCCTGACCTCACCATCTGTCCTGGAGCTCAAAGGAAGCCCCTCAGCTGGACTCAGCCCACAGACAAACGGGCCTCCCAGAATATCTTCCAAAGCATTACCATGTTATTCCTTGCAAACTACTTGTCTCTCCAAGAATTCAGCTCTGCTAACAGGGGATATAGGGAATATATAGCCCAAATTTAGATCTAAGTGAGAGCTTGTTACTGAAGTGACTTAGAACTAAATCTAGAACAGAAAGGTCATTTCTGTATGAAATTAAAGTCGTATTATCACAATACCCTGCAAGACAGATGATGTTAAAAACAGCTCGTTGAGGTTCTAGTATTTCCATTTTTTGAGAGAGAGAAATGGGAGAGTTATATTACAGGAAGCATCCCAAAAGACTGTTAGATTTAAGGAGTTTTTTAGACAGATCTAGACAGATCTTCTAACACTCTTGAACTCCCAGCAAACCAGAATTTTCTGTTGTTCATTTGTCAGCTTCAGGCAGTTCAACCTTGACAATTAATTACACTGAAAAACACCTATTCCTGGATATAGTACTTGATTAAAAGAGCACATTACCTCATCTCTTGATGCAGAATCAATTTCAGCAGCCAGTGACTGGGCTTTTGTTTGCGTTGCAAAGAGATTTTTAGCTTCATAAAGGCTAAGACTTAGGATCTGTCCATTAAGATCATCATTTTGGTCACGAAGTTTCTGATTCTCCTATTTGAGGATGAGAATTGCCTTTAAGTTCCTCCTACGAGGTTTCATTTAAAAAATAAATGGTATTTTAACATTACAGGTAATTTGATGACAATATGGTGAGGCTGCAAGTTGACAGCAGCTCTCTTACCTCCCGTGCCAAGTCCTGAATCACAGGGCACAACTTACATTACTGATGCAAAGAAGTCCTACACTGTGTGTCTCATGCTTGTGTGAGAAGCAGGGGACAAAATCTAAAGGCAGTGTGCTAGAGGTTGCAGCTGGAGGCATTTTCCAGGGCAGTCCCATAATTTCCCATGGATGAAGAGGCCTTCCCTGCTCACCTGCTTCAGCCGCTTTATTTCGTGCTCCATCTCCACCTCTCTGGTTTTGGCGTTGAACTCGCTCACGCTGGACGAGGAGCTTCTCCCGCGCCCAGGACGTTCACATTCCAGCTTGTACAGCTGCAGGTGCTCCAGTTCCTTCCGCAGGTCTTCAATGAGCTGTGGGCACGCAAGGAGGTCGTGGAGCTCCAGCACAAGCAGCCCTCCCTGCAACCAGCCCTCTCTGTGCTCAGACAAGCACCCTGTGAGCCTGGCTGAGGCCACGGTCCCACACCACAGCCACTTGCTCTTCTGTGAAAGCACAGGTCACTTACACCACTTCAGAGCTGGAAATGGCTCTGATTGCTAAGCTTTGTGTCTGAGAAGCACAATTCCCCTTGCAAACACTGTGCAGAAAGTGTTAGGGCACACACTTGAGGCTGCAAGTTCTCAAAGAGGTGGAACCCATTTGGGTCAGGGATTGTCATTTGCTGTCCTGCAGCATTTACCACCCCGTGGGAACCCCTCCCATAGAAACACAATCCAGCAGCACATTCACTGGGTGTGACATTCTCAGTGTTCATCCTGTCTGCCCATTCTTTTCCAGATGGGCTTCCATGCAGGTGAGATGTGACTGCCTGGCCTTACATCCCTCTGCACACCTACCTCCTGGGTGGCTTCCCTCTCCTTGTTGAATTCCAGCCTGTTCTGCCGCAGCTTGTCCATCATTCTCTTGTACAAATCCATCTCATCCTTCAGCCGCAGACTTGTGTCTTCCAACCTGTCCGACATGCGTTGCCTTTCCTGGAATAAATGGGGCACTTCTTCACCAGCTTGCAAGTGCAGGACACGTGCTCAGCTTTGCAACATGAATCTACAGACACAGGTGGTCGTAAGCTGGTTTACATCTCAGGACATTCCTGCCTCTGAATGCTCCAATTCCACCAACAGTTTAAGGGAGAAACATTAAAGAAGCCAGGCCAAGCACTATATGAGTTTTGCTCTTATACAAATGAAACTGCTGTGAAGCTGCTCGAGCACTCAGTTTTGTTACCTCATCTAATCTCTCTGTTTGGGATTTCAGCCGCGTGACAGTGCTTTTCAGATCACCATTTTCTTCTTCCAGTTGCTGAACCCTGTGTTAATCACAAAAATGTTATAGCAAATACCTTTTCCGGGATGCAGACATGCAAAATAACATGCTCTAAAAAGCCATTTCACTTGCACTTAATAGAAAGACCAGACAAGAAAATCTTTTTAATCTTAGCACTTTTTAACACGAGCTATTGGGTGCTATTTGTTTGTTTAAGGCCCAAAATGTCACGCTGACCCTCAGGTTCTTGTGCTCCTAAAAAACAGGTATCTAAAAGAAATTTAGTTGGAAGAAACAAGTGTTTGCTAGAGCTGGTCACAATTCCCTCCTTGAATCCATGCCAAATATCCAGCTAAGCTGTCTGATGGGCCACGTGGATTAAAGCATTAATGTAAAGCATCCTCCAAGCTTTTGGGCATTAAGACATACAACTGCACAGCTACTCTACAGATCTGCCAACCTCCCTCTCACCATCTGTGCACTGTCTGGTGGTGAACAGCCTACCTTTACATGCAAAGTAAACATGAAAGAAATGGAAACCTTGTGCTCTGTCCTGGGTGGCACCAAATGTTTGTTACCTTGTATTTAGAAGTTCAATTTCCGTGCCTTTCTCTTTTTCATACTTGCTGTAAGCTTCTCTATGTCTCTTTATTTCTTCTTCCAGGGTCTGTTCTGCTGATGTTTCTTGGTCTTTCAATAGTTCCTCTAGCTCATGAACTCTAAGGAAATCAGATCTCATTTCAGTAACGGCTTCACAAGTACTTAAAAAAATAGGTGTGCAACTTCATTGCCTCCTCCTTTCCTGCCCATTCCTTTATTTCACTCCACCATCTAATCTGGCATTTCATCTCTCCCAGTATATCTCCTGGTATTCAATCTACCCAATAAGCATAAAATTAAGTATTATCAGTTCATCTATTATTCTTTCAGTCTCAAGAAGCTCGGACTATGACCCAGCCTTCTGCTCTTGCTACATTCAAGAAAAAAAAAACCAACCCAACCACCACCTTTCTTACAGCCAAAGAGCTTGCTCTGTATGAGTCAGTAACATCTCTGTTCAAGACACTTGTTTGGAAGGCCTCTGCTTGCTGAAAATTTATCAAGGCAGTTCTATTTCACTTGACTTCTCAGATGAAGCCTTATTTCATCTGTCAGCATTAAGGAAGGAGACTTGGTCATGCTCTACAGGTAGAGATGTTCCTGCCCTGCAACGGTGTTGTGGCTTTGCTCTGACATGGTAAGGAGACCTGGCCCTGGGCTCTGGTACCTGTGAACAAGCTGTGTGTTCTCTTGTTTAAGTTTGCTCTTGAGGTCACCATTTGTCAGGCTGTCATTCTCCAGTTCTGTCACCTTCTTTTCTAGGTACGTTACCTGGAAGGGGAAGTAGAAAGAAAGAGAGTTTGAATCCCTCCTCAAACGCCCCTTCACTGTTCCTAACTGGCATTTCGCTATTTGACCCTTTTTAAAGGGGGCATATTTCTCTGCAAAGCCAGCAGTGAAATTAAACTCCAAAATTCTAAGCTCCCCAGCCCCTGCATCTTCCTCGAGGGTGATCAATGCAAACACAGCATAAAAAAGAACTTACACAACGCCTAGATCTGTGCTTGCACAGGTAAGTCATAATATAAATGGAATAACAAGGAAATTTTGAATGAGCTACTTCAGACCACGGGTAACTGTGAACACAAGAGCTTCATCCACTGCTGCAGGTCTGCAGCAGGGTTTGGCTGGGTCCATTAGTCACAAGGCACACAGATTCTCACCTTTTCAGTGATATCGTTGTCACAGGAGTCTATACTGTCTCTGAACAAGTCTTCTGTGCTGCCATTACTGCTGCTGAAGTTACTGTTGTGGAAGAGTTGTCTGAAAGATCAGAAGGATAATTATTTTCCTTGATGAGGAGGGAGGACAAAAGAGTTTGGCTCCAGCCTTTGAACATCTGATGCTAAAATCTGTGCAATCATTTCAGTGACAATTACAACTGTTTAAGCACAAGTCTTACAAGAGACTGGTAGCTAAATGAAGTCATACTGAGCACAGTCAATGACATTAGTTCTAGGGAGTGAGTTCTTTGTTGCTTTTGATAGGATCTGCCACCAGCATTAACATAGTTTAAAAAATACTTAGTCTTATTCACACTACGTACTGAATTGTATTTGCCCTACTAGAAATTTTTAAAAGGTCACCACTGCACACTGGTTGGTGCAGTTAACCTAGAAAATATCACAGAGTAAGAATTTAAAAAAAAAAACACCCAAAAAAAAGAAATCTCAACCAGTGCCCACTGCAGAACAGTGTCAGAATACGTAACACTGGAGATTATCCAAAATGTTCTTGACCCTTACAGGCCTCCCCAGCCCAGGGCTGGTTCATTCAGTCAAAGCAAGATGACAATTCTGTATGTCCTTTTTAAAGGGGTGCTGTTGCTTTCCTTTGCATTTTGGCAACAACAACACCCATGTTACAAGGGTTAAAGCAATACCTGGACTGATGGAGTAGCAGTATAAAGGAAGAAAGCTGTCAGACATAAAAGCAACTATCTATGTTTTTAAGAGTTCTTTCCAGTTCAGAGGCCTGCTACAAGACTTGCAGTGGCTTCCATATTCTGTAACATCCCTACCCGAACACAGGCCCCTTCCTTTAAAAACTTATCTTGCAACTTTTGTTTCCTAAACTTATTCTTACTCTGTTCTTCCACCCCCATTTATGGAATTGTTACTACTGATTTCATGAGTACTCACAGAAAGAAGATTCTTACCTTCCAAAAGCTGTGCTTGATATTTTCCTGTTAGGGCTACATGGATACAGAAGGAATGATACAGGAATTAAACACTTATTTGATTAAATTTTAATTGCACAATGAAATATAATACTGACCTTTAGCTAAGTCAAAAGGTGATTCTATGAACAATATTCTTTAACAACTTAATCAAAAGCTGCAGTTACTAACAATGCAAAGATGAGTAGAGCCACAAATTACTTTGATCATTAATATTGTCAATTTGCAAATACTGTTACATTTAGCAGAGATTTGTCAGTGCAAATCAGAGCAAAGCTAACATTAGAAACACCACAATGGGACACTGAGTTAGTGATGGACATACATTCCAGATTCCCAGTTTTAGGATGATTTTTATAAACAGTTAGTTCATCCTTCCCCTTACTGCTTCCCAGTCCAGCACAGGAACTGAGGTGCTTTCCATTTTTACAGTTCCCTTCTGCAGCCAGAGACTGCTGTTCCCTAAATGAAGGTCCACACTGCAGACAACAGCACTGGCACCAGATGCAAACACCTTGCTGTATCTCCCAGGAAGAGGATGTGGCATTGCTCTCTTTGAGCCAGGCATTTACAGCCTCCCTCAAAAACCTCCCAGAGCCCCGGTGGGTCATGCTCTGGGTGTTGGCAGACCCTTGTGGGGCAGGAACACTGTTCATGTCAAGTGCTGCTGTGCCATCAAGAGAAGCAGCAGTGCAGTGTGCTCTGTCCCCGGGATTATGCCAACAGGCAGGACTCACATTCAGTTTCTAGGGGGAGCTAGAATCCCACCAACTAATTCCCTTAAAAAACCCTAGGTGATGTTGGAAGTACTTTCCAAATGCTCAGCACAGCTCAGAACTGGATGGAGCGGCAGAGGTAGAAACTCAAGGAAAAAGCTGAAATTGCAGAGTATCCCAAAAGTAACTTCTGCCATAAGAGTTTATAATTTTCCAAGTTCCCTTGAGGATTAAAAATAAAATAAAAATCCCACAGGAACAAAGTACCTCTGCTGACCAGTAGCTTTAGGAGAGGTGTATGCAAGGTAACATGCATTAGCTAAGGATCTGGAGATCCCTCCTTCCCACCTGGAGAATGCAGTAATTAACTGTAGATCTGCACTAAGCAGCACAGCAGATCTCACTTCCTGGGAAAAATTCCTGGAAATACCACTCTCATTCTGCAATTAAAGAGCTCATTGGTTAAAATATTTGAGTTTATTAATGCTGTCTGCACCTTAAGTCAGAAAAAGAATTACTAGCTAACGAAGAACAGCATTTTGGTTCATGCAAGATGTCAAGCTCTAAATTTTTTACTGTTTTTACTGTTTTGTAAGGACAACACTCGTGTAAGACAGAATAGGATACAGAGAAGGAGAGAGCTCACTCTCCTCCTGCTACTAATTGCTGCCATTTCCAGGGGGCATTACCAAAAGCAGTGCAACGGGCTGCTTACCTGTTTGCTTTCAAGTTTTTCAGCCTGGCTTCCAAATCGTTGAGGAGATTTATCTTTTTGCAGCACTGTGAGCAGTAAACATCCAGCAACTCGCTGTTATAAACATGCCTCATTTTTCGGGGGGTTTGGCCAGCACTGTTTGCAGGAAAGGAGAGATGTTACTGGCTGTAGTAACAAACCCACAACAGGCTTTCCTCCTGACTGGGTGTCAGAATCGCAGATGAGGGACTTGAAGAATCACCTCTAACCACGGTCATCTAATTCAGAGCTGATGATGGAGAGTTCTGTCCTAGGGCAAATCTACCTGTCTGAGCTGAGGCTTTCCAGAGGGTCTGGGTGTCAGTGGAAAGAACTAGCCTGGGTGCCCAGAAGAACAGCAAAAGGCATACAGAGTCCACTGTGATGCAGGCAGCAAAGGCAGCTACATTAGCATGTTCCACCTCAGCAATGCCCTCCTCTCATCTTGCACATCTTCCCATTAGAGTGTGGCATGCAAACTGAAGAGTCTTCTCCAAGAGAAAGACAGGAAGATGGAAAACAGAGTGGTTTGGCAAGAAGTCACACGAACCCCCTCAGATGGTAGGATGAAAGGAACCCCGGAATGAGGAGGAAGGGAGAAGTGGACACAGGTCTAAAGAGGAGATAACAGTAGCTCTTGGCATGACAAAGAGAAAATAAACTCAAATAAAAGAGAGCAATCATGGCATGAAGTGCACTGAGCCCCAGGAATGAGAATGAAAGGGCTGCATAAACCTGAGGAAGGAGGGGAAGAAGGGCACAAGCCATCCCTGTGAAGGGGCAGTGGAGAGGGGTGCTGGCTCTGCATGCATGAGAGAGGTGACAAGGCTGGATTGCAGAAGTGCTGGGGACAGAGGGGAGCACGTGGGGGCTGCATGCAGAACAGAAGGATGCAGCAGGGTTGCACAGGAGCTTGTCCTGTGTTAGCAATGAAGCACAAGACCTTTGTGTGCAATTGATCCAAGCAGACAAATCCTAGAGAACCTTCATGCTCAGCTCTTCCCAACCCTGCTCCCCCATTCCCTTGCCTGGGGAAGGACCGTGAAATCTGGAACTCACTTGGCCACAGGATATAAGAGCTGCAGAGACTGAGGTCACATGCAGGAAACCAGTGCACTCTTGTGGATTTCTAGCTCCTAAGAGACAGCAGCTACTTGCTTATGATAACCCCCTGTCCGTGTGCAGCACTTCCCCTCCCAGATTAGTGCTAAGGATTTGCAGCATCAGAACACCAAACAGAAACAGCTCTCTTGTAAGTCTTCTCTCACTGTACCAGGCTTGGTGCACAGTGCTAAACTGGTTTCCATCCTGCAGCAGATCCCTTCCTATACTAGCCCTGAACTGTGGAATCTATTGTCTGCAATACAAAGAAAACTCTAGAAGCAAAACAGCCCATTTATTTCAACAGAACCCAGCAGAAGTTATCAGAAACAGCTTATTTGCTATAGCTCTCATTCTTAAAGGCATTCTGACAATTGGAGGGCAGAAAATGAACTGATAACATTTTGCTTTTAAGGTGAGTATGTGTAACCAGTATAAGCTCTGGTCACTCATGCTCAAAAAAGAATAAAAATGAAAAATTGTTTGTTAATGAATAAGGAGCAACCTGGAAGATACAGATGAGCCAAGGTCAGAGTAGGCGTTGGTTCTGGTCTCATCATCAGGGCATGGGCTACTGGGAGTAAAATCCACATCATCTCCTTCCCCATAGTCTTCAAACTGTTCTTCATTACTGATCAGAGAGGCGGTGGAGTAAGTGGAGAGGTCAGATGCTGTAGAAGGGTTGTGAGGACTTGACCTGAAACAAGAGGTCAAAACATCTCGAAGGCCGACTTGGATAGCACCTCACCTCGCATGGAATCTTCCACCTTCACAGCTTGTCCCATCACTGGAAGTTGTACCCCACTTACATTGCGCCAAACCCCTGAAGTGCTAAATGCATCTGACGTGCAACTGACACAGTGCCTTAAAAGACATGAGCATGGGAATCTACAAACAAGCTACCTCAGACAGTTTTGGATCAACACAAGCCATTTTATTTTAAAGAGCACATCTTGACGATTCTCAGTCACCATTTCCACGTGGTGGTGAAGACCATGTAGGCACTTCTGCTCTGACTGCAGGAACTATGCAGACAACTCCAAACCCCACGGACTAGTGAGAGGAACATGTGTAAGACAAAGACTGTCGCTGTATTCCACAGAGAGATTCCCAGCAATCCTGATAAACCCTCTCCCGCACCCCATGAGTTCCAGCCACTCTCTTTTGTGTGGTCAGAAACAAACTCCAGCCCACCACATACCAGAATCACTCAAGCTACTGATGTGACCTAATGGAGAAAGGTTCCGCCCTTGCTCCCACCATGACAAATTGTGTTTTTCACAAGATAGATGGACCACAAGAAAAGGCTGCCTAACTACCACAGAAGTACCTAAAATAATGTCAGACAGGTAGGGAATGGCAGGGCCCTGTGCCCTCAGAGAGAAAGGGCACACAGGCAAACAGATCAGCAGAGCTAGGCACCACAGCAAAGCAGCCGGCAGAGCAGTTTTGGGCACATCACATCTAATAAAAGAGCAAGTTGGCTGTCCAGAGCCCAGACTGCCCTGCAGCCAGGCAGTGCACCTGAAGAGGCAGGGATTTGACACAGGTTTGCTCAGCTCCCACCCTGGCAAGGCATTCAGAGACAAGCCACTAAGTTCACATACAAGTAGGTCTCACAAACAAACCTTCCCCCTACAGAAAACCCACCTGGAAGGCCTGAAATAAGTGATACACTTGTGAAACCCTGGCATTGCCCAACACACTGCTCTTCCCACTGCAAAGCAGAATCCAGGGCCTCTGCAATACAGACCAGGCACTGATGGAATCTGCTGGCACTCTGTGCAGACTGGGTTAAGTTTTCCACTCTCTTTGCTTCAGTGCACAGTGTTTGCATCTTCAACTCCACCAGCTGAGCCATGGGACAGTAACTCCTGGCTGATGTTCTCCAGCAGCTCAACAGTATTTCCTCCCAGGTTTCTTTTGAGTCTACCTTGAGCCTCTGAACCTCTCTACAGGGAGAGTCCTCTTCCCGTAATACTACACTGGTGAGCTGTAAACAAGAGATGCACCAGTGTTCCTCTGGCAAGCATTATTTGCATATCCCTTCCCTCCAAAAGCAATTAGTAGAAGAGGAAGCCTGCCAACATTTCAGATGTATGCTCTTTTGTTTCTCCCGTTTTGATGGGATCCATTTATAACCTGCAATCATTTATCTAACTCACATTAACAGAAATTAGGGCAAGTCAAGCCTGGCACACTATTAAAGGATGAAGATAGGAATACTCACACTAGAAATAGATGAAACTTATCTAACAAGGCTCCTTGGCTGGGGGATTAGTGAGAAGCTCCACATCACAGTAACATCTACTCATAATGTGCTGCTGCGCCACGGACATACTGTGTATTGATTAGTATTAGATTTTTGGGAGATCTTATGATCTGTGCAGCTGCAACTGCTGTTTGCATCTCAGTGTAGTTACACCAAGTCAGTTTGAGAAGAAACTCCTCCCAACACTTCCACCCGGACTGGAGGTCTAAGAATCACAGTCATTTGCAAAGGAGTTGCTAAAAGCAGACGATTTTCCTCATTCTAACACTTTCTGAAGGAAACATTCAGGTGTTTTGGTGCCTTTTTTTTTTCTCGTTGGTTTGAGGGTTCTTGTTTGGTTGGTTTTCTAAAGTTATCTCCTGTTCTGCATGAAGCTTCCCAAGTGTTTTCCCCACAGATTTACCAAAGCTGAGGAGGCCTCAGAGGACAAACCAAGGTCTATTAGTGGTAGCACAGTAGCTCTTAGTAGTTCCTGCCTATTCTAGAAGGAGGGTGCAGGATGCACAATGCCTTTCCCATCCCCTTCACAAGAGCCTGACTGGCACAGCTGGCAGGAAAAGCCACTAATTTCAAACACAGCACAGGGAAAAGTCAGTTACTGCAAGGATGGGGCTTTGGAGAACTGGGAATGGCAAGCAAAGGAGAAAGTTTGATAAAGAGCTGATGAAAACTGTAATTATCTTGATAAATCTCTGAGATTGCTTGGGCAAATGGGAAAAGGTCAGAACTCAGCTAACTGAGAAATTCAGGAGGAGGGCAGGAATGAGGCTGCACAGGGAGCATCCAAGGAGGCCCAGGAGAGAAGGAAGACTGCCTTAGCAATGAACAAAGCTCAGGAGGCACAAATCAAGAAGACAAGCCAAAAGTAGGGAAGACAAGGCAGAGGCTTACAAAGCAAGCCCGGCTGGGCTCTGTCCTGTGGTACTGCGTTAACTCAGTTCAAAGGAAGATTAAATCAAGTTGAGCCCTTTTACCACCCCAGTCATCTTTAACCTTCACCTCCAGGTACACTCCTGGAAAGGGTCAGGTTAGGATTACAGAGACACTGGTGTTAACAGCAAACTATGGTTACACATGCACATGCCAGGACACCCCGTGTTAACACAATTTACTGTTGAACACTAAAGGTTATGGAAAATTAGAGACACAAAGAATTAATTTGGTACGTGAAGTTGCAAAGCAAATCTGCAGAGCCCGCATCATCAGGTAACCAGCTGTACAAAAGACTAAAGCAGCAGTCGTCACACTGAACTGCTTTGCAGGAAGCATTTGTTTTGACTACAGCATATAAAGGTTAAGGGAACATAGAAGATCCTAAGTTTGGGGGGATGCTAATGCAGTGATCCATCCAGGAGAGACCCAACGCTTTCACTTCAACACACAAGTCCTGTAAGTGCTCTCAGAACACGCCAGAAGGAGCCAGGACTGAGACCACCTAAACCACTCACAGGACGTGGACATCCATCTCCCTTACATTGCAAATGGATGCTAAGTTTCTAAATCCATCAGGCATGCTCAGCCTCCCACAGCAGGGATTAGTCACATAAAGGCTCCTTCCTCCTTGGCACAAGCCTTGGGACAGAGCTGCCATGGAGCAAAACCGGCACTCACTTGTCACCGGGCAGGAAGAGGCCCCCGAGCACACCGTCCTTGTCCTGGCAGATGTCAGAGGCCTCTGAGCTCTGGGCACTCTCGATGGCACTGTCCATGTCAGACTCATGGTGAACCTCCTGCTGTGCCAGAGTCATCCCGTCCTCATCCGGGAACAGCTCCGGCTCGCTGTAGGCGCTTTCGCTGTCCAAGTAGGCACAGTCCTGGATTTCACCACCCTGGCAAAAGAAGGAGTTGGGAGTCAGTTCAGATCACCCATTAAAGCAGTCAAGTAGATACAGGAGAAGCAATAACCCACCCTCTGGTTGCCCTGGTAAGCAAGAGGGATAATGAATAAAAGCCACAAAACAAAAAGCCAACCTGCTTTACAAAGCCAGTTCCTGCAAGTCTCTGAGGTAGCTTGTACCTTCCAGAGGGGCTCAAATACTGTCTCTGACTTATATGGGAGAGAAGGACACAACATCCAGGTATAAAATGCAGTAAATTTTGTCCTAATTTTCTAAAAAAAATGCACTCAAAGTAATAAATATCCTCAAAGTCTTTTAACAAAATGAGGCATCCTTTGAAAGAAGATAATACACGAGTCACTGAATGTTAGTTCCATGATTAATATTATAGATTAAACAAAAGCAAACCAGATAAGCCTAACAGTTCATTCCATCTTTGAGGATGGGCAAAAATACATAAGGTGAAAAAAGAGTTGGCAGGTGTTAAAATGTTTATGGTAAGTCTTGGTGATAATCAAAGATTTAAGAGAGCAGGAAAAAAAAGGCCGAAATCATCTGTTCCTGCTTCCTGGAACCACATGTCTTGATTAAGTATCAACTAAAATAAGACTTCATGCTCATTAATGCAACTTCTTGCTCTTGCTGTTCGTCCTCTCCCTCCCCTTGTTGCCCCACGAACACTCACATTAGCCAAGACAAGCAGGATTCTATTTGCTTGTCCCTGAGGAACAAACAAAAATTCTTACTTGAAAAAAATAAAGGCTAAGATCTTACTCTGTCCTTTGATAAGCAGCAACACAGGGCTGCTTTGACAATTCCCATCCAGGGTGACACAAAGAACTCAAAGCTCCAGAGCTTTGTCCTGCAAATGCTCTGACTCAGAGCTCCACTCCAAAGCTCACCTGGAAGCTCCACAGGCAGCCTGACCATTGAGCAAGTGAAGACAATCATGCATTTAAAGCTCAGTTCGCTGGCACAAGGAAGGGAGCATTTCATTCACAGATAAACCTCATGTTTAGGCACGACTGGCATCCTTCCCCAGGAATCCCAAGGCACTGGCAGCCTGGCACCACTGCCAGCAACCCCTGCCCTTCTGCTGAGCACCTTCACTGGGACACTGTCACAGTGGCACCACTTGTCACCACTCGGCTGCAAGCCAACTCCCACAGCCTCTGGACACTGCTCTGCTGAGCCAAGGAGGCTTAAACCCCCTTCTGCAGAACCAGAGATGTTCTGTGCTGATGGCACAAATTGTTCTCAGTGTCTTTTTCACTTCATCGTGACAAGACTCAGGCAGAAGCTGCACCTTTGTAAGATTTGCAAAAACTCCTATTAGAAATGCAGATCTCACCGGCCACTGTTTTTCCTGAAACACGAGTTTATATTAACCCTGAAATCTCCCAGCATATGGAGGCTGAAGAAATTCAAAACAACCCCACCTGCTCAAACCTCATTAACTAATGAACACCCGCGCAGGGAAAAGCACAGCATTGCCTGCTATGTTTGAATCTCCAGGTACGCATCGAGAGCACACACTGGGTGCATACACCTGAAACTTTCCTTAGGTATCACTCAGAGATGCCCAGAAGGATTTATTTACCCTTGGTTTATGCCACGCAGTATCTATTGAAGCCACGCTGACTCATGCAATAAAATTATAACTCCGAGCACCTCAGCAGGGCCATGGTCCCTCAGCCACAGGGAGCTGGTGGTTTGGCAGGTTGGACAGCAGCCCTAGAGCCTGTGCTGGCCCTGCCTCAGCCCCAGGTTCTCCAGCACACCTGACCTGCCCCTTGCACCATCACAGGCAAGCAGGGACAATGCCACTCTTGCTCTTTGCAAAGCACCTTGGGATCTACAAACAGCGCAAGCAGTCAGGCCTTTTCAGTAGGTGCTGAAAAGGCAAATATTGTTAAGAGCAATTAAAATGTTTCAGAAGTACCGAGGAGTGTTTGTTTATCTAACATTTCCCCGAAGTTTCCTCCCGCACGCTGAGCCCCACAGGCACAGAGCTCCCATTTCTCCTAACAAGTTTAATGCAATAAAGCCCTGACTGCTGTTACGGAATTGTACCAGCGGGTAAAAGTCTGATCCAGGAGGGAAAGTGAGGGGCACGGAGCATACAGTGCATCCCTGAAGTTGCCAATTAGCACGTCTTTTCCAGAGGTTTTGGTGAAGTCTCTGCTTAAGCAAGGTTTTATAGCAGGAAAATCTCACTGGTATTAAACAAATTAACGCAAGAAAGTAAAGGTCAATAAGATCACAAAGACTTCCTTTTTGCTCTCTGTAGGTAACACCACACATTCACTTTTTCTAATAATAGCCGAGCTGCTCTTTAAAAAGAGTCCATTAGCAATTAAATGTGCAGTGTCATCTATGCAGGCTGAGGGCTCACTCCTCTCCCCCGTCACTTTCTGGCAACTTAACCTTCACACATACACTCCGATGGGAGGGCTGATCCACAGCTACAGCACAGGCTGCACTGCCCACAGCCTGCTCAGCACCAGCGGTTCTTTTCCAAAGTGTACTTGTTCTGTTCCTATAGTTTTAAGTCCCATGGAAAAAAAAAAATAAGAAAAGAAATGAGCTTTTGGAGGTGATGACCCACGGTAAGACTGAACACCTGCTTTACAGCTTCTGAAATGCCTCACTGCAAGACTTGGGACCCCTCCTGGCAGCAGCTCCTCCCGTCTGCTGATCTCATCCTGGAGCTGTGAGCAGCTCAGGGACCGATGGGGACTGGATGAATGAAGAACATGGGCCAGCCAAGCTTGGAGAAGCTCCCCCTCAGCTGCTTCCTCCCACCAGCAGGCAGAGCCAACCCCACATCCCAGGCTGCCAGCCCTCCTCAAACCTGGCACAAACCTGCCACAAAGTGGATGTTTAGGAACCATGTCTCAGCTGCTCTTCTGAGCACCCGGCAGCCAGAATCACACCCTGAAGACTCTGGCCCCTGCAAACCAAGCAGCACCAACAAACAACCCTGCCAGGAAGGCTCAGCTCCAGCAGCTGCATCAGCTGCTCTTTCGTGCCTTCAAGTGCTCAAGGTCCCCTCCAGTCGGTGCTAACACTGTTTCAGCAAGATGTATAGCAACCAGGACCAGTGACAGCCCCTGTGCTGATGCATGGTCTCCGTGGGTAGGAACCACGTGCTTTGCTATGAAGTTTTAAGAGCCCAGGGGTGTGTAATCACTACACAGCTAATAATGCAGAGTTCCAGGCACAAGGATACCTCTAGTGCAGATCCTGTAAAGCGTGAAACAAGGATAACACCACTGAGGTGTCCCTCCAGATCCTTGGTGAAACCAGCCTTCAGTAAAACTGTCACACTTACACATTTAATTAAAGGTTTTCCTTCTGTGGCCTGAATAACCAGTATGAGAACATAAGCAAAGCACCTTTAAAACAACTAATACGGGTTAAATAAGCTACTACGAGAAAAGAGAAATGGGGCATGTCACTTGTAAACAATATACAGGCACCCACACCTTCCTGACTAAAGCTGTGAGTTATTTGAAGCTGCAATTGTTCAGTGACCAGAGTTTCTCACAGCACCATACTTTCGGTGATGCCATGCAGCACAAGCTGCTTACAGACCACACCTATGGAAATTAAACTGTTAAAAAAAAAAAAGCAAAGAATAAGAAAAGACTGATTGCACACCTTAACATCTCAAATTATTCCTTCATATCATAGATATCTACAGTACTCCATGTACCAAATTAGAGGTTGGCAAGAACAAGTGTTATTCAGGTAGCCTTAAAAGATCTAACTTGAGTTTAAGGAGAGTTTAAAAAGTTGAACGATGAAGAGACACTTCCAGCCTGAGTCATTTGTTTCCAGTGCACATGTCATTAGCCTAAACCAGTAAGAGAATGAGGTTCTGACGCCTTGAATATGAATCACTGTGGCTGTCATTCTGCTAGGCAGTTCCCTTTGTTGGCTGAGTCAAAAGAGGTAAGTTGCTGCTTATGATCTTGGAAGAGTCACATTAAAAAAAATATGCAAAAACCGAGCCCTGAAAGTTAAAATACCACCAACACAACATAGCTGCGGGTAGCTTTAAACCTGTAAGTGCTTTGCACTTTATCTCATCGGATGCTCAAGATAACTCCAAGTGCTTCACAGGCAGCCGGCCAGACGCTTGTATTGCAACTGCTGAATATTCAGCAACAGTTTGCTCTATAGAAGCACCTGCTGCCCAGAGATCCAAGGCCACTTCACAGAAACTAATGAATTCCCTTCCTCGAAAGAGGCGATTGTGTGGCTGTATTGAAGGCAGATGAGTAAGCCCGGCCTGCCTTTGCAACAGCCACCCCAAACAGAAGCAGGAGCCAGAAGACAGAGATTCCCATGGGTTCCTTCTGATCCTTGTGGGTCAGGATGGGGGCGTCAGCATTAGGTGGGTATGGGAATACAGCTCTGCCTTGGCCTGCAGTGACCTGACTAGGCTTTCCCAGGTTGGAAGCAATCCCTAAAATATGCATATAAAGCAGCTGAAAGCTAGTAACTTGGCTGACGGACAGGCTACATGACATGCCTACATCAACACATTCATGCTGAAGAGCAAACCTCATTAAAATTCACTCCCATCACAGCCAAATCACCAGCACCCCTGACATTTAGACAGCTTCACAGTATGACAGAGGAGACAGGGAAGAAAAGAGGATCCAAGTATCCCACCAGTGTGCAATTTGATTGGTAAGAGCTGGTCCCACCGCGCACAACCAGGGACATGCAATGCCACGTGCACACCAGCCATGGCACTTCCCTCACCAGGATCACACCCCCAACCTGCACTCTGACAACCTGACTCTGCCAGGTGTGGGGCAGGTGTGGGGCAGCTGCGAGGCTGAGTCCTTGCACCCTCTCCAGTCACTTTCTTCACCACAACTGGAAGGGAAGAGGAGCCACGTGGAGAAGTGCCAGGCTTGGCAGTCCCAGGTGATTGCTCCTTACTGCTGCACATCCATCGTGAGAGAAAATCCAGGCTCTCTCATCTTTATTTAAGCAGCCACTGCATTGGAAGGCAAATATTTCCTTAATTACCGGGTGACAAAGAAGGGTGTGAAGCATTTCTCACTAATGCGTCTTAGAAACAGCCACTCCTCTACAAACATTTGCATATTTACACCAAGCGGGCTATGAACTCTTTTTTTTTTTTTAAAGCACGGGTTCTCCCCAGCATATTTCCCTTCCCTTTTCCGTTGTCACGCAGAGGTGGGGAGGTGCTGATCTACCCTTTGATCTGACGGGAAACTACTGAAGAGGAAAATGCAGAAGCACCGAGTGAGACCACACATGTGCATCTGTAGCTGGGGTGTGAGCGAGTGCCTGCCGGCTCTCGCCCACATGTGGCTCTCCCCCACGCAGCTGTGGCAAAGCGGGGGCTGCTCGCAGGTAGGCTGATGGGGGAGGCAGGAACTCACAGACACTGCTTCCATCTCCTCCTGCAGCACGGAAGAACACCCAGTCTCCCCACACAGCTGGGAGGATAAAAAGCTCTCCGAGTTCAAGACCGGTTTGCAGAGCATGGTTATTTTACCAAGCTGTTCAAATAAGAAGCTATTTTAGGGCCACGGGTTAGTTTGTTCAATGCAATAGCTTCCTCTGACTGTTTTGTTACTCAAATCTAATACCTGAAGCTCGGTTTAAAGCAAAGCTTCACACAGTGCTGCTGTGGGTATTGGAAGGGGCAGGTTTATTCCTAAAATACAAATCCAGGATCAAGTGCTGGACAACATCCTAGAAAGCCAGTGAAGAGACCCCAGAGGGCAAGCTCTGCCTGTGCTGCAGTGCACTGCCAGCCTCTGCAGGATAACATCTGTATCCCATACAATGGTGCAATTCAAGGACAACAGGTTCTGACTGAAAGACCAAGCTTCAGCTTCTGGACTGTTCCTGCTGAACCACACGAGCAGAGGGCACAGGGGTTCTGAAAGGCTGCTTTGTGCTCTGGATGGGGAGTTGAAGCTGCCGTGCCTTTTCCAAGGCAGGGGAGAAAGGGCACATGCAGCCTGGAGCCAGCCAGGGAACGGCAGGAGTCAGGAGTGGTTACACTCTGCTACCTGTCACTTTAATTGGCCCTAATAGAGATGCCAGACCTCATCATGCACAGAGTCCAGATCCAAGCACTCCTTTTCACAGGTCATTGTTTATGCTCTGAAAGTTTTAACATTAAAAGATTTTAGCAGACTGCTAATTTGATCCTCTAAAGGAAGTGAAAAAAGAAGAAAAGCCCTTCCCTTTACTTTGAAGTTGTGCTCTGTCACTCCCTGGGCTGCTTCCCACTACTGGGCTATCATACACTCATCAGCCATCACTGGAGCCTCATCAAAGCAAGGAGCATCCCTTTGCTCTTTGGGATTTCATCCTTAGGATGAAAAAAACATTCTAATCTGGAGTGTTAGGAAAAAGACTACATCACCTTCAGCATGGATGGGGCCAGCACATCAACCACAGACTTCAGAATTAACCCCACCACATCGTTTGGCACCTTGTTCCAACATTGCTTAGGACACGTTCAGCTCCGAGCTGCAAGACAGTTTCCTTTCTCTTTCACATACCTAGAAAAAGTGGTGCAAAGCGGCCCCATGCTGCTACACCACGAGCAAGTCACAAACACCACTCAGGAAACTCCTACGCTGTCCACTCCAGTAAGAGCAGAAACGAGACCTAATAATCCGAAAGGTCTCTGGTAACATTTCTAGAGCAAAATGCTCGTGACTGTGCAAGCTGCCAGACCTCTGCAGACTGGTACCACGGCCCTTCCCACACAGTGACCTGCTGGGACAGCCCACAGAAGGTATCCCCCTGCCACCCCTTCCCCGGGGACAGGACACCCAGGTCTGGCAGCTCTATGTTGAAATGAGCTGTAGGCAACTCAGCATTGCCTTTGCAGCATGTGTGGGGGTGCTGCAGACCTTGGATTATAAAAGCTGGTGTGCAACCAAAAAAAATACTCATATTTGCCTAAAAAGATCTGCACAGCAGATAATAAATGTGACATAATTAACCCTCTTGAGAAGCCTTTGCCTTGAGATGAGACAATCTTATTCTATTTTTAAAAAGTCAGAACAGCAGTAACAGAGAGGGAGGACAGAAAACGTCAAACTCTTACCAGGGTTCAGCGGCTGGGAGCGATGCTCAGACTTGTCCCTTTTGAACTTTCCCTGTGGGGCAGCAGGGCCAGCCAAGGCAGCTCTGGCACACTGTGGGAAGCAGCATTTACCACTGCTTTGGCATGGACACTCGGTGGCAAAATCAGGGAGGCCACGGTGCCCTGGGTGCCTGTCAAAATGTTCCTCCCACAGGAAACACAGAGCTGCAGCTCATGGGTAAAGGTACCCCAAAGATCCCCAGTACGGACCAGCCTTAAAGACCAAGGGCCAGAGCTATGGCCAGATCACATTATTTTGAAGCAATGCTACAAGTGAACACCTATATCAGGACAAAGAGAGCTGGAGGCTACTTGCGAAGAAATGTCTTTATTTTAAGCCTAAAGCAGAGTCCAGCACTCAGCTCTCAGTGCAGTTCCCTAATTAACCAACCCTGTACTTATAAGATGCATTTTGTAACTGGTGTTTGCTGCTCAGGAGACAACTCAGCTCACACGCCAGCATGTTTTCCTTGACAAGCCTCAAGGTCACCCAGTCGGGTGCTCAGTAAATAACAAAAAAAAACTTGCATCATCTTTGCCTGGGGGTGCTGCAGGCAATGGGTGAAGAGTTCCTTGAGCTGATTTAGTGCTCCCCCAGCCCTGACTGGGCCAGGAGAAGGAGGGTACTCCTGGCACCTCCAGAGCACCATTAGGAACAGAGGAACAGGAAGAAGCTGTCCCAGGCAGGAACAGTTCTGCCTATGTTTGAGCTAATTATTTACAGGAAAGCTGGTCAAACTCCCTTCCCCCAAAGAACTTGGCAATTATAATATTCACATTTCTTTTCTATACTGCTGCAAGTTTGGCCTCCAGCAAACACAGGGAAATAAAGTAATTTAAAGAAAAACAAAGAATAAAGACATTTTTGCCTCACAAATTGGATTTCTGTCTTGCCACCCACCCGGATTAGATTACACTGCAGCCTCCAGAGGGGAGGGATGCTTGGGGAATGGGAGCAATTTCAGACCCCAAGAGGTAGAGAAACATCTCGAGTTTCTCCAGCACAGTAAGAAATCCAGCCATGCCTGATGATGACTAGTTTATATTGGCAAGCAGAGGGAAAGCATTAAGGATGTGGCTTTGCTCTAGTTTATACAGAAACACTTCCCAGAGCTCATTGGTCACTCTGAATGCAGACAAGCCTGAAAGGTAATTTACTTCATGTTTAAGAAACACTGAAGTACCTCTGAAGAGCTCCTCATTAGGAGGAGGAAGGAGCTCCAGGACCTTGGCTGCTCTTCAGCTGGTGGCTGGGGAAACCACAGGTTGAAGTGTCTCCGCTGCAGGAATAACTGGAATTGCAGCCTTTATCCAGCAAAGATCATAAGCACTGATTTTTTAAAAATTTTAGTCTCCCCATCGTTTACAAAAGACATTTTATTTCTTTTTAAAGAAATGCTCTCACATATCTGCTCTTTTACATTCTTACAGT
Organism: Sclerurus mexicanus; assembly: GCA_013396755.1. Lineage (NCBI taxonomy): Eukaryota > Metazoa > Chordata > Aves > Passeriformes > Furnariidae > Sclerurus > Sclerurus mexicanus. The sequence goes on from VWZF01002935.1 coordinate 451,978, forward strand.
GAAGTGAACACATTAATTGCAGAAAGGCTGCCAAGCACATCATTGAGCTGGACCATGACAAACGTGAATTAAGAACCCACTGATCATAAACTCTGGCTCAGTCAACAAGCTGCTTTTTCACTTACACAGTAAAATACACACATAGGCAGGAGATATTTCTACCCTTGAACCTGCACAGACAACGCAAAGGGGGACCAAGTAGAAATCATTTATAACACCAGTCTGCATGCTGAAAACAGGATTCAAAGGAGAGCCATATGCAGAGACCCCCTACCACTAACCAGCAGTATTTGTTGCAACACAGTGCCCAAAGCACTGTTTCGTGTTGTCAGAGAGGACTTACAGAGCCTATCTTATGTTCAGTGTAGCAATCAACCTACATGACTAAAGAAAGAATAAAAGGAGTGACACTACTATGCTGCAATTCAGAATTTAAGGGGTCAGCTACCCAAACACGGCAAGCGTTTGAGAATATAAACGTTTGGATAATGGTTAATTCAGCAGAACCCCATAATTAGTTTTACAACCATTTAAAATATTTCATTAGGACACTGTATTCAAAAAACTGAAAGTTAAGATCAAGCTCTGCTCAGCACACCTAACAGCACCAGTTAATCAATAACGGGAGCAAAGTGATTCCATTCCCCCTGGTATTTTGGCATGGGAAGTGTTTTGTTTTGCAGGCTTTGCACATGGCAGAGATTCCCCAACCACCCTGGTGGTAAGAGCCCTGACAAGGCAACCACAGCTGAGAAACATCTGCACATCAGGTGGCTTTTGGGAGACTTGCTGCTGTTTGCAGTAATTCTTCAAACAACAAAGTTAAAAGAAGGCCATTAAAAGAGTTTTTAAAAACTGCTTGAAGGCTGCCACATCTAGTGTTGGGTACAGCTGAAGCTCCTCTCAGTTTGGGCAGATGCTGCCAAACAGCCAGTAAAAATTCCAGTCTCTGCTGTACTCAGCTGCATGAATAATATTGCCCGCTACTGCACGTATCTGGTGGGGACTCTATGGTATTCCCACCTCCCCAAAAACCAGAAGGTCCACAGGCAGAAAAACCACTTACATTTAGGAAAAGGCAATCCAGTGTCAATCACTGGAGGTAACCCCACGCTCAGGGTGCCATCTGAGTGGAGTAGGACTATTTTCAACAGAAGCAGTTATGACAGCATATCAAAAGGGAGCAAATTAATCACAAATCATACTGGTATAGAGGCCTGAATACAGGTGCCATGGAGTGCACGCTCAGGGAGCCTACTCTGAACCCATTTCAGAAGTTTCCTCGTCTGTGCCTCCTCCTTAACATAAGTTGATAAATCAGCAAAGTAACATGAGAATAAATTGTTACCTGTGTCCCCAAAGCCACCAACCTTACAAATCTGCCAGAGGCAATGAAGATACTGCTAACAGCAAAGCAACAACATTAAACTGCCACTCCAAAACAGCAGCACAACACACAGAGCAAGGACAGCGTTTGCCTGCCCCAGGATCTCTGTCACACATCACTTCTGCCTAACAGAACAGCACAATTGCCCTTCCCCATTTCAGAGACCCGACAAACAACTCCAGGCCAGGCACTGTTCACGTTTACACTCGCAGTGCTGAAGGCTTCAGAGGAGGATCTCCGCTGTGAGCTGCTTTCTTGTGCTGCCAAGCACATCTAACACAGGCCCATCAGAGGCATCAGGGCAACCCGGGTGCCACACCAGGGCTACGGGCAGCACCTGCAGCTCCAGCACACACTGCCGTGACAGCCACACAACCAACCGCAAATCATTTTTTCCTGCCTATGTCACCAGCATCCCAGAGCCAGCAAACGCATTCAGAACCGCAACTGGGTATTAGAAACATTCAACAGTAAGTAATGGCAACCCAAACATATCGCCAGTGCCACTGAAAATAATTACAGAACAAGCCCCTTGCTTGTGTTCATCCTTAAAAAGTAGGTTTTTTCTCCTCTTTCCTTTTTAAAGGTTTAAATCCCAGCGATTTGGGCACCTGCAGGTGATAGAACTGAGTGCTATACGAGGCTCAGCTGTACGGGGAGACACCCCCTTCTCCCCCAAAACCCCAATTTCACCCCACACGGCTGCTGGCAGCCACGTACGGTTTTGCATTTCCCCATATAACACTATCCCCTAGACCTGCTCACTTCCACAGCGAGTCCAGCCTTCCAGCACACACAACTCCGGAGCGAAAAACCCCTCCTTCGGCAAAAAAAAAGAAAATAAAAAACAAACCCAGCAGGGTTTTCGCTCTACCTGCAATTTCCTGCGTTTCACTAAAACGCAGATAACCGCAGCACAATCCTCCGAGCCGCTTTCCCGGGGCTCCTCGATGCCCACCGGCTGGAGCGGCCTCACAGACCCCCCCCCCTTCCAGCAGGAATCCCCCTTTTCTCACTCCGCAGCCAAGCGGGACGCTGCGACGCGGAAACCCCGCGAAAACACCGCCGCGAACTTCCCCCTCACCGCGCACGGAGACGCCGGCCGGCTGCTGGCCCCCTCCTCCTCCTCCAGGTCCTGCCGAGCTGCCCGTACCTGGCGCGGCGCCGGGATGTCGGTGCGGTGCCCACGCCCCGTCCCCGCCCCGCAGAGAGGGCGGGC
>VWZF01002935.1:454758-554164 GCA_013396755.1 Sclerurus mexicanus
GAGGGATGCGCGACAGGCTGGTGGGTTTTAGCTGTGTGCGGGTTTGCTCAAAAACAATTCGGTGTGGCTCGGGATGGTCCGTGATTAAAATTATACGTTATTGGTGGGGAGAGGGGGAGCTGCTTGGGGTTCCTGAGGAATCAAACTTGGCTTAAGACCCAGTTCTCTACATATATAATTTTATATGATATATAATATTCATATAGAAATATATTTATAAAATATATGTTAATTATATCTTTATCTGTAACTTGTATGTTTTTAGATAATTTTATATAATTACATGTGTGACCATGGCACAGGTTGCCCAGAGAAGCTGTGGCTGCCCCATCCCTAGAATTGTTCAAGGCCAAGCTGGATGGGGCTTGGAGCAACCTGGGCTAGTGGAAGGTGCCTGCCCTGCAGGGGGGCTGGAAGTAGATGGTCTTTAACATTTCCAACCCAAACCATTCTATGATTCTATGTGTGTGTGTGGATATATGTATATATATATATATCTATATCAAATTTCATGCCTATGGTGGGCAGAGACCTGTTGGGAAGCAGGGTGTGGTGAGAAAATAACAGAGCAGATCTGGGTGGGAGCAGGTAAAGCATCACCTCACTGTGGGCAGCTGCAGCCACCAGCCTTCCCACCCTGAGGTCATGGACAACTTTCCTGTGGGTGGTGAGTCTGCAGGAACACATCTGAGATGCCAACAGAGGACTTTTATGAACCAATTTCGGTGTTTTGATGCCTGGGAAGTGAAGGGGCTGCCCTGGTAGACAAGGCCCCAAGGGCTGCCAGGTCCCCAGGCAGGGACAGTCTCTGGGGACACCAGGGTTCACTGGGGATGACCCCAGCTGCCTGGTGTACCCTCATTCCCACAACAGAGCGATGATAAAACATGTGTACAGCCTCCCAGTGATGGTGGTGCCAGTGTAAAGCACCCTCAGTGTGCTACAAAGCAAACCAGATCCTGCTAGGAAGTGATGTCTGTTTTGTCCTTGATTTTAATCCCTTCGGTTACAAGATAAAGAGAAGCAAAACAAAAAGGCTGAGAACAGTCACACTGACTTTGTTATTTTACATTCACTTCACTTCTTAGAGGTTGTGTAACTTCCTTTTTCGCAACACCTCGTAAGAACTGTGTTTACTGTGCTGTCTGTGCTAATAAAGTAAAAAATAAAGAAAGAAAATCTGTTTCTGTTGCTTTGCAGCAGAGAACTCCAAGGCAGAAGGGGGTATTATTTCCACAAAACCCTGCCCTTACTGACTGTGACAGTTTTCACTGTTGTGTTACACATGCAGACAAGCACCTCCCTCCCAACCTCAAATGTACTGAATCCAGCCATATTCCAAACCCTGTTTTTAAAGTAACCTTCAGGTATTTCAAAAGAGGCAAAGCTCTTCAGGGTGTACTTCAGTAACAGAGCTCATATACAGAGTTACAGAGATGCTGTAAATGTAAGTCATTGAAAGATCATTGAAGTACTTTATACTTCTATCCTCAAATCTTTTGGATTTTACTGTGTCCAAAGACAGGGCATTTTCCAGAGAGGCCCAAGAGTTACTTGAAGCAGGAGATAAGGAAAATCTCAGAAAACAGACCAAAGCAGGCAGACACAAGCCCACCACACAAACCTATCCACCAGCTTAACATGGCACGTCCCAGGTATTGCCTGAGCTTGCCCTCCTTCTCATCACAGCCAGCAACTCCTAAGTGTGAAATATTGCTGTTCAAAAAGTGAGAGAAGAGAAAGAAATTCATTAGCCTCAATTCTTATGTGCAATGCTTAAAGCAATCACTGACTCAACACTTTATGCAGTTCATTGAAAGAAAATGGAAAGAACTCCCTCTCTGCTGAGCAGAGCAGCATTGGAAGGGTGGGGGATGCCTTAGGGTTAGTGCAGCTTCAGCCAGCACAGGCTCACTGGGACTCAGCAGGGCTCAGCTCGGGGCAGGTCCCTGCACCCCTGGGACTCAGCAGACCCTGGCTCCAGACCCTTCCAGCTTGGGAGCTCTCCTGGAAAGCTGAGAAGCTGGTAAGGAGCGGTGTAACAGGGATCAAAAACACCTCCCAGACATCCTTCTACTCATTAATCTAAATGAACAGGAAAGCAATTTTTACAGGACAGATCTAGGGATAGACAACTGCACTGCTCTATTAAATAGGACACTACTAAACTTTGCTTTTCCTTTCAGTATTCAATTGCAAAGAGACAATTGTATGTCAGGGGTTTACTGCAGAATAAACAGCAATCATAAATGAAATAATTACCTGCACAGAACATTTTGTAATGGTTTCCTGAAAGCTGCAAGTCAGAAGTGTTTGTTTTGCTACATTGTGAAATGGTTTCTGACACAGAACCATTAACCAACACAACTCTACTTTCAATAGCTTGCAATGAGCAAAAAGTAAAATAAGCATTAATGAGATAAAGCAGCAATAGTTAAAATTAGTATTGTAACAGAGATGTTAAGAACATAAGCACAACTCTGTGGTACACCAGCTGCATGTACTACTCAGTTTGCCACCGAGGGCTTTGCCATTTATTACACAGTAATAACTGAGAAGGCACAAATCTCTCACTGAGAAAAGCGTTTCTCATAAAGGTCCTAGAAAATGTACGAGGTTTAAACAATCATTGTTTATTAAGGAACAACTAATAAAATCTTTATTAATAACCCTAGCCATAATACAGGTCCATTTCTCACTCCATTAAAGTTAAGCCTGATTAAGTGGAGATTGTTATAAGTTTGGTCTCCATTGAGACAAAAACCTTATTTTTACGTATTTCATGGTAAAGTGACAATCTTCTGTTTAATATCACTTACGACTTGTTTCCTACAAAGGGAAATGCAGAGCACGCTGTTGTGGCTGAGGGAGGGCAAGTGGCCACCACTGGCTTCTCTTGGAGGAACGGGGACTAATTTTGGGAGTGACATAGGCCTAAGAGCAGGGGAAGGGTGTCTGCCTGCCTGCCCAGCAGCTTGGTACGACCGGCAGCTGCAGCTCCACTGAGTCAGCGCCACGGGAGGAGATGTTGCGTGCTACATTCTTCCCTTCTGAGATTGGAGCCTATTCTCTTGTCACGATTTCAGGCAGCTGAGGAATTTGTGCAGGTTAGTAATTGCTCAGATGACCACAGACACTGAAATATGCCCCAGGCTCCACGCACAGTTTGCATGAATGGGATCTGCACATCGAGACCCCCTGTAGCAGGGTATTTTGTGACTCCATCAGCTGCAGAACTGCTGCTTTTGAAAGGAAAGCCCTACAATGGCAGATATGCTCATCCAGTGCCGTAAGAGCTGGCCCCTGAAAATGGAAGGGCGTTCCTTCACACCCACCTTCCATCTCAATCCATCTGTTTTTTATCCAAATCCCACCTGCCACATGCCTACTTTTACAGAGGTATTTGCAAAGGAGTGTACTCTTGATTCCTGTCCAGGATTTGAGTTTGGGATAGTTAACAACCACCTGATAATGGAGAGTTAACTTCTATCCCCCTTACCACAGGAAAGAAAAGAGATGGCTACACTGGCAGAAGGATGCTTGGTACTGCCAGATCCCACATCCTGAGAAAGGTGCTTGCAGAAGCATGCCAGAAGAAATCTGGGGAAAATATTCATATTTGAGTGCTTAAGAGGATGATTACTGAACACATAACTGCCTAAATCACAACCACTGTTGATTCCTTTCCTGTGAGGGGCGTGAGGCATGGCAGGGCGGTTGGAATGAGATGATCTTTAAGGTCCCTTCCAACCCAAACCATTCTATGATTCCATGATTCTATTATTTCCAGTAGCACCTGGAGTACCTATTGAAACCAGGAGCTCCTGGCCAGAAAATGCTGGGCAGGGAATGTTGTTGAAAAGGTTTATGGCAGGACAACCTGCTGATCTGGTACAAAGCACCGCAATTTCTCTGGAGCAATTCTGAACAAAGGCTGGCACCTCCTCTGCTGTTCCAGAGGCAGAATTTTTCCTCTGAATCTCACTAACTCATCCCTCACAGGCGAGTCACCCTAATGACAAGAAACTGGAGCTGAAATGTGAAGAACAGAGACTAATTAATAATGAAGATAATGAGATCACTGGAATGTATATATCAAACCTGCATCTTAATTATCTCCTGAAAACTGGCAACTCCAATCATGTTTCAAGAGCCTTTAATCATGCTCTCTCTGATGAATATTGGTGCTTATTTTGCAGAGACATATGTAAAAATACCTTTTGTATATGTTTTTTCCCTACAGTAATAGCTGGCCAAGTTGCTACTGCGTGTAACTGCTCTGCTTCAAAATGAGATATCGCAGACTTTTAATTACAGCTGGTCTGATCTTCATCTCATCTCCTCTCATCTTATTTTGGAGTGCTTCCTTTGAAGGAAATGCAGTAAGACTGGTGTGAATTACTGCAGTATTATTATGAATCCCTTTTATTATGACAGAACAAACCAAGAATGATCCCTAATTAAGCTAAGAAGTTTCTGCAGAAACACAAGGAGCATACAGTCCCTGCCCCAGAGACCTTACAATTAGGATAGGCAAAGAGAGACTTTGAGGGAGGGAAGAGGGGACAGAGGGAGCGCAGAGTGAATGCGCTCCCGACTACAGTTTGTTCCCATGACTTGTCTGAAGGGGAGGCTGGGACAAGGCTGAGATGGGATGAACACAGGAATAGTGTGCAGCTGTGGAGATGAAGACTGTAGAGGGGAGAGAAGCAGGCTGCGTTTACAGCCAGTAGAGCCTATGCAGAACTTTCTGCAGCTCCCTCCCTGCCCTCCCCATCACTTCATCCCTGGATGCGGTGGAGAGGTCAGCTCCAAACTACAGCTGCACAGGAACATTGCTCTGGGTGGAGCAGGCTCAGCTCAACCCCTGCTCCCACTCCCAAAAAAACAAGACCCCAAGAGTCTGCAGAGGGGCTTATTTTAGTAAGTAAGGAAGCAGCTCTTGAGACTCCACACCACGGGGTGGACCATGGGGGTCTGCTCTCCCCATGACCTGTAACATCAGCGAGAGCAGAGAGCTTGCTCGTGTCCTGCCTGCAGGAACAGGGCAGGCAGCCAGGCAGATCAAACAGCTTGGGTCAAACCCAGCTCACAAGAGAAGGTCTCTATGCAAGACGAGAGCACTGAAGGCAGGATGGGGTTGGCTGAGGGCCCATTAGCATCAAATCCTTGGGCCTATAATGAAGTTGGACTTGACTCTGTGACATGCAATTACAGCACAAAGGCATTTTGGGGGACTTACCCAGTGCTCTCTCTAGAGAGGAGCTACTTGTAACCTCTTTGCCATTGGTAGGTTACACTTTAGTTGCTTAATGAGGCTGAGTTTGGAGAGATTTTCTGTGTTCCTCTCCAAAACCCCTCATGAGGGACAAGTAGTCAAGAACTGTGAGTCCAAAGGCCAGATAATAGAACAGGATGTGCAGCCCCTCTGAAAAGCAGTTTATTTTTCTCTTATCACTGCAACTGTAGCATTAAGCATTTTTTTGTATCAAGCTCTGAAGGAGTCTCATAATTACAGTTGTGAATCCATGATTAAAGCACCTTTGTCAAAAGCATTACAAAATATGCCAGACACAAAATCTGTTCTATTCAGCCTTTGTCAAAATGCCCAATTATAAGAAATAAACCAACAGGCTATGTGAGCCATTTCAAGTGAAAAATACGTAGCCTGTCCTTTAGAAATGCGCTGGGAGGACTCTGCAGACTGAGGGCATGGACACGTTCACTTCACGGGTAAGAGCATGAAGATTGCAGGGGAAGTGTGAGCATCCCTCAGCCACCTCTGAAAAGAAACCAACAGGGAGCCAAGCAGCTCCATATTGCAGCAGGAGGATGGAATCACATTCGCTCAGCTGTCTGTGCTGTGGCAAATTGACTCTGCCCCTCCATGGCTCCGGGTTTTACTGCCAGACCTACCTGAGCAAGCCAGGAGGTGAGCCTGGAGCTGTGGATGGAGCAGGGGGTTCTGACAGCCCCTCTGACAGATGTGAATCCTCTGGATTCTGCTCTGCATGGTCTGCAGAAGACAGCCTGCCGCTTAAAGAACATGCCTTTTGGTAGTTTCAGCTCTGAGCATGTTTTCATGATGCTTTTAACCCCTACTTTGTATAACACACCTTGTCAGCAGAGTAAGGGAAATGAAAAGGAACCAGCCATCCAGGACTAGAATAATTCATGCTCACCAGTGGCTAATATTTCTCTCGTGACACATGCTGACAGCAAGGCTGCAGAACAGAACATCCTAAAGCAAGGCAAAGGCTGTACTGAGCTCACAGGTGCAACATTTTGGTCCTATGGCTTGTTTGCATTAACACATCTCTTTAATCACACAATCACTTCCCACTGGTCTGGATGTGTTCAGGACACAGGCTGGATGGTGCTCAGTTTATCAGCAACTATCCAATATCTGCTGTAGTCTCTTGATGAAAGTACAGCTTCATGTCTTATTTATGGCTACTACTAACAGCCTGCTCCGTAGACAGAACTATTTATCTCCCCCCAAGCTTTTCTGTGGTGTTCATCACTCTGACATCTGAGTGTTCTGCAACGATTAATTTATCTTCATAAAGTCTCTTCAAAATGAGAGAAGATGGTATTCCCATCTTACAGATCAGGAGCTCTTGCACAGACAGATTGAGGTCAAACATTTCCGCTCATCATAGGTCCTGGTATGAAATGTCTCAGATCTCAATTTTTTTAGATATCTTCAGATATAATGCCAAAACAAAAATCTCCTGGTTCGTGTGTTCAAAGAAAGCTCTGACTGGCTTCTTACAAAGTCAGGTACAAGAACAGGAGAGGATTAGGGACTGTAAATGATGGTCACCAGAAAGAAGGACGAGAGATTTCCCACCACCAGTGTCAGGAATACTGAAACCCAATACAGATAACCCATGTGAACGTAAAACACGTTATGAGCCCTTGATGAAGCAGCAAAGTATACTTTAGAAAAAACTATACAAACAGGGATCTTTTCTGCCTTTACAACATAGGACCAAATCCTGAGAGCACAGTTTAAGGTAGGAAGAATTGCAGGTTGTCTCCACTTCTTGGGGTCTGGCCCATTAAGCCTGGACAAAATCAGAAAGCTTTGTAGTGTAGAAGACCACCCTGGGAAGGGAAGCTTTTGTTTTATCACTGTGTTAAAAGCATCTGTGGATCAAATGTGCCAGTATCACTTTACAGCACGGAAACGCCCGCCCAGGGGACTCTCAAGACTCATCTTTTCAAACGCTGATACTTCTTTGTCAGTTTTAATAAAAGACAGCTACAAAAACAAAGTGGGCCATGTGGTCTCAATGAAGCAGAGACCGTGGCAAGCAATAATAGCAACAATCTGCACTTACTTGCTAGGGGAATTTGCTTTTAGCAGCAACATCTATATAACATCCCACCACTCTAGACCTCCCTTCAATTTTCATTTGGACAATGAGCCCACTGTGCCCAAAGCACATCTGTGGTGATGGAGACTTGCAAATCCAGGACAGTGTTTAGACTGATAACATGACCATGCAACACATGATGATGGATCACAGCTTTTGTTTGATCCTCCCTCTTCTATCTTCAAATGGACACTTTTCTATCTCAAAAGAAAACTTCTCTGTCAAAACGTTGACTTTTAGTGCAAGACAGACATTATTTTCTGCTTCATTTCATGATCTCTTTCACAGAAGGCCTCAGAAGTGCCCTCCTGGCTCAGCACACAGGTCTGCCCAATCCAAGCTCCTGTCTCCAGCCCCAGTTTTTAGAGATGGATGAGGCAGGTGTACAGTAAGGAAAGACAACAAAACCTGGGGAGAGGAGGGACATGGAAGTTAAACAAAGCCTTTATAGCCTTTATTAAACAAAGCCATTTGTTATTCCTGAAAGACACCAAACCATGCCATGGGAAATGCCTTTTAGTTGAGAATCCTGACACACTACAGGCCCCAGACTGTGTATGACTTAGATAATTTAAATTACATTGCAGATCCAAGTTTTATTTGTTTGGAAAATTGCAGCTGAGGCCATTCACCTTTTCTTATCAATCCAGTACCATCTTCCTGTAGCACGTACCTAGTAATGGAACTCCAGCCCAGTGCCACCAACACCAGGAACAGGCTGTCACCCAGGGAAAAGATCAGGAACAAAGTGGCCTTGACTCAGCCCCTGGCACTGACAGCTGTGGTCTCTCCACCAAGGCTAAGTGTGGAGTTGTTTGACAGAGAGGGGTGAGAAGGTTTGCAAAGTGAACTGTTTGCCTTGGGTGACCATTTTCATGAGGTTAAGGTGCAGCCCTGCCTCGACTCTGCTGTCCCACAGTGACCCGTGACCTCTGGCAGTGCCAGCACTGAGCACTGCAGAGCCCTCCCTGCCAGCTGAGCTCCATCCTCATCTGTCACCTGTGGCTGCATGGTGACAGCACAGTGTGACAGACTCCGGCATCCCAGCCCCTGCAGTCCCTGGGTCTCCATGGATACAAGAGAGACCTGAACTGGTCTGGTTCCTGTGACTCTGCAGTTCACTCAGCTGCTCCATCCCTCATCTTTCACTCTTTGGCACACTCCTGGCTTTTTGCCTCACCAAAGGAGGAACCAGATGTTTCCAGTTCCCTCTGACCAAGAGACACTGGCCCAGTTGTGAGCAGAGGAGCTGCCTTGTCAGGGTAAGTGCATTTTCAGTAACTAATATTAATAAAATAATTTCAGTACAAGTTGCAGCTGCTGCACAGTTGTATATGCCTGGTTCAGGATTACTTTTGGGTTTAAGATGTTGGGTCATGCAGAATGTCAGGAATGGGCTCAATCATCAGTTCTATCCAGAAACAGAATTCTCGTTCTTGGATATGGCAAAAAAATAGCAACCACTAAAATATTAACATATGGATGGAAAACCCCCACTACTTTCTATAAGTAATGCCTACAAAGCACTTCAGAGGCATGGCTGGATATTACAGAGGGAAATCCAATCTCAGTAAGAAACATACAGATTTTAATTTAAAAGTCACACATGGACAGTCTTATCATCTGAAACATGACTTCTATCCTTAATGACTCAGTGTAGACATCAAAACGATCCAATTTCCAACCTGGACCATCCCTAGCACATTCCTTTAGCTTTGTGATTTGTGTTGCTATTCATCTCCCATCTCCATTCATACTGAAATCTAGTAAGGCAGGTACTTCCATCAGCTCTGCACTGCAGCAGGAAGAGACAGCAAGTCAATTTTCTGTGGCACCAGAAAATGACAACTCAATGCTTCCCATGACATTTCATTTTGGTGGATTTTAATCTTGCCCCTGAGAGACAGGAGCTGATAGCTACTGCTGGTTTGGGGTTTTTTTCGGTTTTGGTTTGCTGGTTTTTTTTGCAACTCACAGATGTGTAATAAGGAGAAGTTCAGTGGGCAGAGAGAATGAAAACAAGATTTTTGCATGGTGAAAGTGGTGCTTTGGAAGATAACCTTCCACATCTCTAGGGAGACAAAAACAGAGAATAAGAGAGAAAAGATCCATGAAGAAAACTTTTTTACCAAACCCTGGAGACAGAATTACACCCTCTTCCTCCACACCATCCTTGCCCAGCCATCGGATCCCTTTCCCAGTGTTTTGTTTTGTATAACCCAAGGCCCAGATTCGAGGTTCCTGAGGGCACAGCACTGCACTGAGATAAACCAGCTGCATGAAAACCTGCAGTTAAGTTGACACAGTTCAGTGAATATCTAGAGAGTGAGCAGCAAAGGGGATCTACCTAGAAATGGAGCACTTGTGAATCCCCAGTTGTCCACAGGGACTAAGGGACTCGCTTTGCTCCCCAGGTATTTGCGCTTCAAAGGTACATAAAAACGCTTCAAAAACTCTGCCTTGCTACTACAGCAAACAGCTTTACAAGGGCTATGACAAACCAACCACCTAATGCAGATGAGAAAGCAACAGGGATTTTTCTTGTACAGTCATTTCATGGTCTGCCCTTTGCTCTGGCCCAGCCAACTAGAGACAGAGCCTCTCGGGACACAAAAAGCCCAAGATCCCAGACCATAAGACATAAAAACATTTCAGTGCACTGGTTGCCTCCTCACAATAACCTCATTATCACAGCTGTCAGTCACTGGGACAAACCAGTCACTAGCATGGGAACTACTGACAGGAGATGCTCACCCTCAAACACATTCCCTGCCTGGAACAACACAGGCGATGGCAGCTTTAATACCACAGCAGGCTCCTCAAAGCCACAGAGGCAGGCAGTGTCCTGTCCCTTCACTGTAAGGGGCTGGCAGGTCACATGAAGTGATTCCCTCTGGCTGTGTCGCGCTGTGGGGCTGCAGTTTACAGCCCCTTCAATTCCACACCAAGCTAGCACTCGTATGAAGATAAATATTTAAGAACCACATGCACACACTGCCTTTTAGATTCATGTCCCACAGTGGTGAGTCCTGTCACCAGGTTGAAAAATGTAAGGCCCTTTTTTCTTACAGATTTCCCAGCACATAAATCTTGCATCCCCTGTCATACCCAAAATGACCATTATTAATCATTCACCTAGTACACGATCTCTCTGTTTTATTCAAGTACTTGATGTACTGATAAGGGGTGACTAAATTCTTGACCATGCCAATATAAAGCTGGATTCATCACTTGTGTCCAGTTCTGATCTCACTACTCCTTAGTACAGTGGTGTTACAGGGAGAATTTGGTCCTGAATTATTGACCTGCACAAGAGAAATGTTTCTAACAAATTTCAGAAAAACACTGTCATCATTTTAAAATCAGCAAAAAATCTTTCCCAAGGCAGAGATTTTCAAAAACCTGCCAAATCCCCTGAACATACAGTGCCTGAATCAGAAACTGTAACAGATGGAATTGGAGGGCTTTTTTAGTATTGGCTATTAATAAGTGCAAATGTTCACAATGACAAATGCAATGTATTTTTAGTCTGCACTGGGAGAGTAGCCTGGTCTTAATCAGCACTTTTTGTCAAACTTCCCGCTTTGACACAGACCCACAATGCTCCAGCTCAGAGGCTGAGTGTGCAGAATACACAACTCTTTCAGCCTCATGTTCCTGTTTCAGAGGTCTGTAAATACTCACACCCATCTGACCACCTGCCGGGGGGACAGGTCCTTCCACCTTGCCTTATCTCTCTCCCAGCACTCAAGAATATTCTCAGAGCTGGGACTGTTCCATGATCATATCTTAGTTAACCTGGAATTACTCCAGTGTAAATCAACTCTGAATCAGGCTTTGCTATTGAAATGAATGGATTAAGGCATGATACAGCTAAGTAGGAGGACCTGGCTCTGTACTATAAACATCACAAATGCAAATGTCTTTAATCTTTGTTATTTTTCACAGTAAAAACTGGGCCGCAGTGAGGAGACAAGGGGTGGCTGTAACCAATCTAAGCCTCAGGAGCACAGATCCCCCTGGGCACAGGGTCCCAGTCACCTTCTGTCTTTGCCATGTCCCTAATTCCCAGCTCGGGACCCGGAGCACGGCTACACCGACACCTCCAAAAGCCCAACGCTGTGAAACGACCTTGCCATGCTGTGAACCCTGGCTGTAAGCCATGCAGGTATTTTGAATCTGATTCCCGTGGCCTTTTCCCCAGGTTATACATCCAATCTTAATGGTTCCCAAAAGAACACTGTGGTAAACATAAACTGTGATAGGTCTGACAAATGCTAACTGACGTAAAACGGGCCTCTTGGGTGTGTTTAAGTGCAAGCAGTCAAAATTTCACATCTGGAGTTTGTGGTTTCTTCTGGGATCATTGCAATAGTTTCTACATACCATAGTTTATTCTAATAAGAGCTCATTTTTAGAGAGCACCAGAAAGGAAGTGGGGAAACCTGGGGTCATTGCAGAGGGAGGCTGCACAGGTGTCTCTCTGCTGCTCACCTGCAATGCTGCTGTTTTGTGAATAAACAGCTGCTCTGATCTCCCAAAATCGCCCAGGAGAATTTTTGCTCAGTAAGCGGCCTTTTGGAGGTGCCATCTGGTGCTGCAGGGCACACACAGGAGGGACACAGGGGAGGAAGTTGCAGGGCAGCACAGCTTGGACACTGTCAGTGTCATTTCATAACACCTGCATGAAAAGAAAGAGTAGCTACTGCTATTTCACTGCAGAGAAATCTCACAGAGAGAGGCCGTGATTTCAAAGGTGTTTACTGCCACAGCTGCGTGAGTACGAAATATTTCAGTATTAGGAGCAGCTAAGAGAGGCACAAAGCAGGAAAGCTGGGCAAGCAGAGCAAGGGTCTTGAGTAACTAAACCCACAGCTCCTGCAAAACCTCCAGAAAGGTTCTGAGTAGGAAACAATCCATGACCTAATTAGGTGCCATTGTGACTGGAGAACAGAGGAAGAAAGAGAAAGGAGAAGGAAAAGAGGCAGAGAGGCCTAAAGACTCAGCAGATGAGTGCAAGCTGGAGCTGACCAACACTGAGCTTTACTTAACGCACACAAGCACGTTCTGTGAGGGATGAGGGAGGAGCAGAGGAAAGGGAACTTGCTCCCTTCCTCTCTCTGGGACATGTTCTAGGTGTGTTCTGGGTGTGTTCCAGATCCAGGTGTGTTTGGAGACACCTGGAAACATGTTCTGGTCTAGGTATGTTCCATGTGTGTTTTGGGTGTGTTCCAGGTATGTCCCAGGTCCACGTGTGTTTGAACATTCATGGAACAGCTCAGATACTCTCAGTGTAATTTCATAGCACTTGCATGAACAGAAAGTGTCTGCTGCCATTGCACTACAAAGACATCTGACAGAGAGAGGCTGTGCTTTTAAAGGTGTTCAGACAACTACTTCCCACCTTTCAATTGCTTCTGTTCCATACTTGTGTGATAAAAGCTACAAGAAACACTTACAGGCTTTGCTAAACAGCAGGAATACAGCCTAGGTGGTCTCCAGCCTTAAAACTACTTTTAATTGACTTCTCCAAGCTCAGATAAGAAAAGCGTGACAAAGTCAGGACTTGAATGCCCCTTTCCCCATTCTTGCAATGCCACTCCCAGGGCTCTGATGAACGACCCTGCCAGGTTGGAGGCTGCACAGGACTAAAAGTATCCTCAGCCTAGAAGTATCTTCCTCAAAAATTTGCCTTCACTCCTTTTCTCCTCCCTGAGCAATGAGCAGCCCTGGGGTGAGAGGATTTCACATGATTCATTTTCTGCTATGGCAGAGAGGATGTGTTCTCTTCTACATCTGTGCTTTTGTTTACTGGTGCTCTGACAAATGACCAAGCCGTGGGCATCGACCTGGAGTGACAGCAGCGCTCAGAATCCCAGCAGAGCAGTTATTTGTGAGGGTGGCTGACTGCACCAAATGTCTTTCCTTCCCAAGTAATACTGCCATTTCATCCTTAAATCACAGTCAACAGCAAAACTGGAAGTCTCCCCAAGGCCTCAATAAAATCCACCACAGAACTCCCCAGCTGAAACCAATATTTCAGCTGCCACTCCTGCGAAAAGTGATGATTTTTTTGACACCCAAATATGCTAAAACAAGCTGGTCACAACACAGCCCACAACAACCCAGTGAGCACCAGCACTTCTGCCCAAGCATGGTCTAAAAGCTATATCAGTAGTAAATCTTCCTTTTATCTTAGCCCTCAAACCCCTCATTTGGTTATATTCACTTGAGTCCCAACTATACTTCATGAGCATCTCTGTTGGTTTAATCTCCCTGTTAGGTGCTGTTGTGCCCGGCCTGGGGACAGTGCTGACCACGTGAGCTCCTCCAGGCAGGCTGAATGTCCCTCCCAGGCTGGGAGATGAGGCTGGAAACTTCTTGTGCCTTCCGTCCACCAAGCTTGAAGGGGAACAGAAATTGTGTCCTACCAGACCACTTTGCTGCTACAACTCTCTGACTGCTGCCAGCTCCAGCTTGCCAGGAAGAATTGCTATCTTCCAGGCTCACAGAGAATAAATGCTCCTTCTGCATTTTAGCATTTTCATGCACTGGTGAGTAGCAAGAGATACAGAGCAAATGCTTCAGATTCCTGGCTGAGTAGCAGCTCTGCCTGAAGAGTTGGCATGTGCACCTGTTCTGCAGACACCACTGCTCTGCCTGAAAACAGCACAGAAACTGCATGCAATGCAAGACCTCATGCAAGTCTCAGGGGAGAGGTGCCCTTCAGTGCAGAGATAAACCTGTCCTCCCTCTCTTCCACCCTCTTTGCAGAGGATGCTCAGACCAGCCTTTCATGTCCATCTTCCAGACCTTTTCACTTCTCCCATGTTTTAATTGCTTCTGTTTTACATTTGGGTGACCAGAGCACAAAAGAAAACAGTTCAAAGGCTTTCTCAAATCACAGTAAAACAGTAGGTGGTCCCCCCTGTGGCAATCACACATCTTACAATTAGACAAAAGGAAAATGAAGGAAATAATTGCAGTGTCCGCAGAGGGCCCCTGCTGTCAATTATCCCTGACATGGGGTGTCTGCTCCCGGTTTCCTTCCTAGTGGCACAGCCCCAGGCAGGCAGAGGCAGCACTGACAGCCCAAGGACGGATCAGCACCATCAGTCACTCCTACCTGGTGTCCAGCAGGACCGAAAATTGGCTTCAGCTGCCTGAACACAGACATTTAATGCCACTCTAAAATTCTGAGCTACTCAAGGCATTCACACAGATGTGGCACAGCCCCTCCAGGAGACCATTTCCACAGAGCAGCACCACACAACTGTGGGCACAGGCGCCCGGGACACAGGGGCTGCAGGCCAGTTCACCACCCAGCTGGAGTCTGATGGGCTTCTTAGGCTGCCTGTGCAGCTGGAGCTAAAGGTATGAGCTGTCAGTCTTCTAATAACCTGAGCATGCCCTGAGCTGTGTGACCAATTCTCCCCTCAGTCCCTCCTGCAAAGTGCAACAACTGTGTTTCTCCACTCAAAACCCAGAGGAACGCACAAGACCCAGGGCACTCTCCTTTGAGGCTGCAGACACTGCAGGAACTCACCTGGGAACATCCCAAAGGCTACAGGAGCTCCTCTCAAGACAGTTATTGGATTACCACTCTTCGGGCTCAATGCTTTATGCTCTAGGCTCTGTCAGACCTGTTTAATCAGCTGGTAATGTGACACTTCCTTCTTTTAAGACCTGAGATCTACTTCCCTGGCAGCATGCCTTTTCCTCCAGGAGGTCAACCTGCATCCCTGATTTCTCCTGTGCTGCTGGCAGCTGGGACAGTGAGATGAAGCAAAAAGTAAAGGAAAAAAAATTATCAAGACAGTTGTTATTTGCATATAAATCTGACAGGAGGTTCTGCTCAAAAAGGGTATCTCAAGAGGCTCCTGAGGCTGCGCCCATGTCAACTTCAGAGAGAAGTTGAGCTCAAAACTCTACTTACTTCAAATTCCCACTGGGTTTAAGTGCTTGAGCTGATTAAGGAATGAGAAGTGAATCTCAAGAAAATCAGAGGTGACACAACAAACCTCAGATACAAATTTCAGCAAAAATGCATCACAAAAAGATATATTATCTACTAGTCCTGGAAGTTTACTGAATAACCTGCCCGTGGGAGATTTCTGGAGACAGGAGTGGTGCTCACATCTGGGACATCCTAAGTGCCCTGAAAACTGCCCTGCAATTCTTATCTCCCTTACCTTATGTGCAGCTTTCTTGTCTCCCTCATCCCCTTTTCCATCTTCCAGCACCTCTCCACTCTTACTAAGCCACATGTAGCAAGCAATGGCAAAAAATGTCACAGGAAAAAAGCCAGCCAAGGTGGCCCCTCCACAGCCATGTGTGAACTTCACTTTGAAAAGTGTTACAAAACATCCCAGGTGAAATATTTACTCAAGCTAAGAACTCAGGCACCACCATCTCAGCCACATGCACCGATACCTTGCTCGGTGAAGATGCTGGAAGTACCACCTGCCCCTCTTTTACACAGCAGACCACAGGATGAAAATTTCTGGACAGTCTCTTACTCAGCACATGACCAGGCAAAGCCAGTCTTGTCATTTCCAGCGTGCAAACTCTGTTGCCAGTGATTGCGGTGAAAAAGCTTTAGTTGGGCATGAATGGAAAGGCAATGACTAAAACATTGTATGAAATTGATTTAATAAGGTTCAATGACTGAAACAGGAAAGATTTCCCTTAACAAATTGTTACAGGCCAGATTCAGCCACTGTGACCAGCTCTGCCATCAGCCTAATTGAAATTTGTACAGTAAGGGGGCAACAGTCTTTGCTCTCAATTAACTCTGAAGAAAAGTTGAAATCTTTTTAATCATTCTGAATTATCAACCCTTCTTTCATCTGTTGGTTGGGGTTTTTTTCCTCACGGTATGGGTATTTATGCAGCTATTAAGAATATTCAGAGATACCCTAATTCACAACCATAACTTAGGACCTTATATTGAACTGCTTGTTTCAAAGGTAGGGTTAGAGAACAGGAGACAACTGGTATTTGGTTTTGAGGGAAGGAGGTAGGAATCTATCTCCTAAAAACACCCACTGCAAGGTCTGCATCTAGTTCCAGCCCAGCGTGTCACAGACTGGATGTATCTGGTGTTTCCTAGATTTTGGTTAGAGATGCAAAAAATCCAATTCTGTGTGTTGCTACCCAGATGTGGATCCCAACAGCATGTGCAAGTAGGAGGCCGTGCTCAGGCTCCAGGGAGGAGCAGCAGCTGAAGCTGCAGGCGGCTTCATGAGAGAATCTTCCTCTCATGAAAATAGTCTTATTAATAAAACAGTAGGGAATGCAGAAAAGCAGATTCATCTCAGAGTAAAATGTTTCTTTGGGAGCTCCCCGAGGAGTCGGTAGCAGCTTGTTATGGAACTAACACGGCTTTTACTGCCACAGCCGTGTGAATAAGAAATATTTAAGTACTGGGAGCAGTTAAGAGAGGCACAAAGCAGGAAAGCTGGGCAAGCAGAGCAAGGGTCTTGAGTAACTAAACCCACAGCTCCTGCAAAACCTCCAGAAAGGTTCTGAGTAGAAACAGTCTGTGACCTAATTAGGTGCCACTGTGACTGGAGAATAGGGGAAGGAACTGAAAGAAAGGAGGAGAGGCAGAGAGGCCTAAAGACTCAGCAGATGAGTGCAAGCTGGAGCTGACCAACACTGAGCTTTACTTAACGCACACAAGCACGTTCTGTGAGGGATGAGGGAGGAGCAGAGGAAAGGGGGTTTGCTCCCTGACTGTGCAGTCTCCTCATGGAGCACATTTTATATACTGAGATGAATGAGGGAAACAGACAGGAAACCACATTTTGTGGGGACCTGGAATGAACAAGTAATATCCACGCTGCTTTCTGTTACTAAAATGCCATGTTTTTCTCTAACGGGGGAAAATGGGTTAGGAATTCTCAAGCAGCCTTGTAAGAAACAAGTACTACAGTGAATTGGGCAGTGAAATGTGTCCCAGTCTAGGTACGTTCCAGGTGTGTTCTGGCTGAGTTCCAGACATGTCTCAGGTCCAAGTATGTTTGAACATGCCTTGAAAAATGTTCTGGTCTAGGTGGGTTCCAGGTGTGTTTCACGTGTGTTCCAATGTTCCAGGTACGTTCCAGGTGGGGTTTAGGTATGTTCTAGTTGTGTTATAGATACGTTTCAGTTATCTTCTGGTCATGTTCCAGTTGTGTTCCAGGTATGTTTAAGGCATTCCAGGTGTGTTTCAGGTATGTTCCAGGTGTGTGAACACGCCTGGAAACACGTTCCAGGTGACAACACATCCTTCATAGGAATCTGCTTCTGCACAGGATGTTCCCCAGGAGTGCAGCAACACCTGCAGTGGCTGCTGTTCGCATCACAGGCACAGGGAGGGGTTGCCATGAGCACCAGACCAGCCTGTCATGCCCACCCACCCCAGGGCAGCCCACGCAGGGATGTCACATGCCAGGGAGAGAAGGCTCTGTGTGGGCCCATTCTAACAGTGCACAGGGACATCAGCTCCTTCCCTGAGGCCACCCTGAGAGGCTGTGACAGGGGCTACAGATGGACTCAGACACCCCAATCCTAACCCAGTCATACAACCACCCCATACCCTCAACTCTGGTTTGCAACAGCTACTCCACAATCGCGTTTTACTGCACTAAAGGCAAACACAAACACTTCAGAAAGCAGAAAAGCTCAGAGGCAACAAGACCTCACAGCATATCCCAGTTCTGCATAATAAAACAGACATCTTAGGAAAAAAAACACAAAACAGAACAGCTCAAGTTCTCATCTTCAGACCTGCTTTATCACAGCCTGCCTTCGGTGCAGAAGCAGTGGGAAGGGCTCCCTGTTGCATCAGCCGTGCAGGGACTGCTGCAGAGCCAGGGGCTGGCCCCACTCTGCTGTAGGTAGCACTGCACACACAATGCAGGGGCTGACAAGGTGGGGAGGCTCAGGCTCTGCTTTCCCAATCCAGAAGGTTTTCTAAGACTCATCTCCTTCAATCCCACTCCGCACAGTTAATGGCTGGTTAGAGCAGTTTCACACTAATTGAAAGCAGATTTCTGTATATTTTAAGCGCGCCTTTACATCCCTGATCTACAGAGTGCTGAACAAAGGATGACTTCTCGAGGGCAGGAAACTTACCAATTCCTTCATTTAAAATTGTACTTACTGAGAGCGGCTGTGGGATTCTCTCAGGGACCTGCAGTGTCTCCAAAGCCCGTCTGGGCAGCAGCAAAGTTTTCTCTCTTGCCGCGCACAAGTGGGATGTGAAGCCAGCCCTGGGACACGCTGTGTCTGTGCTGATGAGGGCTCTCAACTGTGTATGGTTGCCAAGACAGCCGGGGCAGACTCCAAAGCCTCCCGATCTCCCCCTGGCCAAGGCATTCCTAATCAAATGCTCCTTTCAGCACAGCCACGGCATCGCACAGGGCTGCGAACAGCATCAGTTTCTCTGATTCAGGTAAAGTGCTCTCGTCAGTCTGGAATATTGTTTAATAAGGAAACATTTTCTATCTGGAACTGTAACCAGCTCTCTCTGTAAAATTTGTGGAAATAAATGAATTTTCAGTCTCACCGCCTCGCTTTGGGCTGCTCAGAGATCACAGAAGCAGTGGCAGGACTGAAGGCTGCCTTCAGGTTTGATGCTGAAGTCTGCAGTGGAATCAGTTATTCCTGAACAACTGCTATGCCAACATTTTATCATGTGCTGTTGAAAGACTCTTGATGGAAACACAGGGAATTCATAAAAGCTGCTGCAGCAGCAACACACGTGACTAAACTTCTGCATTATGGCAACAGGTCCCAGACAGTCAGGTCTCATGGAGCCAAGGGTTGTCCCAAAGATCTCACAGTCCAGAATACAACATACATGAAACTGCAGAGAGCAAGAAATGGCCAGATAAGAGGAAAACAAAAGTCTCAAGTGCAGCAGAAGCCAAGCTGTGGGAAAACATACCACCTCTGTGTCACCTCTCAAACCAGTACAACTGGTGTAATTTTGGACTCTCACCCTTTTGAATTTGTTGTCCCTTTCAGAAGGTGTTAATTCCGTTAATGCCTATTCCATATCTTAGAGGTGTTAAGATGGAAAAGGTTCACAGAGCTCATGGAAGCCTTTGCAAAGCCAGAGGAGATGAATAGGCATTTCAAGAATCCCATTTTCCTTTGCTCCTATTTTACACCAGATCCTGAACGCACTCCAGCTTCCTTTTCAACATTAATCTTTGCTTCTGCGGGTAAGTTGATTTCAATAAAAATGTTTACATTATGGAAGTCAGATCAAAGCATTTTAAAATTATCAGTATGACTGATCTAACAGATTTTTTTTTCTCTTTTCCTATAGCTCACAAGTAGTTCTGAAAAAGACATCTTGTGTTAAGGTTGGCAATATTTTTCAGTATCTTTTCATTTTTAATGGTATAGAAGAAACACTTCCCGCCCTTTTCTATTAGTTAAACATAAACTAAATGAACTTATAATAGTCAGATATCTGCAACAATGGAAAATTTATGAACTTTAATTTTGCTGATAAGGGTTGCTCAAAGTGGGAAGGCTCAAATAT
This sequence comes from Sclerurus mexicanus, assembly GCA_013396755.1. Taxonomy (NCBI): domain Eukaryota; kingdom Metazoa; phylum Chordata; class Aves; order Passeriformes; family Furnariidae; genus Sclerurus; species Sclerurus mexicanus. The sequence goes on from VWZF01002935.1 coordinate 474,682, forward strand.
TTAAATGATTAGAGTTTTCAGGGAGGATATACTTTAATCCTTTTCTTTCCTTCTACCATCATGGGTGTGCAAGTAACTTCAAAAGAACTCCTCATACAAGACCACATGTAGTGCCTGGAGTAAACCAGTTAAATGCACCTTCCCAGTATGGCCACAGTTCCTGACTTCAAATAACTTAAAGGGAGACTGGGAAGCAAAAGGAGACAATGAGGTCACAAAAGTAGTGAGAGAAGATAACTCTGGTTTTGCATCTGAGTTTTCAGACTTCTTTGTATTCCCAGAGACACATTTTGAGAAGAGAATAAACTGCTCCTCTGCCTGCTCCTGGCACTGCGTTTGCATTGAGCCCTGGGGTGTGCAGCCTTCAACCACCTTCATCACTCAGCCCAACACAGATTAAGCACAGGCAGTTCTGCCAAAAAGATGATCATGTGTCTCTCCATAAAATTTAGGGATATGGTAGCATGTACAGCTTCTTAATTCAACGGCTCAGCATTTGGAGCTTGCCTGGAGAGGTCCAAACCCAAAGGAATGTTATTTCTTATTCCACAGCAGGCTGAGACGGAGCATGGGTCTGCCCAGCTCCACAGCAAAGCTGGCACGGAGTGTCCCCACAGCAGGAGCAGTGCCAGGAGGATACAGGGCAGGGGGTGAAGCCAGTTTTCCCCCAAAATTAGGATGGGATGTGCCTGGGTGTGAACGCAGAGGGAAGGGCTCCACACACCACACAAAGACTACAACTAAATAAGCTGAGCATGATTAAAAATGTATCTCTCCCATTCACGATTTCCATGAATCTTTCAGAAGGTCTAAATCTGAGAAGGTAAATTAACTCCTTATCTGCTCACACTTTGAGCTTTTTAAAACGCAGGCCAGAAGTCTGGAACAAATTCAGCAGGCAGCAATCTCCTGGCCTTACATGGGAACATTTGCTTAATAAAACACCACGGTTTTATCAGGCTGTTTCCTTCTGTTTCCTTTCTGGTGGGTAATGGAAGTTCCACCCACTACTTCTTCGTTTTGACGTGTGTAACCCAGAAAAGCCTCAGTTCGCTGTGAAAACGCCAAGTGATATGTTTCTTTGTTAGAAGATGCCTCAGGGCTCCTGTCGCATTCTTCTGAACACGTCAGGAAAAAACTAAATGCATTGTTAATAGCCAGTGGAAAAGCACCACACATTAGTCATCCTTCTTCTGAATGGAAAAGAACAATTTCTGATGAAATATAGTTCCCATTATGTTCCTAGGCTGCTTTGCTGGGTAGCTGCCGTCTTTCGACAGCCTCGGGCTGAAAATAGGAATTCTGAAAGAGAAATTGTGATACCCTCGAAAATAATCAAAGGAAAATGGGAAAGCTCTCACTAAAGGAATCCTTTTTTAAAAGCTGGGGTCAATCAGTTTCTTTGAACGTTTCTTAAATGTTTATGTGATTAAATATATCTGTTAAAAGTCCAGTCAAAATGAAACTGAAGCTTTCTACTCTTGAAAGGCATCAAAGTGAGATGCTCTGAAATTTACACATAATTTCCTTTTTCCTGAGCCAAGCTGTTGTCAAAATCAGCATTTTATGGACATTTCGACTTTGAGAGAAAACAGCTTTAACCACCGAAATTTGGCACCCTGTTGGGCGCCTCAGCTAGAAGTGCCATCACAAGAAGCTGACAGACACGCAGAGGACAAACATGCCCAGGTGCAGGGCAGAGGTGAGGGCCTGGTGGCAGCTGTGTCTGCAGGTCCAGGGCCAGTCCCCGCTCCTGGCACAGCAGTGTGGCCGCAGGACTCCGTGTCCAGTCCCAAACTGGGGTGGCTGCGCGTGGTTCCAGAGAGCCCCGGGATCCATCTGGGCTCTGCTAGTCCCGCCTAGCCGGGGCTGCTGGCCCTAATGCTGCTTTTGTGGCCCAGCATTGTCCAGCAGAAAGGCTTCAGCTGCTCCTCAATGCCTGTCAGAGCACACTATGGCCGCACTATAGCTGAGGCTTCGCCTGGTGCCACAGCAAACCCGCAGCTATTTATACGCCGCCTTATTTCCAGCTGGCTCTTCTTCCGAGTAGGAGGCACAAAGACACGTATAAATGGCAATTAAATAAGCCACAAAGGGTTGTGTTAACTACTGGTAACAAAGAAGCCACCTTGGTCCCCCTCTGCAACTCAGACATTCACCACATGACACCGAGGGCTCGGCTCACAAAGACTTTTCAATTCGGGATTAAACGTGTTGCATTGGAAAGAGCTGCGTAACCCTCAGGAGCAAATTATAGCTGCACAGAGCAAAGAATGAATGGCTGAGGGGACACAGAAGGGGATAAGCATTCTCCCTGAACGAAGGGGTGCAAAGGGAACTCATGATTTTTAAAAAAGCTTTGCCACCTTGCCATGTTTCTGGGACCTGGGAACTGCCTGACCATGGAGAAAGAGAGAAATTCTATGGCCTGGCTGTTCTAACAAAGCCTGATCCCACCTGCTGGGGTTCCGGTTCTTGAAACACGATCAAAAACTGGGAAACAAATCCCATCCTGAGGGAGACTTAACCAAAAACTGCACCAATAAGAATGAGATCGAGTCAAACTGGAGAAGGCAGACCCAGGGAAGGGTGTGGAGTCCCCAACAGCACATGCTGGAAGTGGCAGGTTTTCATGGGAAGACTATTTGCTTCCAGCTTCCATGACTGCCTCTGAAAGCTTGGTCTCCTCCTTTCACGATTTTCTGCAGAAATTTTTGCTAGTTGCTCTCCAGATGATTCACATTTAGCCTTAGAGACTATTTTTAGCTGCATTTCTTTCAGCACATGTTCTTGGAGAGTCCCTGCTATTTCTGTGGTCCATATTTCCCTCCTCTTGGCTTCTCTGCAGAGAAGCTCCACGAGGCATCTACTGGGAGCATCATTCCTCTCTTCGTGTCTTCCACACAGCAAAGCCAGGGAACTTCTGAGGTCAACAGCAGCTTTCTTTATCACCATGAAGACAGATAATGGAAAGCAAACAAGCCAAGGAAAGTCAAACACACTCCAGTTCCTCACAGTGTTTGCAAGGCCACTCTCAGGCTGGTTTGGGCAAAGGTCTGATGATCTGGACACTGAAGGAGTAATCATGCAGCAAATACAGACAGAGGCAGCTGGGTACAACCGAGCACTAAAAAGCAGGAGAGAATCGCTGCAATTTGTCTGGGGTAAACCTGACACCAAGACATGAAGTCACCTCTTTGTTAGGGTCTCATAGCTTTAAAATAATGGGAGGTATTAAATTATCAGTGTGCCCACAGCCAGCATCATGGTAGGTGTACATGTGCTGTTTGAGCTGGACACTGCTGCCTTAAGGATTAGCTTTGACACAGATAGTACAGGATATAGCTAACAACAACCCAAAACACACGCACCTAAATAATGTTTCCAGCCCAAGAGGCAGCTCTGCAAGTGGGAAAGTGCCTTATATCAGCTTTCACTCATTTTGCTCACATATGGGAATAGTGTCAACGTACTAAATAATTTTTAAACTGGTAAAGCCACACAAATGAAGGCCTGTCTTGCTTTAACTATACCCATAAAAAGCCTATTTTTATGAAACATAAGAGATTGACACTGTGAAGTTCATGCCGCTCTACCAAATGTGGTTAAAATTTTTGAATGAGTGTAAATTTTTGGCTGGACAGAATTGGGACTCACACCTCACAAACACTGGGAAACCTAACTAATCCAGAAGGGAATCAGCTGGGAGGCAGAGCTAAAAACAATCTCAAGGCGTGAATGGTAAACAATTGTAATTTTTATCTTTGCTGTCTTCCCTGGCTTACAAGTAAATCTCCACCATGGAGACATCCAGCACACTCTAATATATAACCCCATCTTTTAAGAACATCTTGTATCTTGGTCCCCAAAGTATGGCTCAAGCTCATTAGCCTGTAATCTGCTGGGTTAGGAAGAGCTCATGGGGAGCCAACATATGGATGTAGTTCTGAGCACATTATGAGCTGCAGTGCAGCAGCTCAGCCCATTGCTCTGAGCAGTGGAGTTGGGCACGCTCCTTCCTTGTTGCCAACATGGCAATAATTAGGGCTGCTGTGTGGCTCAGGAGAATAAAAGAACTGGCAAACCAAATTAATCCCAGGAGTAATTCAAGGAAGACAGGGGAGTTACACCAGGAGTCATGGCCCGCTGTGTTCCACTCTTTAAAACTATTGCTTGAAAATATTAGTTATCTGCTGAAGTCTGAGCTACTAAATAGTAATTAGACAGCTACAGGGGCAAGAATTACCTGATTATGAGATGATGAATTAGTATGCTGTCAAGATACGATAATCCTGGATCTAAGGAATACATTGCATTTGTTCTTTGCTCCTTACAAGATGGTGATGGCAGTATAAAGCACTTCTGCCCTAAATCCCTAAATGAACAGCAAAAGAGCACAGATAGTAGCACTCAGTACCCAGGGATTTAATGAAGGTAGAAATATGCAGGACAGAGTGACAGCCCTGTCTTGTCACAGTAGATCAAGAATAGACAAGGACACAGCTTCAAAAAGAGCAGGAACCAAGGAAGATCCTACGTGCAGCATCCCTCAAACACACTCCATGCATCACTCGTGACAACAAGCAGCCTTACAGTGGGAGAAGCAATCTCTGACCACCTTTGTTTGGCAGTGTAGGCACCACACTTTGTGACCATCAGCTACAAATCAAGCTTTGCGAGTTTTATAGATGCCTGCAGGGACTGGAGGGTAAAAACACATGCACTTCTAGCCCCTGAGACACCAGGAAAAGGCAGAAAAGTTGATGTGATAGGGAGAGGTAAGACTTCCAATACTATCTCCTGGCAGAAGACAGCCTGACATAATCAGAACACGCCTGTTGTAAAAGGGTGTAGCAAACTCATAATGCCACCTTTGTCTGTTTTCATAAAGTAGATTTGACACCTACCAACCTTGCCAGGTCAGCAGCTTCATAAACTAGTGCAGGTAAGCAAGAGAGGCACATGCCTTCAGCACCATCACAGCCAGAGCTTTGATCCTTTCCCTGGCTGAGCCCTGCTTTGCTCTGCCTTTCATTTGGCTGGGCTCTGCAGACAGAGGAACAAGGAAAAGCACTCTGGAAAATTATGAGCCTGCAAAATTTAGCATCAAATTCCACCTACATGCACAAAAGGGCTGCTGAATGTCACAGATGCTCAGATATAAAAGCTGGGCCAGCAGACAGGGCACCACTGAGACACAGGTTCCCACTCGATGATGGACATCTGTGACCTCAAGGCTATGTAGTCACCTGGCTCTTCTGGAAACCGGTCTGACTCTACCACCAACCTGGGCCTTATCACTGAAAAGCTCAATTTATCTTCTTTAGACTTGGATGAATAACAATTTTCTGGCTCCCAGAGAAGCTGCAACAGGAATTCATTAGAGCCTGTGAAGCACTTTGATAGTATAATAATGGCATAAGTATTGTAAATAGTTTTTATGCTAATTCCTTCACCTACATAACTGTGGCTGCAGCCTCCAGGAATTTAACAGATATATGATATGTGGAATAAACCTCTCAGAAGTTACAAGCCTCTATTCTAAGTTTGCAGATCATTTTCTTATCTCCTCACCTCTGCAGGGCCACCCTACACTTGCCCCTGCAGGAGGAGGGATAGCAGCCTGCTGTGAGATGATACTGAGGGATTGCACAGAGCCTGGGAACTGTGCTGCTTCACACATCTTTGGTACCAGCTTCGGGGAAACCACGGGAGTGGCAACCCCTTTAAAAATCCCCTGATGACACAGGCCATGCCCACCCAGCTCTCTGGGATGGGCAGGCTTTCCTTGGCTGGCCCTTTGTTCCAGCCGGTGTCTTCCTACTCCTGTATGTGAATGTCATTAGCGCTTTTCACATTCCAACCCTCTCGCTGGGCCACATCCTGTCACATCCTTAATTCCAGATAAACCAAAGCACTCAGGTGACTGGCCCCTTTGGAAGCAACAGCAATAAAGTTTCTCTGCATCCTCCTGCCTCCTGGGTCCCCTGGCCACCAGCTCCCTGGGAATGCTCAGCCTTGCAGCCCGGGCGCTGAGCACACTGTGTTGAACTTTGCCTCTGTGTCACCCCTTAACTAGACAGCTCCCAATTAACAGCTTTGTGTGGGCCCAACCAGCTCTAGACAATATTTTCAAATGTGGCCACTGTGAAAGGAAAAAAAAAAAATAGGTCATGAGGATTATGCAGGGTGACTAATGATTGCTGCATGCTGGGCCGACATGTGAAGTCTGGCTGTGTTTTCAAAGGTGCATAATAGTATGTCCTTGTCTGACCTGTGGTGCTGTTGACACTTTTTCTGAGTTGATGCCTTCTCACAAATCCCCATTGGGGTGGTAGCTTGAATGCCCACCATGAATGATTCCAGCAGGGTGGAAGGGCTATCAAACTTTGCAGAACTCCCATTTAAGTTTCACTTCATTTCTTAAAAGCCAGACAGCAGAGGCAATTATTGAACTGTCAGGCCCTTTTGGAGTTGTTTGCTGAGGGACCGTGGCTGCTGTTCCCAAGACTGTGGGGCACGATGTGTTGATTCCATGAGCGTTCTCTGGAGCTGGCCAAGAGAGATGAGGAGAGGGATGCTCTGCTCAGTACAGCTGGCACCTATAGTCAGGGGAAAGTGCCCTGCCAGCCAGCTTGCCACCCAGACAGCCAGAATTAATAGTTTTATCCTTATTTTACTGATAGAGAGGATAACACAGTATGATGGAGAGCATGGTTCAGCTGCCCTTCCCAAAAATCAAAGGTTTGTAGCAATAGGAAAATGAATTCAGCTGTTTTCTCTCCTGGTCCTGTGTTTAGCATTAGAGTCCCTCCAAGTTCACCTTTCATTAACAGGGAAGTTAGAATTAATTTTTCTTAGCTGACAAATGTTGATTAGCCAAGTGTTTTTATCAACCTGTCCATCCTGGTCACAGAAACGTGTCTCTTTCTAGCTACAGAAACTGCAAGGGAAGGCAACTTACTATAGCTCAGCCAAACCTACAGTTCCCCACAGGAACTCTGGGGCAGCAAGTATGGCAGCAGCCCTAGAGAACCACATAAAAAAGCCTTTTGTTCCTCTCACAGTCTCTCCATGGCTAAGATTACAAACATAAGCATAGCAAGGTACCCTCCACAAACGCAAACATACCAGGGAAAACATAACCTCTGGTTCAGCTTCACTGTGAGGAGGATCTGAAAGACATTTCGTGTCAGACAGCAGAGGCATTGCCCTTGCATATGGGCTGTTGGCAGCCTGGCAAAAGCTGGGAGTGATGCTGCTAGACTGGGTGATACCGGGCCCTAGACATGGAGCAGGGAACAGCAGGTGCAGATCTGCTGTAGGAGGCAAGACACCTTCAATTCATACAACATTTTGCCAGAATGCCGCGGGGAAAACTCCCAGATTCAGGACAAACATAGAGCTGGCCGATAAAGCTCATGAGTGTGGGCAAAGCTGTGACAAAATTAGCACCATCCAGACCTTTCTGAGGTACCATCACATTGATTTTCTCCTGCTTTTGGGTGATGTTCACACTTATGTAAGTCATGGGGGAGGGCAGCATATATGTACATCCCATTACTGCCTTTAAAATAAGGTCAATTTTAATTCCCAGGTGATTCGACACTGGCAAAAAGACAGAAATTCCTTGCTAGAGCAAAAGCAGACCTCTGTGACTGAGCAGGTACAGTCTGGTGAAGTCTCTCAGTGGAGTCCCACTAAGGCATCGCAAACTCTGGCCTTGTAGAGGCTTGAGCTCCTCCCCACTGAGGTACAGCACAGAACGTAACAGAGGGTCCATTTCTGCCCCATTGTTACATCTCTGCAATCTCAGCCCAAAAAGAATAATTTTGCACAAATTCCTTGATTTAGATCAACCCAAAAGTGGCAAGAATACTTTTCTTGGTTTTTAAAGAAAAGCCCACCGGAGCTAACAGTCTGATTGTTCCATAAATCAATTTCTTTCCCAAGTGGAACTTCTCCACTTGCTCATTCCCCGTCTTTCATCCTAATTAAATAGTGATGCGAAGTAATCAGCAGTATTGTCAATGGCCCTGGTGCTGCACAGAGACTTCTGAATATCCAGTATCAGAGGGAAACGAAGCCAATGAAGAAGATTCCCACCCAGCAGCTGCACCGAGACCAGCAGCTCAGGCTGGAAACATCCCCTGAAAACCAAAACACACCGTGACTGCAGGGTGAGCCCAGCAGTGTCCCAGGTCCTGTAAAGAACAGGTCATGGAGGGGGCTCTCCCCGTGATAAACGTGACCTAGCTTTCAGTAGGGAGTAAACTACCTCTACCTACCTTTCACATTCAATTTCCATAATCTGTTCAGATTAAAATACTGAACTACTCTTAAACACTGATGCCTGCCCTTGAACACTCCCCTCTCCCTTCTAATTAATCGTGTTCAATATGGAAGTGTTCAGATGCCATGAGAAAACAGGTCCTGTGAGGCAGCGAGTTGTCGGCAGGGGGGAAGCTTTGAGACCCCATGTCATCTCTGAAGCGGTTACAGCTGGAGAATTACCTCAGGAGACAGAAAGCCGTGTGGTCCATGTGGTTCTTGTTACCCACTGGCTCTTGTGCAAGCAGCAGGAGTGCGAAGGCAGCGCCAGCCTCCCGGAAAGTGGGAGCTGGGCAGAGGATGCTGTGCCTCCCCAAGTGGCACACGCCAGCCCCTGAGAGCTGTGCTAACAGAGAGGAGCCCAGAGCAGATCAGAGGGGATACCCTAAAGCAGTTTGAGCTCCTGGGAACTTATTCAGGAGAGTCCTTCTTCCCCTGAGTATCAGTTCCCCCATAAGAGTGAACACACTGCACATGAGGGTGAGTCCATATAGAATGCAAGTATCTAAGTCAAACTAAATACGACAATTTCATTCAGTAAATATTGATATACTTCTACTAGTGCTGGTTTCTTCACTTTCCAATCTCTTCCTTCTAAAATGAAGCGATCCTGTCCTTGCAGGGGAGAGACAAAGGACGAGCTGCACTTGACAGGCTCTATAAAAACACAATCAAGAGAGACTGTCTCTTCCTGTAAAGGGTTTTGAAGTAGTAAGACTACACACAAGCTAGAGGAAAAGAGGAAAAGCATGTCCCTCAGCAGCACAGCAAGTAATGCCCTGGCTCTAAGTCAGGAAATGTCTGACAATTTTGTTTATGGGGAAAAATTAGTAACCTCTAATAACTGCAGAGAAAGTGCTGCAGGAGCTTCCCCGGCCCCAGGACTCTGCTTTGTGAGGCACATGGGTCAGTGTTATTCAGTACATTTCACTGCTAAAAGTTTTCTTTGTAGAGCAGCAGGATATCAGGGACTCTTGGCAGGGCATCGTCTGTGATATCTGAGTACAAACTCTTTCCCCTTTGATTCAAGAACCACGACATGACACAGGATGTCTCCTGATTGCAATATTTTGTCACGGTGCAGTAATCTGAGAAGTCTTACTCAGAATTTCTTTATAGGCAAGGAATTGTACCTGACAACAGTTTAAATTCGAATTTACTGCACAAAACTCCCTTTTATAATTCCCGTGTAAAATCTCACCATTGGCTTGGCAATGAGACAAACAGAAAGATTCTAAGTGCAGATTCAAAACACAGTGGAAGGAGAAAGCTGGTGATTTACTCTTTCACTGAGCTGACAGGTTCCCAGGTGAGAAATGCGTGTCAGCTCCCGCAGCTACAAAACCCTGCAAAGTGTGATTCATAATGGGGTGGTTGTTGATCCTTGTGCTGAAGAGTTCAGAGGCATGAAAGGCAATATTTATCTATTAGCCTCACAAAATACTGTGCATTACTGATTTCCATAAAGATCAGATCTCAGAGGTGCAGTGAAATACTGACTTCATTCATTATTCAGGTCTCCCTCCTTCCTTTTTCACAATAACTAGACTGTGAAATATTCTGAGAAGTGTAACAAGAAGCCAGTAGAGCAAAGATCCCAAGAAATACATTAGTCCAAAACGTAGAGATTTATGGCAGAGACCTTTCAGAGTTCTAACTATGACAAGCCATTAAATTCTTAAACTCTGAAACACAAAAGAGAACGCTGGCAAAGGTGAATCTGTAAGAGCTGGAAGGAGGGATACATATGGGAAAAGCTCCTCCTGTAACAGTCTCAAAGGCTTGCAAGGTGGGAAAAAACCCCAACTAACTCAGCAGGAACACAGGCTTGTTCTTGTCATGTTCTTAAGTTGATTTTCATCATCTAAGAACCCGACCAACAGTTCTTAGTGGTTCAACACCCCTCCCCATTCGGGACAGGTTCCCATGTTCCATGCTCTAGACTTTTCCATGAGCATGCCTTAGGGCATTGTAACCATATGGTCCATCTCCTGATGAAAGACACATGCCTCAGTTCCCCCCACAAATGTTCCTCAATGACATTAACGTTCAAGGACACTGTAATTAAAACCTCACTGATGCAACAAACACCCATAGTTTTTTTCAACACACGCATGCCAGTAATAAATGCAGGACAGTTATGGATACAGGAAACTTCTTGTGAAGAATATATAAAGATACTCGAGGTTCTGTCTATTACCAAAACAAGCCAAGCATCCTCTCTGCTGCTGGAAGCAGGTGGCAGCAGATTCAGCACGTGTGAGCTGAGAAATTCCCCCATTTTAAACTAGGTCAGGTTTTGTATACAGTGCTATGAATAAATTTCTACCATGGGCAAGGAAGTTTACCTGAGTATTGCACTATTGTATAAAAATGGATGGCCAAAGCTCTACAATGGATTTACACCCTATTTATATATTTGATGTACCTACCAAAGGGTGAAGAGCCTGCAAACTTTCTCTCTTCCAGTCATTATCCTGCTTGGCTCTACGTGATGCTGCACAAACACACACTGAGAAGGCCTTTTCTCCAAACAATATCCCGAATGATCAGAGATTTATGTACAAAGGTAACAAAAGAGCAGGATTCCCACCAGGGCTGTCTCCCGCAGACTCTCAGGCTCCACAGCTCAGGACAAATCAAAGTCTCTTGCAAAGTCAAACAGTTTGTTATCACAGTCCTATTTACACAGGCTGGCACAAGCTCCAAGGAATCACCCTTTTTGATACGCCTTTTACTGCTTTATGCACTCCCCTTCCAAACCCTTCCTCATCATGGTTGGAGTCTGGGCTGCAGGGTTCACAACACCAGCCTCAAATGCATTTGTGTCAGCTCTGTAACAACACTGCCACAGTTATATTATATTCTTATTCCAAGTGAAGCTTCCTAGAAGCTTATCATAACACCAGTGTACACATCCACCCAAGCAGGCTGCTCTGTCTCATGGCCCCTTCTCCAAGTGATGCTGCAGTCAACCGGGTGATTACAGTAACAGCCTGGGAAAAGAGGTGAGCCAAACAGCAAATCTGGCAAATTACCTCCTAATTAACGAGGCCTCTCAGGGGCCTAATCAATCTTTCCTGGATTTCTGTAAGCTTAGGAAACAACTGACAGTTCCTTTCCTATTTCTCATCCATTTAAACTGTAGCTCCTGGAGCGAGGACTGCTTCACTCCACTTTAACCTACACCTGGTGTCACCAAAACCAGTCTGGACCATGTGAATGGCAAGAAATGGTCCCTCTGAGGGATCCACTGAGCTCAGGATGAACTTCAGCAGCCTCTTGTTGGCACGTAATTGCTCCACAGAAGCTGCATTTCTCTGCATCCCTATTCCAGACAGGGCCTCTGTGTCCCTCACTGAAAGAAGGTCAAATGGCCCATATCTCTTCTTAATTTTTAATCGCAATTTCATGCTGTTATTTCAGCTGCTGGAGGCAGTGCAGCACAAATCCCTCAGGAGTAATTCCTAGATACTCTCTTGTAGGCTGGCCTACTTTTTCCTCCTGTTCAGTTACAAATTGCTTCTCAGAGCCCAGATGTGTGACAGCACTGGCAAAGCTGCCTCCTCCCAGACAAATACATTTTCCGCTGCAGCATGTAAAAAAAAACAAATTAAAAAAAAAAAAGTTAAATTTTTATTTTTCTCCAGTTTCTAAATATAGACAAGATAATCGAGATTTCATTTTTAGCTCTATGAGCCCAGCTGAGTAGGATGGTTTAATTTTAAACAGTCCTGTTGCCTCTGACAGAAAGCAGTGCCATGGTCCCCCTGTGACACCTCGCTGTGGCAGAATCCCTGCCAGGAAAACCAGGGGGAAACCTGAGCAGGCAGGACAAAGAACACAGTTTTGTGAGCACTTTGGACATGGCAAGAGCTGGGTGTGACCTGAGAGATGAAGGACATGGGGGAGGCGTCCTAGAGTTTTCATACCTAGGAAAAGCATTGGGCCATTTCATGAACTGCATGGGTCACTTTGGTGGCAATTCTTGAGGCTACTGAAATGATGTATTGAACACTAAAATACTGTGCCAGTACAGCAACAGCTGTGTGACAGAAATGACTCCTGTAGGATTTCACCTATGGAGGAATGGTGTGACAGAAATGACTCCTGTAGGATTTCACCTATAGAGGAATGGTTTTATGTAATGGGAAAATTTTGAGCATTATGTGCAGGTCTTTTGTTATGAAAAAAATGAGAGAAGCTGCCTCCAAAAAACTACACTGCTCTCAGTTTGATCAGAGAGTAGAAGAGAGAAAAGAAGCAGATAAATCCTTTTTGTTTGCTTGTGCAATGAGGGATTTCACTGATTTTATTGGCCAGAACATCCCTTTGTGGATGACTTTCTCTTTATAGTTTCATAATAACCTGGAATCTTCGCTTTATCAACCAGTTTTTTTCACACGTTTATACAGAACTTTCTTCTTCTGAAAAAACAAAACAAACCCACAAACAAATATAAAGAAAGCAACCAATGTGATTACTGAAAAAAAACCCCCTGTATTTCACTTTCACAGCCTTCCCACTGCAAATAATCCAACAATACTCTGTGTCCCACAATCTTTTATAAATGCAGCACAAATTTCTCCGAGTAGTAAGGAGAAAAGAGAGGCAGTAGAATAATTAAACAGAAAATCAAGAAAGAAAGTGGCAGTTTATGAACTGAAGGGCAAAGATTTCCCACTCACACAAGTGTCAAGAAACCCACTGTGCATCCTGCCCTCATGCAGCTGCTTTTATTACAGATATTTTGGTATTCCCCAAAGGCCATATATCAGAGGCAGGACTCTCTCACCACCCTGACTGAGCAGTGGCATTTCTTTCGCAGGAACACAGTACAAGGGGAGCGCTCTCATAATATTTCTTTTGCTTATGTTGTTAAGAATGCTGCACTCAAGGCACCACAAATTAAAGTGGACAGATTTTCCGTATGTGAAACAAAAGGCAAAAAGCACTAAACCAAAAAGCCATACTTACCTGAAGGATTAAATCAATAGGGATGTGACTTTCTTGATAAAACAGACCAACTTTTAGCTTTCAGTCCTTTCACAGCTTCTACCTAAAGACTGAGCCACAGCCTGAATTGGTTTATCCAGGGAGAGACAAGGACGGGAGAAATATTTTGCCATGGCAACTGACAATTTCAGAAAAAAACACCCCCAAAACTGTGCTCTGTAAGGAAATCAGCAGATTAAAAGCTTGAAGATAATGCCTCAGAAAGAAAAACTTGCGATGAGACAGAAAATGTCTATTAAACAGTGGCTCTGCCAAAGAGATGGGTGACAGGCTTTAAAATAAAGCTTCTGAATACAAAACCCCACCTGGGCCACAGAAAAGAAAGAAATATTCAAAAGAGTCACAGGTAAGAATAAATGCTCAAAATTACTTTCCTGTGGATGCCTGGAAAGACAGTCCACTTGGAACTTCATCCCTGTTGCTGAGTCACAGGAAGGATGGCTGAACCAGGCAGTCACATTTCCACCCTAAGAAATGGTAAATTTGACCTAAACAAGACCCTGTGGGATGTGAATAATCTTTGCTCTCTGATTTATTCTACTACAGGAGGGCAGCACCTGCAAGAACAGGTGCCTGACGTTTAAACCAGCTTAAGTGGCAGAATTTGTACACAAACACACACAAATTCGGCGCAGCTTCCTCACTCCCAAAGGAACTATCGGAACCAACACTGAGAGACTCCATTCAGAGGGCTGGGGCTACTCAAGCATCACGTCTGCCAGGTCACCCCCCACCCCAGACACTGGCATGGCTGTGGAAACAACTGGGGGGGACTCTTAGATTTCAAAGTATTTCCTTGGCCCAGCTCAGAATGAGAAGGTCAAAACCTCAGAAATTCCAAAACACATTTTAAGAAAGAGAAGAAATGTTTTTTGACCAGGTCAGAGTGTTTCACCTATTTTGTGTTATTTTACTTGTGTTTTATACACAACTGAGCGAAAATGAGTCAGGGAAAAGTAATTTCCCCTTTAAAAATGCCACTGCTGTGTGATGTTCCACCAAATCGAAAATTCAACCTGGTTCTGAAAAAGAAAATAATCCTCCATCTCTTTTACGGCTGTTTTTGGAGGAGTTGGCATTTATTTTGTTGGCAGATGCCTACCTTGCCCTGCGTGCAGAACTGCTCATTCTCAGTACAGCAGCTCTTCGGGGCAGCATTTTGGAATCAGCCTGAGCAGCCAGACAGGCAGTTTATTTTTATGCAGGTGTTTTGTACCAAGGACACTTATTTTTGCATGTATGCACAAACATAAAAAATATAATTCAGAACATTGCCAGGTGAAATCAGGCAATTTCCATTTAAATGAGTCCCAAATGGGGGCACACTGTGCTCTTCATTGCTCTTGGTAATTGCTCACAGGGGGTTTCTCGGCAGTTGTAGTTAATGTTGCTTTTTGATGCTTCCAAGCATATATAGGAATAAAAATAGGAAAAAGTATATAGGAGTAAAATAGATAAAAATGAATTACTGAGAGTGTTGCCTGTAGAGGTTACAAAAAACTCCGCATTGGTGTAGACAGTGCCTTGCCTGTGTAAAATCCTGCCTAGTCCTACCCAGGAACAGGGACTTTTTTCTCTCTGTAGCTGCATGGTTGTGCTTTATCAAGCTTTTCTCCCTCCAGCGAGGGATTCAGGCAACCACCACCTCAGGAACAACCCATAGTGTTGATCTAACATCTGCCAGGGTCTAAGAAGGCTTTCAGCAGGAGCTGGGATCAATCCTTAGGCTGGGCCTCCCAGAAGCTTTACACTGAACATCCTTATTTCCCAGGGGACTCAGCAGAAGCTGAAGGGAAGGTGAATCTGGCAGATTTAGGAGCACCAAATATAAAACAGACCTCTAGACTGGACCAGGAAAACCAGGGAAAAACTCCTGCTTCCCTTGGCCTATCCAAGAGAGACAGAACATTCCAATTTGCAAACATGCCCCGTGTCATCACATGTGGCATCAACACCCCGAGAGTGTCAAGCACAGGGTGGGGGAGTTTTCACACACAACAGACACGGAGCATCTGCAGGGCTGAAAACACAATGGGAGCCAAGAATGACTGAGAGCATGTGGGTGGTGGGGAAAACTGGAGGCTGATAAGAAAGAGGGGGAAAAAAAGCTTCAATTTGCTGTGTTTAATATTGCTTCTCCTTACTGCACAGGCTGGTTTTTTCTCTTGGCTATGGGTTGAAAAGGTGTTTCCATCTTAACCATTTCTTAGCTGCTCTGCTAAGATAGGAGTGTCTCTGCTAATGCTGCCACAGAGGGCAGGAGGAAAGATGTGTTTCACATTAACAGATAGGAAACACTTGGGTTTAATGTTAGGAAAAATAGTGTCAAGAAAACCCTTCTGACAAATGAGGTTAATTATTCTGTCCAAGAGCACTTCAACTCCATGGTCAAAGTGGAGTCATTGCTTCAAAACACAGCAAGTATGAATGAAAATTAAAAATATTCTGGTTACAGACTCTCTCCAAAGTTTCCCCACTAGATCTGGTATTCTTCACTCAAACTTTGCTTCAGCTTCCAGAACAGCAAGGGTGCACAGACCCAGAGCTAACGATGTGGGAAGACATTTGGTCAGGGGCTCAGCACTGCCAAGCCTGCACCAAGGATGAAAATACGTCAGAAGAATGAGTGGTGCTACCTTTACTAAAGACCTGCATTAACCTGTGGTGTCAGGTTAGTGCTATTCCTTGACTGTCATTGTTTGGGTGGTGGACACCACTCCAAACTGGGCAGAACAGGCCTCTGGGAAACCAGAAGCGCTAAGTCAGGTCTTTCTTGGGCTCAGGTAAGATTTGCTGTCTTTGCTGGCTCCTCTCTACTGAAGTGACCCAGAGGGCTTTGTTCACTACACTGCTGCATCTGCTGGTGTGCGTGGTGAAAGGGATGACCTCAGTGGGGAAGAGAGGACAGCTTTATTTGAGATGGGAACAACAAGGAGAGAACAGCAGGTCTGAGTTCAATAAAACAGTTAATGCTTTCCTGGACTTTGCTTCTCAATAAATAGCAGGAGATGGCACAATCAGAGATAATAACTGCAATCCCAGCCTGTCAGGGGAGACCTCTGCAATCCTCTCCTCAGTGCAGCTGTCTCAGACTGCCACCTCCTTCCACAGCCTAATGAAGAACCCATTTGGATCACAGTCTTTTCCTGGTGCAGAAGGGCCCCCAGCTCTGCTCTGACACAGGTGTTAGCAGAGATCCTTGAGCAGCCAGTGAGGGGAAAAAACCTTTTTTCAGAAGCTGGTGGGGGACTCCTAATTGCTACTGAAAATATTTTCATAGCAGCAGATCAGCTAGCAGTCCTAGCTCCAACCCAGAGGCAAACACAATCTATTTGTCATGTTTCAACAATTTTTCTGTTGTTCATACAGTGTAATTAATCACTTGGCAGGCAGGAGAACACACACAGAGGACTAAAAAGGCAGCTCATTCTTTGACATGCAGCAACTGTCCTGTACTTTGTTAAGAGACAGATTCACTCCCTTATTTACAGGTGAGAGCAGAAAAGAAAAAGGTAAGTGGCAACTCAATACAGCAACAATTAATAACAAACAGCTTTGTTTAAAACAAGGACCCTGCTATTTTTGTACCTTACAACATGCTCTTCCACTGGGTTTCCATGTGCAACTTTTGGTCATTGATTTCAGACAAAAAGGCAACTATTTGTATATAACAATACATAGTCTGTCCCTTCTCAAGCAGCTACTCAAGTAGGGACCCTGTTAGCTGGTGGTGAGAGGCTTTAAGATCAGCCACTCAACCTCCTCTTCTCTCATCTATTGGGGTGCTCTAGATTCAGGCCCCCCTCAAATCTGAACAGCCAAAATACACCTGGTGAGGAGCAGAACAAGGAGCTCCTGTTGCTGATTCCCTTTTCCCTAAATGTAGGTGCTCAGAGAGAAGAGCACCTAGACCCAGGTCACTGCTTCCCAGGGCCTGCTATGCAGATCTTGGCCAGGGAGCTGCAGCTGCAGCCAGCCTGAATCCCCCTGAGTCCTGTGGCTAGTGCTCCCAGCTGGCCAGGTGCCCGGGAAGGCCTGGAGCCAGCCATTTGGAAATACTAGACACAGGCGCTTTGCTTTGTTTGAGCTGGCTGAATCTGGGTCTGGGTTTTCACACACATACTTCAGCTCGGGACTTTGTGTTGGTTACCACCTCCAAAAGGCTACCCAAGGGCTCTGAAGTGCTACCAGATGCTTGCCACAAAGCAAACTGGACTAGGGAGACTTTTGTCTCCCTTCAAACTGAAACCAAAACAAGAGTTAAGGCCACAGCAGCAAATACTGTGAAAGGAGTTCAGGATTGATAAATTGGCTTCTGGCAAGCTCAGAGCATTTCTATTATCTCTCTAAAGGCTGTAAGATACAGAAATTATATTAATAAACAGCATTTGACTGAAGCAGTGCCTCAAATGGACCACAATCCAGACCTTAACCAAATCAACAGGTTCTGAATTCACAGGCAGATGGGGCAGATTTATTTGTAGGTCCAGGAGTTGAGGGGCTCTACAACTGCTAACTCCTAATTGCAATCCCATCCTCCTAAGTTCCTTTGGACCAGCTTTCTCTGGTCCAAAGAGCAAACACCCTCTTTGCAGCCTGTATCAATGCTGATGGAGGTCAGTGGGAGATGTCTCACTGAATGGAGAGTCCTGTAGTAACTAAGTGCTGCTCTTTGCACTCTGCCTATCACACCTTAACAGAGGAGCTCAAAGGAAGAGCTCTCCATTTACCTGAAATATCACTCACATAGCCTCTCAGTATTGACCATTAGGAACCCGCCATGGAATGGTCTTTGAATTTTGAACTGCATATACCATAGGATTGTTTTTCTCCTTTTTTATACCAAGTTTTCAGACATTAAAAGCTTGTCAGCTTTTGCTCTTGTTTACACTAAGGAAAAATAAAAAGTAAAAGCAGACCATTTAGAAAATGTCAAATGAAATGCCCCAAGCTCCTGGTATCAGGGGATTTTATATATCAATTTAAACTAATTGCACTCAGTTGGTTGCAATTAAAGGCTGGAGGCTGCTTCTTCCCCATTTGACTCAACATATGTAAACAGCTGGATCAATTCAGCCTCTCACTGTGGCTCCTGCCACTTCATCCCACTTCTTGGAATTGCCTTCAACTCTTCAGTTTGCTCCCTTTGAGCTTCAGAAAGCTACAACAGAAGGAGTGGGCATCTGGGAGGGGAAGCAAAAGTAAAAGCAGGGGACAGAGGGAATAACACATGATAAGGATAAATCTCCCCTTCTTCCTCTCAAATCACCATGTGAATACAGAGACAGCATAACAATGAACAAGCTCAGCACCTCCTTCGTGTAAGGACAACCCCTTGGGAGGAATAAAAAAAGATGCACTCCCTTTTAAAGTATCTATTTGTGCTAGCACAGCTTTGTATCCTTCTGCTGCCTGAGAATTTGACCTCACCTGAGAACTCGACAGACATGCAAAGGGTATAATGGGGTGAAAATCAGATTAGACAGGCAAGTACCATTTGTGCCATTGGGAGCTGTCCATAAACCTGACTACAGCACCAGGAATTCACACTCAGTAAGGTCTGGGAGATGCCAGGACAGCTCGTATGTTTTCAGTACGAGTTTCCTTCAGAGGGAGGAACCACTGCCATGAACGGTGACAACCTCAAATCCACCTGCCCCTCAGTTCTGCTCAGTTTCATCCGACTGAAAACTCCCAACTTTCTGCCGTAGCAGGGAATCCTTAAGGCAAGCACCGAGCCTGTTCCCAGCCTTTTCCCAGTCTCTAGCTGACATCTAGCGAACAGTTTCCGAACTGCAGCTGGAGCATCTGGAAACGGGAGATGCAGCGGTGCAGAGGAGCTGTAGGACAGCCTGCACTGCTCCCTGCGCTCTCCCCACCGTGACACATCACCCTGTGGGAAGGTGGGGAAGGACCTGCTCCTGCTGCCAGGCTGCACAGATCCTGCTTTGGCCCCATTAAAATGGGCAAACCCTGCAATGGACTCCACTGCTGTAGTGCCCCTCGCTGCAGGAACAACACAGCGGGGCTGGTGGACACCAGGAGTGATCAGCAAGGCTTCCACCACAGCACTGCCAGAGCAGCTCTTCCCGAACAGCGAGGGGAAACTCCTCAGCTGCTGTCAGGATTAGCAACCATAATTCCCACCTCAGGCTCTCCCCGAGGACAGCTGGCTCGCTCTCTCCCCAGCACACCTTTGGGGGACAGCAGATGTGACATCCCTGAGGAAGAGAAGACCCAATGTCCATGTCACCTGCCTTCAAAGAGTGTCAGAACCAGCCTGCAACGTCTGCACAGCAACAGGGAGACATCAAATGTGTGCAGAGAGACGATTTCATTTTATAGCCTCTATCAGCTACTGCAGAACAGGGAGTTTGGTTTATGGTATCTATTAAGGTAACCCAGCAACAGCATGGTGGGTATTTAAGTCATCAGTTACAAAAAACCAGAGGTTTAGAAACAAGCAGAGTGGTGATAGACACTGAGCTGAAGGAAATGTCTCTGTGCTTTCTGCGTGAACAGTGGAAACCATTCTGTATAACATCATGGAGTGATGTAACACAACATGCTTGTCCCGTGTCTTCCCTCAATACATGAGTATTGTTCTCACACTTCACCACCTGTGAAGGTAAAATGCTTTCCCTACTGACTTCAGGATCACTTGAAGTCTCATAACACCACTGACACACAATTTTCTGAATGTACAATGCTAATTGCACCTTTAATCGTCAGGATTTACAAGGGTGGAGGTGATTAAAACCAAAGTAAAGTGAAGGAGAGACAGAGAGATGCTTGCTTGTTAGACTGCACAGACACTGTCAAATTAAGGACACAGATGAAGACCTTTAATAGTCTGAAAATACACTACACCCACCAACCAGCCAAAATACTATCAAGGTTTCCAAAGGTGTATTATTTCTGCTTCCCAACAGCTGTTGAGCCCGTTCGTTATCTGCAGAAGGTCCCTGAGGACTTGTTCACCTACAAAGTTTGACTGATTTAATTAGATACAAACCAGTGCTTTGCACTTGTGAGGTGCCAGCGAGCTTGTACCAGTATCTCCCTTCACAGCCAAGAGAATACTGAGGCCTGTAAGAGGAACACCATCCAAATGCTAAATACTCTCAACACCAGCTGACAGCTACCCCGTGTTAAATGCAGCTAAACCAGTGTGGAAGAGAGTCAATAGGCCAAGTAAAACAAGAGCATTTACAACCACCCAACTACACAGCACTCCAGAGGCTTCCTCAGCCCTCTAACGTGAGACAGAATTAGTGCTTCTCTTACCTGGTAATAGTAATCAACATACTGTGGCTCATAGTGCTGAGGCTCGGAGTTTTCAGGAGACAGGACATCTTTCAGTAACTCTTCACAGCCTGGCAAAGGGAAATGACAGCAAATGGTCAGGCTGAGAGTTTATCTTCCCAGACACTGCATGAACAATAGAGGAAAAACCATAGGTTTGTAGGCAATCTGTATGCACAAAAGCTTGAAAGCCAGATCTGGAATATATTTAAATAGCTGTAATAAAGCCTCTGGAGTTCTGCTCAGCATATATTCAGTGTATGGCACTTAGTAATCAAATTAATTACACTAATGCCAATTCTCAGCCCAGATACACTGCAATGAAGCTGAAAGCTGAACACTGCTTGGTTTGGTAAATTGTCCTGGAAGAGAGAAACCCACCCATAACCAACCCAAACTGAAGTCAAACACTAGATTTACAGGCTTGGCATGAGCTAGTGACTATTGCACACTAGTGTCAGTGGAGCTGCTTCCCATTTTCTCTGGTCAATATGACAATGGGGCAATACCTAAATGCCACAAATTCCCCTTCACGAACAGCCCTGGCGCAGAGCATTCAGTGTTTGGCAACCAAATATCTATGCCCTGCAACTGGAGACTTTCAGCTCCTGTGTTTGCTTTTGTCAAGAACCACATTAAGAGCTGGAAAAATCAATGCTTTGTTTTCCCTCAGTCCTTCCCTCCTGTGAAAACCAGAGACAAATATAGAAACATGGAAATCACCAAATGCCTAGTTCCCCATTAATTACCAGTGACTGCACTTGGCACGGTGAGCTGCAGAAGGCAGTAATGTCAGGCCAGGTTATTTTAGACAGTGTGAAACCTTCCCAGCATGTGTTGTGCTCTATCCTACTTGGAAGCTGCAATTATCCAGCAGTTATTCCTCCCTTCCATCCCATCACTAATGCAATACACTTGACTGTGACATCACACACCAATACCCTCTCAGCAGGCAGGTGAGCCAGAGGAAGCAGGGTAGTATAGGAAAGTGTGAACTGCACAGGTTCATACCATTAGCTGATCTTCTCTTGGTTTTAAATACTGTATGGATGAAGACACATTGTGGTTAAGGAGAGGAGTCCTTCATAAAGGGAAGAAGCACTTAAAAAAACAGAAAAGACGAGCAGAGATGAAGGAAGTCTGACATGGGGGATCACTATGTTGTGCCTGTCTCCCACACGCAGGCATATGTCAGAGGCAGCACCTGGTGGATGAAGTCACTGTTAACATCTCGGGAGTGTCACTTGGATAACAGGCAGAAGGACTTTTCCTTTTCCAGCTTCTGCAGCAAAGTGAGATTCTCACATGGTACTGAACAGAGAATAAATGAAGCTGTTAAATGCACATGTTGCTGGAGAAGTTTGTGGACAAGAATGGTGTGTGAGGGTCACTTCCCAAAGAGGAGCTCATTTGGGACAAACAATCCAAAATATAACCTACTGGCTGATAGAGAGGCAAGATGTTAAACTTGTTTGCCTAGAGAGGATGTCTTTCTGCATAACCTGCCCTGCTTGTGACTCACATTTCCCACCCAGCCACGATCCTCTTCTTTCTCTTGGTTTTAGCATTAAGTGTTCAGCCTGTGCCTGGTTGAGGTTATTCTCTAGTCCTCTTGCAGAGGAGAATTCAATTTGCTGTTCGTACCTTTTGACATTAATAACCAAAGCTTATTACTCATCAAACTGCCTTTTGCCAGCACCCATTGTGAGGGTCATTACACATATGAACTGCTTTGGTAAAAGGTCTCTGCATGATATGGAGCACCTACTCATTAAAGTGAGTTATCCCCAGCAAAAAAAAGAAAATAAAAGCCAAGTGCTACTCAGTAATGGATGTAGATTAGCGTAATGAAGGAAGTATGTTTACACCCTCCTAAAATTTCTCAACTACAATATCTTCAGCCATAATTCCAATCTTTATTTTCCTAATGCAGCTGTGCTAACAACAGTGCTTCCACAGCTAAAGGCCTCTGAGCAGTCAATCTTCGTTTGAGCCTGTTAGATGAGTACCTTCCCAACCTCTTTTTTTTTGGTGGAGAAAAGTCAGGAAGGTTGTGGGTCTTCAAAAAGGATTTCACTACCCAAAATAAGGGGTGTGAGATGTTTCTGCTTTGCCTCCTTTGAAAAGGCCAGCCAGACTGGTCTGTTAGAGTCACAAACAGATCTCAGATCTCCAAGGTCTCAAAGTAGAGTTTAGCTGTAAGGTCTTCTGTGTCCTCTCTCTGCTGTTCAGTTCTTACCTAAGATTACTCCTGATCACATTCTTTCATTTTCCTTGTCCATTAGGATGGACCACTTCATGATAGCCCTTGGCCATTTAAATTCAAGCCTGTCCTTTATTCAGGAAAAACCCTGGGGAGAAAAGCATTGCCTGCTTTGTACCTAACCCACTCAGGGCAGCCCTCACCAGAGCCACGTGGCACAGGCTTTTACAGCCTGATCCAGAACCACAGCAACTGATCAAGCATTTGACCCACTTCCCGAACATCAACAGGCATTTAATCCAATTTGTTTACCTTGCTGCATAGCTGAAAATGGCTAAGGAAGCCAAATCTTGCTTTTATTGAAGTCCCAGGCCAAGTCTCTGTTGGCACTGACAGACTCAGGATTAAGTTCTGCTGAGACTATCTCCTTCTGCAAAGGTGACTTCTTGGAGGGAAGATTTTTGAGCGTGCAGCAGGCAGTGCCCCCTGTGCACTGTTTAGCATGGAAGCTGGCATGACAGCTTGGATCTCCTCATCCTCAGAGGAAGGTCTGCACGTCATACTCCAGAAAAAAGGGAAGAAGAGAAGGAAATGCTGAGAGGCCATTTTCCCCCGAGATTACTAAACCACATCACTGCTACCCTGCAGACATCTGAACCTGTTCCAGCATCCATCAAATGCATGGAAAAATGGACACTGGCTTCAGGAATCTCAGGGTTGTGCACTGGTTTTATTCTTGTTAAGCATCTAGTTTAAAGAATAAATTCTCTGTTGCTCTTTTTCCCTGTGAAGACACAAACAGGAATCTCCTCACTCTGGAGGACTGTGGTGCTGGTGTTTTCTTTTGGCCACTCTTTATCACCAGGAAGGTGGGTTTGGGCACAGTTGGGAAATATATCAGCTTTCTTATACATTTTTTTTCTGCAACAATGCCAATACATCTCACCTTTTGCTTCCCTAATCTAAATGTAATTTGAATTTTCCAGGTACTCCAAGAGGTTTACACAAGGGGCATCGCACACAAAGGGAACACTGGAGCATCTCAAATACTTGTGTGTGTGTGTTCTTATTACCAGAATACATTTTGGCTTATTGGGAAATGCCAGAGAGCTAAATTAGAGTGTCACAGTCCAGAGAGAAAAGAATGAATCAAGGTTTACTCTGGCAAATCTCAGTATGAAAATATGGACAAAAGTCGACAAAGATTTGTAGAGGGAGCACTCTAGTCTGGAACAGGCAGTGCTCTCTGCTACCAGACCCACTGCAGAAGCAGCGCTGAGCTCTGCAGAGCTGCCACAGTGGATATTTCAGGCTGTGCAGCAGCATGCACCCAAGGCTAGAACCTGTCCCAAAATAACCCACTGCAAAGAAGCAAAGGAATCCTGCACTGAGATGTCCCATTATTGCTGTAACTTCATTTGCCAGGAAAAGGCAGAACTGAAAGCCACTTACATGGCTGATTAGAGACAGTTTGTTTGCGTGTCTACCTGTATCATAAGATATTCACGTGCTCAATGTTCTCCCTCCTTTGCTATGGTTGGGGAAATTTCCTCATCTACATTTTTGGGCAGCATATAAGATCACAGACTGAGGGTGGCCAGAAGCTGCTGAGCCAGCAGAGAGGCAGCTTCTCTGTGCCACTCAGGAGACTCTCTGACACATAGACGTGTGTGAGTTCCTGTCTAACAAAGCACTGCATCACCCCCTAGTCTGGTCTGTCAAAATTGGCTGAGCTAAAACCTATTCATCCTAATACTACAAATGCATAAGCAAACACAATTCATTTGGCCAGAGCAGGGTCATCTTTAGCCCCAAGCAAAGATGATGAAAGTGTTTTATGAGTCACTGAAGGGGAAAACATGAACCTTTAACTTTTTCAGCTTGCTCAGGTTGCTAGACATGATTATCTTAGGAGATAATTTTTCAAATTTGCATTCAGTTTCATTTTTAAAAAAATGGTTTTCACACCCTAACAAACAGTCAATTTCCAAACAGACATTCTGGCCACAAACAAACTCGATTTTAGCAAAGCTGTTTCCTGCGAATGCTCCAAGAAGGAGATTTAAACCCATACCACATCAGGCAATTTTCACAGGCAATTAAGCGATTTTAATACTATAGGAAATCAAATCTGGTTACCTAATTGAATGTAGTTGGTTTCTGGCATTTTTCCTAACAGCAATAGCTTTTTACTTTATCTACTCTTGGATCTTTAGTGGTGCATTAGACTCATTTACGGTTCCAGGATGTATTTAGTAAAATTCAGTTTAAAAGTACTTTCAGTCTCAGGTACTTTTAGGAGTAACCAACTTCAGTTCATTGAACAGCTATAGTGTAATTTACAACAGGACAGCTCAGCTCTTCACATTTACTGACATTCCTCCTCCCTGGAGCCACCCCAAGTACCTCTCCTGTCAGGAAGTTATTCTTAATAAAATAGATAGAACCATCAGATCATCTCCAGTTATGGCCTACAGTGAAGTGGAGATCTGCAGCACGAGCCTAAATGGGCTCATCAGGGCTTTGGGGTTTTCTGCAGGGCTTTACTGCAATTCCCATGCTGGTACAGCTGTCCTGGTCTTGGGTACTGGTACATAATACAACTACTGGAGTCTGGGAAGTAAACTCCCTTTTACATGACTGCAACATATCCATCTCTTATTCCATGCTGGATCTTCAGGGTACAATACTTTTCTCAGCTGTGGGACTGCAAATTAGATTTTCAAGTTAGCTGAAGGAGATGGTCGAAACTTGGCACTGGTTCTATGAGAAATACGCTTGTTTGGAGCATATGAAGGAAACTATAAAAGCATATTCCAAAAAAATCTCCAGTGAAACAGAAGGCCAGAAATACTCTGCCTTGGAAAACTTTGTTTTGAAAAAGCCCCATCAAATTTCATACTTTATTATTTTCATATTCTTTTACAGTTCAAATAACCTGTCACAGTCTGAACTGCTAGAACATCCAACATCCATTCCGGAACAGTTCTTTGAAACTTTGGGCAAATCTCTATCCTTGGAATTCTCATCAAAATTTCTAGGAACTCACAGAGAAACATATCTACTTCTTAACTTTTATCTGCCCACATGAAGACTGCTTCTAGAAGCTTTCCAGCCAGCTGCAGTAATTAGATGCCTAAGGACCTAGACAAGCACAGAGCTGGATTTTTGAAGGCACATAATGGTCTGTGCTACTATTTTGGAGATTCAAAGGTTGCTATTGCTGCAGGTGGGGAAGTGCATAAATTCACAGCTGTGCTTCTTCCACCCTGTTCATGAATATGAAGGAGCTCTTACAACTCTCCATTTTCAAATATCGGAACAGACCATAACTTAAATGTGCTTAAAACTTCTACAAGGTGTGGGAAAGACTCTCCTGCTCCAGCAGAAAAACAGGCTGTATGATTTCACCTGAAGAAACAGTGACTGTGCTAAAGCAGACAGATTCATTACTGCAGGAGTGCTCCGTGCTAACGTGGCTCAATCTCTCCTGTTACAAAGCCATGACCCTCCAATTACTACACAGCAGTCAGTGCTGTTTTCATGGTTAAAATAAGATATGGAGTCAGAATACATCTGCCTCTATATTTTAATTCTGGTTTAGTCTGTGTTTGTACCATACCCTCTCATCTCTGTTAGCTGTAACACCAGGGGCAGCAGGGGGAGCTCCCCATTTATCTGTCACGGTTTGGGTGTTTTTAAGCAGAGTATCAAAGCAAAGAGATTATTGGAAAGACAGCAGAAATCTTAAAAGACAAGGAACAGGTCAGACTTACTCAGAGCCTGCTAAACATTTGGTCCTGCAAACGTTTGACTGCAGAATCCACCAGCCCACAGAGCGCATTGGAATTAACAGCTCCACTCCAGCCTTTGAGTATTGCAAGTGGTAGAAAATATTTACTGGATCAGTACAATAAATTCAGTACAGCAAAACCAGCCATTGGCTCTGCTGAGCAAACAGTAATGGATCCTGTGCTGACCCTGCTGAAATTAAGGGAAATTCAGCCTTTGAGTGGTGTTCTGGCTGCTCCGGGTGTCTCTAAGCACTGCCACTTCTTAGGCTGTACTGGCTTTGACACAGCAGCTCAGTAAGAGGTTACAGGTGTTATTTCATGGCAATTGCTCTCCAGACAGACACAGTTATTAGAAATAAAGCCCTGCAGTGAGCAGATAGAGAGGGCAGCTTCAGCAGGAGTAAAGACTTCATATTCTGGCATTCCAATGAAATTGCTGCAAAGCTTGAAATTCGATGGTATGCCTGTCCCTGGCTCTGGCAGAGCCTAATTGCTTGGGGAAAGCAGCCTAGACAGCAGGAGCTCAGCACAGATGCTGAGGCAAAGTCCTTTAATCCAGAAAAGACCAGCAAAAAGAAGCAAAGCTTTCCATAGTCAGCACCATGCCTGTCCAGTATGCCACCCCCAGAGACACAGTGGGAATGAGCTCCTCCAACACACTTCTCCCCTCCAGCATATTTACCTCCACTTGAAAAAGTCCTCTCCATGACTTCCAAAGGTCCCTACCATCAACGAGGCTCCTCAGCAAATCCTTCCCCACAGTTTCTGCTACTCAGCAGCTGAAGAAAATTAATTGCTTTTTCCATGGGATGGTCCCAACAACTGCTCTGGAGGTACATGAGGTTTATCCAGCTCTGAAGCACTAAAGAGGCAAGGCTTGATGCCCACTTGCAGAGGAACACAACACTTGTCATTTGTACCATGCAAGAGTGAACAATGCCCTGGTTTATGGAGGGCAGAGGCCAAGCTGAAGATTTTAGATCCAGGGATAGGAGTTTCTCCTTGCAGTGAGAGCTGCTACCAACCAGTTACAGAGCAGGCATTAAACACTCTGATGTTTGGGATTTTTTCAGGTTTCAACATTTAGCTTCCCACTAAGATCCATCTCGGGGTATGAAATGCTCAAACCAACATCATCAGAGGTCAACTCTGACTTGAACCTGTTCTAAAGGCCTCAAACCTCACGATTTAAAGAAATTCAAGGCACCGATCTACCAAAACCCCCTTGACACTATAATCACCTCTGTGCAGCAAACAACTTATTCAGCATACTATAAAGGCAAGCATCTATGAGACAAATTAATTTGAAGTCTCATAAATAAGAAATACAAGGCATTAGACAGTAAAACTTGAATTAAAATAATTGGCTTCCAGTGCTAAGAATAGCACAGCTTCACACTCCATTATGGAAAAACCCACTGGATTTACAGTAGCATCTCATTTTGCTCTATTAAACTGATTGCCCCAAGCCATTGTAATAGGCTGAGATGTCAAAGAATCATAATTTGTTGCTGCCAAGACAAATTGCTTTTGTTTGATAACAAGCCTGATGCTGCCCCTGGGATGTGGCTGCACTGAAAAATGAGAGGTAACAACATGGTGGGGGGCTTTCCATTCTGAAAGGCAGACGTACTCTTTCTGAACTTCAGTAAGAGCAATTTCATTTTTAAGGAAAACATGGCTGGTAGCTAAAGACCAACAAAATTTCCATGCTGTGAGGTGAGCAATAGAACCAGCTTTTCTAAAGAGATGCTGTGAAAACATGCAGAACAGTGTCTTATCAGAAACAGAGCTGCTGCTGGGACGATCCACACTTATCACTGGCACTTTAAGTGCTGAAATGCTAATGATGTGCAGAGGGAGCTCTGGGTGATGCTGCAGGATTGGGTGATTTCTCTGCATCTCCTCACACACACTAACAACCATCACACAAATGATTTGGACCCTACTGATAACTTACTCCAGGTAACAGCTTTACTTTTAGACTGTGAATTACAGAGGACTGCCAGGTGATTTAGCGAGCTTGTGTCTTATTTAACCTAGAACTCAGTTTGCCACAGCATTTCCTGATCCCGGGAAACCTCCACTGTAGACTTTAGTCTCTGTGCACCAAGGCATTGACTTCCCTTCTGGGCTTTCTCTTCCCTTCTCTTCAAACACATCAGTGTCACCTTGGATGGTGCCTCCAAGACCATGGGCGAGAGCAGCTTCTTGCTGTAATTTTAACTAATTACACACTGTCTTTGGCTGCCATAAACTTTAATTAAAATTGCTGTGGTGTTAGTCTTGCATCATTATGGCTTCATAATAATCTCATCACAGCAGACTCTCCAGAGGCTTCTCCTGGAATCACACCACGATCGCTGTGACATTCACCCTGTCCCTGCAGTGAAGCCTCTGGGCTGTGACAGCACTCAACCCTTTACAAAGGACATACCACGGGCCTGGAAGAGGACTGGGTGGATTATTTCACTATGGGAAGTTAGAAAACTAATCAGCAGCCCAAGTCCCTCTTCACTGTTTTGTTGCCCCTTGGCTAAGCCATAAAGCATAGCAAGTCTGTGTCTTCTGTGCAGGACTGTGTTTCCTTGCAAAGGAGGTGATTTGATCCACCTGGTCTCTAACTTCAGGGCTTGCATGCCCAACCTGTAATTAACCCTTTTCATTCCAATACATAACCCCAGGTGCTCTGAAAACATGAATTAACTATAGATATCTCAAGATGAGTATAATAGTCTTAAATTTCCTGGAAGAAGAACTAAAGCCCGAGGGCTCTTTAACTTCCTGAGGTGAATCAACAGCAGAACCAAATGAGAAACTGGAAGTATCAGACCCGGTCCCTGCCTGCTAACCACAAAGCTACTCTTTCTTCTGCTGTATTTGTCTTTAAACCACATCGCATTTATTCTGACAAAAATTAACAGTAAACCAACGCAGAAGCACCAGTGAATGCAGGAACTCTAGCACTGCTCACCATTAATACATGAGATGCACAAAAAGGAAAAACATCCCAGCTCTGTTCCCAGAGTTGCTCTGCTGTCACTACAAATAACCACAGCCAAAAGAGAGGATGTCTTTGATCATTACATTTTCTGCAACCAGACAAACATCAGTGGAACTGAAGGGGATTATTTTTAAGAAATATGCACATACCTTTGATAGCAAAAACTCCGTGACAGAAGTCCTTGAAATTGATTCTTCCCAAATTATTTGGGTCCAAGTACTTTGCCAGTTTTTCCACCTAAAAGAAAAGATCATAAAATATGTGTTGAGCTTGGTGTATTGTCTGTTGTACAGACACAAGTGCAAGATTTCACTTGAATAAGCCAACAAACCATTCTTCAAGGAGAAACAATGTCTTTGTTTGGATTATCTAGGTGCATGCTCTGACCAAAACTTCTTCAGCTGGGACACATCAGTAGTCTCCTGTGTGATCTCATGAGATTAATAAGGGGTGAATCTGAGAACTACCCTCTCATCTGAGAGCTGCTAACAGAATCTTCCTCCCTAGGAGCTGTGCATGCAGCTCACAGGAACTCAAAACCTCAGTGATCCCCACCCCTCTTATCCAAAGTTCTCGGGGAAGCAGAAAGGACATACAAAGATGTGCACAACCCACAGCAGTCTCATTCCCTGAAGAATGCAGATTACAGGAGAAAACTCACTGGGCATCTGGGATAAAATAAAACTTCCTTGACACAGCAGAGAATACAATTTTTGTATAGGAGAATTAACAGTAAAAAAATACATTCATGTGATGAGACAGAGAATGGTTGTGTTCAGTACACCAAGCAAACAAACAATGCACTTATTGCTTCCAATCTCAGCTTCACAGTTTAGCCTTTCTGATCACTACTCACCATAAAGTGAGATTATACTGACTTTAAACACAGCCACAAAATTGGCAATTCCTCTCCCCCCCAAAAAAAAATCTGGAAGATTTTTCAGGAGGGTTATGGGATAGAGGGATAAAAGCAGCCTAGTGTGTTGTGCTATCTAGAAAAAAGGAATGGGGAAACAAGGAGCTGAAAAAGAAGGCACTGAGAGGCAGAGGAGCCCAGGGAGGTGGGTGCAGTGCTGACCCTCCAGCTGGCTGTTCTCTCTGTGCTAACTGTGCTGCAGCAGGTTGTGTGAGTCCCCTCCCGTGCCTGGGCCTTTGCCTGGCGTACCCAGCAGGGACCCTCACTGAGGGAGAGCCTCTTGCTGCTCTAAGATTTTAAGATTTGCTGCTCTAAGAGCTCCCAGGCAGCTGCAGCACAACCCTGAGCTTGGCCCGGGCCCTGCAGACACCCAGGGAAGGAGCAAGACGAGTGCAGGAGGCAGGGACAGCAGGCACGTAGGATCCTATGCAATCCTAGTGCAGCACAAGCCGTGTGAGCTCAGATATGTCAGTCTGAGCAGCAACAAAAGCCCAGCTGGAAAGATGCAGCAAATGAATCCAGATGACCCAGTTTCTCAATTTTCTGGTGTGGCTGTTTTTTTTTTCCCCACATGCTATAAAAACCCCAGCAGTTTCTGAAAGCCCTGCAGATAATGCACTAACGTGTGCGCATGACACTTCTTCCTTCAGATTCTCTCAGTGCTTATAAATTCCCTCTGTGCCAGTAAATGCCAGGATAAGCCAAAGGGCTCATTTGGAATGAGCAAATCTGGATGAGAAAATGACAAAATTTTAAATCATATGCAGAATTCTATGTTGAATGGGGAAGACCCTGGTGTGGCCACTAGCTGAGCATCTGTCCCCTTGCTCATACAGACACAGAATCTAACCAGACACCAGTCTTCTGGGCTACAGGATCAGCCTGTAACTCTCTCTGACATACAGCGAGCTCCCATCACTGTAACACCAGTAAATACCATTTCAGATCCTTGCAGTGTTGCTTTAAAGATTCCTATTTCCTGTAGGTCTTTTGCTAAGAGGCAACAAATTGTATTGCAGGTTTTAATGTAGAGATTCCCGCAGCCAGCTGAGAAGCCTCTACTCTATTTAATATTGTGCTATAACACAGTAGGGTCACTGGGTGTTCCCAGTGAATCTGGCACATTAAGTTTATTTCTCAAAGTTGATCCAATGATTTTTGTCTACCAGTTGCTCAGACATATACAATTACACCTTTAAAATCAAATTAAGAATGGTGTTACATGCCTGGGGGTGTGTATTATGGAGGAACACAGAATACATTCACATTTAAGTCTAAGCAACATCTTAACAGTAAATGAAATTATCACCTGAGCAAAGTGCTTCAGTCTCCAGTTTCCCTTAAATCTAATTTGCAGGTTTTCAATTAGATTTTATAATGCAAATAACTGACATCAGTGCAGGAAATGGCGAAGAATTTACAGACCTACCTGATGGAATTAAGGCCAGCAGTGCTCACATTTTCAGCCAGGGCTAATCAACACAGCTCTCAGCACAGAACAGTGGCTACAGGGATTTCCATCAACTGGGACTACCTTTAGGTGGATACTTGCATAGAGTTTGTGCATGAATATACACACATGTATTGTACACAGCACAAATAAGGTCTGGATTGCAAACTAGTTCTTCATTGTAGGAAGAAGACAAGGACAGAAAAAATGAGCTGCCGGCTCCATAATCCAGCTGGTTCTTTTGGCAGCTGCAAGGGTCTCTCTAATGAACCCCTCAGTAGACATCCAATATTCTTGGGGAGAAGACATAAATCATTTCTGCTTTGGGAAACAATTGGAGAACACCAAACCTCTGTCTCTATTGTTCAACTTGCCTGGATGAATGGGTGATTATCCTTTCAGTGCAAACATGTTTCTCCATTGTAATAGCAGCTCACTTCAGCCAGAGCATTTTCCTCATCTCTACTGGGTTTCCCAGCTATCCTGACTGCCCTTTTGAAGGGGTGTTTGCCCCATGCTGCCTTCTGACACCAAAAGGGAATGTGGGAACACTTCAAAGAGAAGAATAGAAAGGATGTTTGTAGCAGAGGGAGTGGAGGAAGGGGAGAGAAGAGGAGAAGTCACTGATAGATCTCAGAAGAGATTTACTGGAATTGATCTTTTCCTGCAAGTGAGTTCAATACACAGACACCTGTATCGAATAGCCAAGGAACCCTCCCTGGAATCCTGGCCAGCTCTTGTACTGATGCTGCCAAAACAGCCAGGTACTTTTTCCAGCAAAGATTTTCTGACTGGAACTGAAAGTTGCTTCCATTTCCAGGCAAGGAAAAACTCAGACCTCTAGTGACCTCAATTTTCTTTAAAAACTGACCAGCACAGAAGAGAGTTTGTTAACACATAGAAAATTTGTAAGATTGAGATGTAACTGAGTTCAGAGGGACCCCACACTGACTCTACCCACTGAAATCTTGCAGCAGGATGGAAGTCACAGCCAGAAGATGCCATTTGAAATAAACAACTCGTCTCAGCAGTTTGCCTTCATACTGCAGGAGCCTGTGAGCACGTCTCACCCCGAAGTGCAGGCAAGGAACACCTGGGAGCTGTGACAATGGCAAGACAAGCACTTGCGGGAAAGGTCAGGCTGTGCTGCGGCAGCGACATTTGGGCAGGATCTCCTGAGGCAGGAGCATTTGTGAGAAACCTCAAAAAACAGCAAAAGGAGATGAAATATGTAAATGCTGCAGGGTGGAACTAAGAGAGCTTCCCATATGATTTATACAGGGAGCAGCAGACTGCACTTGCCCTGATTTTAACAGAAATCTTCTGGGGAAGGGGGGTAAGTTTCCACCTTCCCAGCATGAAAATGCAGAGGCAGGACCTGTTCCAGTTGAGCAGGGCCAGGCAGTGGAGCCACCACTTGTGCCAAGATCCACCCCTTGCTCTTTAAACAGCCCCTGGGTTCAGGTGTCCTTGGCATTGATGTGGTCCTGGATATTGGAGCTCCTCAGTCAGAAGAGCTGCCTTTTGATGAGCTGGGATTTACAGAGGGAGGGCAAAGGAACGAGACTTCTCTGTGATATTCTGGCATTTCAGGGAAGCAGCACAAGATGAGGAAAATTATTTTACATCGCAGTGGAGAAATTAACACTCACACAGTTGTGGTACCCACTGTCCTAAGGGATGCTGAAAACTCAGGTCGCAGAGAACTGACATATATGCTGTGGAACCACCTTATGCAACCAAAGAAAGAGAGTTTTTTCTGTTTAATTTGGCAAAAGGGAAACCAAGTGTTGATTTGTTACTAGGTACACTAGGTATAAAGACTTCTAAAAGCAGGGAATTGCAAGTTTTAAGAGACTCAAGTCTAGCTGAGAAAGCCATAAAGAACCATTATCTACAAAGTAAAACTGAACAAATTCCAATTAAAAGCAAAGCACAATTTTTTTATCAGCATGATTGTTTACCCATCAGAACTATAACACAGGAGGGATCTGGAACTACAAAAAGGAACTGGAGTCCCTCATCTGGGGCTTTTCAAGATGACAATGAGATACACCGGGAAGATTTACCCAGCCCAGAGCAAGTGGGTTAAAAGCTGTGCTGTCACCACTTCAGGATGTCACACTAAATAAGCTGATGCTCTCTCCAAACCTGATCCTAAAGCACACAAAGCATCATGTTCCCAGTCACACACGTAAGGAGTGGGACAGCAGCATCTGGGAATGAGGAGTCCAACAAACTGCCTGCCCTCACCATTCAGTTCTGGCAGACTGTGCATCGTAAATAATTCATACCACTGCAAACAGCATCATGAATTTCCATCAGCTGCTGTCTGATTCCAAAGCATGCAGGGACATACATCATTGCTGGAAACAATGGCTTTGAATTTTGATTTCAAGCACCAGTCATTGCCCCTTTATCTGCAGGCTTCAAGCCTGAAAGTTGGCTTCTCTGTAAGCTTTCTGTAAACAGAAACGATTGCTTCGCTTTCTGCTTTAATTGTGCACACCCGATTTATCAGTCAGAAAGCAGATTTTGGGACTGTATCCTAAATGACAAGCAAATTTGTTGAATAATCTTGGCCTTGACTTTGAGCAAATTCCTAAATCTGTCAAATCCATCATTTACTAATGGCTCCAATACAAAAAAAATCTCACCAAATTCAAGGGAATCCATTCACTGAGTTTCCTGGGTTTAGCATCAACACATAGAATTGGATCTTCTTCTAAATATGAACTGTGTCCTTGGTACCTTAGTCCAATGGGAGAAAAATATCCACCAGTTACCCAGATGGAGAAAACATCCACAATGTGGCATTTTGACCAGTGTGTGAAATGTATCAGTGAATTATAAAAGCACAGAAAGAAAGAGGTGGTTGCAGAGGCTTTGCAGGTGGCTGAGGGCATTCAGAGGAAAAAGGGAAGCCCCTACTGTTCATGTGTTATTAATGCTCTGCGTAAGCATTACCTGGACTCAGGTGGGCAACAGATGGTGAGTGCAGGTGAACTGCTGAATCAGGAATGGTGTATTAGTAAGCTGTGCTGTACTGAAACTTGCCCCACTGGGCAGACCCCTATCATCATCTTGTTTTCTTAATTCTGTCAAACAGCATTTTATTATCTTCTGATAGTAACAGACTGAGCCACAGTACTGCACAGAGAGAACACATTAGGGATGGATTTCTTTAAAACCTTCTAATATGCAAATAAGCTATTAAGAGAACATAATACTCTATGAACCTCAATGAATGTTTGTGTATAACAGAAATTTAAGCATTGTTAGGAAAATTGATGCTGTGATTTCTGTTCCCTACTGAGAAATCACCTGCAGTCTTTAATACTTGTGACACAAACCTGATTTGGGATAACAACAAATACAACTCTTGCCATATTATATACCTTACAGTTACAATTTCTAAACACAGCTGAGATCCAAAAGTCATTACACCTAAGGAACCCCTTCTCTCACACCATATACCTCACTGGTTAACCTCTCTACTTATAGAACAAAATGGTTTATGATCACAGAGAAACACCAATAAACTTTTATACAGAGTGCATGTGAATAGCTCTGCATCTGAACTCACTCCAGAAAGGATCATTGCCTGGAATTAAGAAGCTTTCAGAACTTCCTCAGAGTACACATCCCAAAGAGGCAGTTCACAGCTACAGAAACTTTTCCACATCCTATCTGCAAGCCAGAGACTACCAAAATCCTGGTGAGTTTTTCCTCTGCCATCTAAACCTTTGGATGCATCAATTGTTTACACAGGCAATACCACTAGAACACTATGTCACATTTATTTTGTCTCTCCTAACTTAACGTAGCAGCTGACAATGAGCAAGCACCAGAATCATAAGACCAAGATCTCCCTACGGTCTCCCCCATCGTCTACGATTATGTGAGAACATTTCATTTAGTTACTTAAACAGAACTGATTGGAACAGGATCCCGTTTCCCTCCTTCCCTCTGATGCTGTGTTGCAAAACAAGACATTTGGCTAGGCCCACCAATCTTACAACAGTCTATGGGGAATCCCACACAGTCTGGAATACCATGGGAACAGAGAGCACGGCTAAAAATATGCCAAGCCATCTGTTCACTCTACAGTGATTTTCTTGTCTTGCTCTGGAAACAAAGGGTTAATATGTTGAATTGTTTTCCTAAAACCGCTGATTCACCCACTTGCTAAAATAAGGAGGGCTGCATTAACACCTTCTCCTCCACAGCTCCCAGAACTGAAACCAAGGCTTCCTTGAAAACAAGGCTGCTAGGAGAAGCTGTGACAAAGCTGAAATGAGGCACAGCCCACTATCGTCTCCATTAGCATAAGTCAAATCCAGCATAAAATAGCCAGATCTCAAGAGACAAATGAGGTCATGTGGGTGCAGCCCGTTTGCCTTTAAACAAGGAGGAAAATATTTGGATAACATCAGGTTTATCTACAAGTGCTGCAGCCTGGATTCCTTTTCAGTGAAAACATTCTCCCTTTCTGCAGCTTGTTGTGTGTGTGACCGTTCTCATCAATACATGAAGGGAACTTACACAGAATAATTTTCATGGCTTTCAGTTTTTCATGGCTTTCAGTTGTGAGACATCAGCCAGATGGGATCTGCTCCAGGAATAATTACAGTTTTTTGAAGTAAAACTGGGGAGAGAGGTGGGGCACACAGTGCCAGAAAACACTTTCTCGGCACCTTCCTTGCTGTCACAATTGCAGTCACGTTTTAATTGAGGTGTTACCATACGCAAAGAACAAACAAAATACCAAAGACCAGCAGGCAGGAGATGAAGAGGGTGGGGAGAACAGAGTGAGTGTGAGCCATGACTGGTAGGTAGGTCACAGTGTGCAGCTCAGACATCAGGGGACGTCCAGGGATGTACCAGGGAAAACACAGTGCCCAGAGCCAAATGGAACCTGCAGAAAATTCACCAAACCAGAGCCTGATGCTGGTGCCACTGCTACAAGGCTTGTGCTGAAATCCAGGCAGTGACTCCAGACTGCATGGCTGACACAGAATCAGAACAAGGCACTTTTCTGCCAGCACTTCACTTGTTCATTTTTGACTTGTGGGTCAAAAACCCAGCCAAGTGCAACAACAGACTCCTGAGATACTGCATCACCCACTTTTGTCAGCAAATCCTTACAGGGTGCATTTCCAGCCTCAAAGATACAAAGCAAGTGTTACACTTCAGCCAGTCACTTCTCTTGACCATGGGCTTTATTGGTACATCCTCTCCTTAATGCATAAAACTAACTCAACAATATGCAACCAGCACAGCTCACACACAACATCTACATGCAAAAACAATTTAGTGATCTGAGAGCCAGCCAGAGACCTGCCCAGGGCAGCATCATTTGGGCATCCTCAGCCTGGTCTCCTGAAATCAGTTTTTAAACCCAGCTGTTAAAAGGGAATGTGGCTTTTGGCATGCTCACAGATACACAGCGTGAAATGCAGGTCTTGAGATCTGATCTCAAATGAAAAAGCCTGAGCAGCAGTCCTGAAATTAAACTGAATTAAGGAAATTTCACGGCAAATTAATGCTTTGACACAAATCCTGGGAGGAATGAGTACTGGAGGAATCCAGCTCAGGGAGACACACATTAGTTAAGCTGACAAACATCAGGCAGAATGGTATGATTAAAGGAACAATCTTGCACTTAGTTGAAGAGAAAGATCTTAACCTTTAGAAAAGTGTGGCTGGGAGATAATGTCCTTCCCCAAAGAAGAGGAGGAAAGAGCAGTGCGTACCACTGTGGTGGGATAATTACCAAGTCTGCAATGAGGCTGACAGGTTTGAACAGCAGCTGACTCCTCTGACGTCAAGCCAAGGGAAGCTTGGATAAGCAGGACGTGACAGCAGTGGATGAGCACGAGTCGGGACTGTTAATGCCGAGAAGGGATAGCAAGGAGCCCCCAACCAAGAGCTACCATGGGCTGAAGGAAGGAGCTGCTGCACCAGCTTGCACAGGCAGCCAGATTCCTGTCCAGAGCCCTCATACAGTGTTAATCTCCAATTCCCTTGTGCCGTGTTCCAGCCGGCAGCTCCAGGCAATGCAGCATCCCAGAAGCCCCTTCACACCTCCCATTCCCGTGTCCTCAGCAATTGCCCCCTAGAGAAATGTGCCACTCAAATGGCAACAGAGAAAATTCTCACTGTATGAAAGCACACGTAGAAATCCACATTGCTCTTTGATCTACACTGGGAAAGTCTTTAGAAGGAATGATAATTAGCTGGCATTTTTGTGTAGGAAGGGACAGATGAAATACAAAGCCTGCGTGCATAGAAAATGAATGCTCTTCCCAGGCTCAGAAGCTGCACAAGGGTGCTTCATGTTACAGGGCTGCCCACGCTGTGCATCCTTATTAGCCATTACAGCCTGGTCAACATTAGTGCTTCTTAATGGTTGCAAGGCTGAATGGAAGAAAGATCCAAAGCCCCATACAAAAAGAAAAGAAATAAAGGTGCACGGCGACGACGGAATTGTACTTTTGTCTTTTACAAGAGTGCTCAATTCACCTGCTGTCAATTAGTGTTGGTATTGCAGGAATCTCAGTGAGGGACTGGACCAGTATTCTCAGCTCTCTGTACACACCATTGAAAAGATAGTATCTATCACAAAGGGAATTTTCTCTACTGCCCTGTGATTTTACCTTCTCTTCTTATCCAGAAACAGATGGACTGTAAAGTGTGTTGGGCCCAGGGATGAAGTAGGAAAGGCAGATTTTGAAAAAGAGGTTTGGGTAATGATGTGATGACTTCCATCAGCTGAAAAAATCACATCTCACAGGCTCAGGTAGCAGGTCACTGTTCCCAGTCCAGCTGTTGATCAAGATAATAGTCACCAGAGAGGCATTTCCGTCCACCTGTATGTGGGACTGTGACTGCTCATCCCTGTATGTGTGGCAGGCAAGTCCACAGGGCTGTTCCTGTTGTGTGAAATTGTTTCCTCCTAAAGCCTTTTCAAGAAATTACTGTTTTGATCTTGCTCATTTCTACTGCTGCCTTTTTCAATGCCTTTTAGTAGAGATGTAGCTTGCCTTTTCTGTTGACATGTATATATTTATCATCTCTCCGTGGTATATGTTGATTTATTTTTGATGTCTGTTGATGCTCTGTGTATCAGTACATGAATTCATTTTCCCCCACACTAAAATCAAACCAAACAGGCTGACCAAAAACATCATCACTGTGATTCTTCCAGCTAATATAAGTTCTCTGTAGTTATTATGACAACGTGTCACCACAGGGCCACAGACAGTGAAAGTTAATTGCTTGGAAAGCAAAACCAACCAACCCTTTCACTGTAAAAACAGAATGGGCCCTATTAAGTGAATCATGAGAGCTTCTCCTGAGATGGACCCCAGAAATAAGTAAAGAATTGGCCACTGGAGCTCAAAATACAATCTCTGGTGTAGCATATCCCCTGCCAATCAATCTATGTGCAGTTCTGCTTTGGAGCATCTATTCAAGAGGTGAGTGGACTAGTTTATCTTTTTCATCGTACCTCACCCCAGCTCCAGGTATAACACATACAGTAAAACATTTTTTCTAAAGTAGCTGAGTCTCTTTAAAAATCAGAGAAGGAACTTACACCCCCATCTTCACCTTTCAGTTCACAGGCTCTTCTTTGCTTCACAGTTACCAATTTAAACACTTTTGACAATTTATTGATCCTCTGTGAAATGGCTAAATAGGTAAAAAGTGATTACTGTGTATTTGCCAGACCTTCCACAGTGCAATTTCTCTCAAATACTCAGAGCTTCTGCTGCTGCTTCCTTCTCTCAACCTGCCAAAACTGTGCTTGCATCTATTTTCCTCCAACATAAAGATGCCTTGTAGGGCTTACAATCAACAGGTGAGAGAGTGCAGAAATCACAATAGATTTATACTTCAAGGCCCTCACCCAGCTGCATTTCACTGCAGTGCTGGGTGTGAGAAGCAAATTCACTAATTCCTGGACACGTACCAGCCCCAGGAAACCACAGGTTACTGCTCCTGCATTTCCAGTCTCTGATGTGCCTTATCTGCAGGTGCTCAGAAGACACTTGGTACAGCAACAAGGATGTAATTCACCCTTCAGTGATAAGGCTCAGCGAAGCCCTGTCACAGTGGCTATGCATGAAACACGAGGTGGGGTGCTGAGAGCCTGAAAAGAACCACAGCAGCCTTCTGAGAGCACCTTTCACTGGACCAATTCAATAAACAAATCCATACTGGGCACGGTGAGGTTTCCCCACCATGGAGTAAAGCAGTGGTTTCTGACCATTTTGAGTAAAACACAGACATTTTTACACGTGTCCATCTGCCACTGCTGACCATGGTCTGAGCACAGAGGGCTACCCACAGAGAGGGCTGAGAGTCTGACTCTCCCTGATGTGTTCATGGACTGGGTGCCTTTTTGTACGTATTTTCTTAAAATCTCTCTACGTGGAGTCTGACTGTGGGAGGCGGTGAACCTCAGGGCTGCAGTTTGGTCAGTATATGAGGGGAAATGCTGAAGGAAAAACGAGCTGGTGCCAAAACGCAGCATTGGTGCCTCAGTAAGGGCAGGGAGGGGCTTCTACCCCACTGCAAACCTCACCCCAGAGCGACCTGCAGAAGAGCCAACACCTCCCACATCTCTTAATCATGCTGGTTTGGATGGGATCCATGCACTTTCTGTAAGATTAGGAATAACAACCCTGCAGGCAAGGTGTGCAGCTATTACAGAGATGGGCACCCCGCCAGCACTGACTCTCAGAGGGACCAGACACAAACACAGTGTGCTGGGCACACTGCACTGTGTCTCCCCTTGGTTGGACAGTTCTCTGCAGGTCCGTGGTGGGCTGGAGCTGCACAGCCTGCCAAGCATTGGAAAGGGGGAAACACTCCTGGAGATGCTTTGTGATGCTGTGGGAGCAGTCTGGATGAAGGTGATCTAGAACAGGGCAATTGCCACTCAAGTACACACATCTAAACTGAGCCACAATGACCCACTGCACCTGACAACAGCTCAGCCTTGTGTTCTTTCCAGGTGTGGGTTCAAATTTCTCACAAATAAAGACTGATGCATGTTTATTAAATGACCGAGTGCTGCCCAGTCGAGGAAACAGCAAGGAAGATATAGAGGTATTGAGGCAGCCATAGGACCATCACATCACTAAAAGGTCACAGGACAGGGTTAACAGGAAGAGGGAAGTAGATAGGAGGGGGAAACAACTCCCTGAGCATCATATTAAACCTGACCTTGAACAAAGTCAGAAGCAACGAACTTGATGCAGGAACCACTTGTACTGTATTATACAATGAAAGTCATGCTAGAAGAACTTAATGGCCATAAAATGCATAAATCAGTGAAACCACAGGGAGGTTTTTCACTCTAAAAAGTGCCTGTGCAGTAAATTTCTAAACATTGGCAAACAGCACTTAGCCCCTTATTTGGAGAGATGCTGGAAGGCATCCTTATGATGCGGGACTTAAATCAGACTTGTCTCCTATCAGGACTTTGACCTTCTCCAGATAGATGCCACTTTCCAGTGAGCCAAGGTCATTCAGATATGATCCAGATATGACCTGCCACTTCGTCCCTCACCTGTCGCTGCACGGCTTTACAAGGGTGGGAGAATCCCTAGAGGCTGCACAGTGGATTTTTTAGGTGAGGCACAGCATGCGCAGAACTGGCCCCACCCTTTACCCCTAAGGTTCATCTGCCAG
The DNA here is from genome assembly GCA_013396755.1 of Sclerurus mexicanus. Classification (NCBI taxonomy): domain Eukaryota; kingdom Metazoa; phylum Chordata; class Aves; order Passeriformes; family Furnariidae; genus Sclerurus; species Sclerurus mexicanus. Next base: position 516,403 of record VWZF01002935.1, read on the forward strand.
GGCCAAGCGAGCTTGGATGGTGACAGTGAAATCCTCAGGACGTAGGTTTGGTTTGTGTACCCTCCTCGTAGATGGATGGCCTTACAAGGCTAAGTGAGGTCCATCTGCCAGGGTTCGGAGTTAGAGTTGTCCTTCTCCTAGGATGGTTGCCAGGAAGCCAGGGAGCCCAACATGGACACACTTTCTCTGACCCTTCACCCTCCTCGTAGATGGATGGCCTTACAAGGCTAAGTGAGGTACATCTGCCAGGGTTCGGAGTTAGAGTTGTCCTTCTCCTAGGATGGTTGCCAGGAAGCCAGGGAGCCCAACATGGACACACTTTCTCTGACCCTTCAGCTGAGACCTAACTAGCATGGGAGACCCCACCGGAGGCATGAACCACCACCAGCACAGCCCATAACCTCTTAAGGGCACAAAAGCTTCTCCCATGCAACAAAGGGGTATCTGTGGAGAAGATCCCTAACTACCACTACCGCTAATTACTACTACCTCTAATTACCACTACCCCTAATTACCACTACTCCAATAACCAATACCCATAGTTACCACTACTGCTAATAACCACTACCACTAATTACCACAACCACATATTACCCCTAGCCCTAACACTAACCATAAACCTAAACCTAACTCTAATCCCAACCCCAACCCTAATAACCACTACCCTAATTACCACTACCCCAATAACCACTACCCATAATTACCACTACCTCTAATCACGACTACCACTAATTCAGTGTTAATACAGTGTGCTGCATTTTCAGAGCAAAGCCTAGAGAGCACCTGTGAATCAGGTGCAGGCAAAAGCTTTTCAGAATTTCTCATCCTGGCCATTCAAACCTAAGACAGCACCTCTGAGATGTGGTCTGACAGTTCATTTTATGCTTGGACACACTACATATTGACAGCAAAGGGAATCTGTGGCAACCACAGCTAAATCCAAGTTGCAGGCTAGTGCCTCAGACAGACAAGACAATCTGTCACTCCTTGAATAAATTATCTGCTCAGAGAACAATATAATACGACGCTGTTCTCAAAAAATCACTCTCTCTTTCTTGTTGTCCTTTCATGGTAGTTTAAGCTGCATCCACTGACTGCTCATCTGTGGAAGTTTGCAAACACAACTGAGGCATTTACTGCCCCAGGGTGTGCCTTCTTTATCCTTCAAAACAACTTAGACACCAGCAACTTCTTACAGAAGAGGCAAGAAACATCACTCAAGTCCTTAATGCCATGAAGCCGTCCCTGGAGGGAAGGTGAGACTCTGAAGCTTTAAGAGCAAAGAGATGGGAAATAAGAGTGGGAAGAGGAGAGGGAGTTCTCTTTCTAAGAGACACATCGACACAAGATGAAGTCAGAGCTCATCTGTACCCACTCTGCATCTATTCAGCAGGGTGCTCCAAGCTTCTTCAATCTGTGACTCTGGAAAAAATATCTCCAGAGAATAAGAGTTTTCTCTACAGCTCCTGGTGTGTTTTTCTCTAGTCGCCGCTGAACTTACAACAAACCTCTGTCTTTCACAGAAACAGATTTTTTTCCCCAGAGTGTTGCTTTTGTTCTTACTGAGGCAAAACTCTCAAAGTGCTTATAAAACATCTAAAGGTAAAGATCAAAAAAATCTGTTCCTTGTGTGAAAGGCCATGGTTTAGCCTGGGCAGGAGCTGCTGGCCCTGCTCCAGATTGAGCATAACTGGTATAAAGGGAATTCTGCCTGCATAAAGAGCTGAAGATTGACCTTCTCAGGAAAGCCAACTCAGACTGTTTGAATGTATTACCGGAGGTCAAATGTTAAGTAAATACTCAATTAAAGAAGGAGGGCAAGTAATTAGTAAGGCTAATTCTGTGCTGAAATGGTCTGAATGGTACACAGACACACACACACACACACACACACACACACACACACACTCACCCCAGCATCTCCTTCCATGCAAAATAAGTCTGTTCTTGAAAGAGTAGTCCAGCTTTGAGCAAACCTGTGTTAAATGGCCAACTCTGCCAGAGACTCAGTGTTTTCATCATTAGTTTCATTGCATGTCCACTCCTCAAACCCCCAGAACAGTGACAATAAGTGCATACCAACTGAGACACTCAGACACCACAACAGTGAACCCAAATCTATGAGCATACATAGGTTTGTATATATTAAATAATTGCAGCAATTACAGCACTCCAAGAACTCCAAGAGGTCTAGCAAATGCTTCTCTATCCCTAGATCTAGTCTTAAAATAAGTCCTGTGTGAAGGAGTTTCCTTACTGAAAAACAAAACGTTATTCCACTTCAGGCACAGGAACGATACCACGGTGGGTGGCTGACCTGTATCATGGGCATGTGAAAAGAAACGAATGCCTTACACAGTGTTATATCGAAACCATGCGAAACACTGAGCTTGGCTGGTTTGAACCTATTTGGCCTCTGCTCTCATCTTCTGCAACACAGCTCCACAACTGACATGCAAAGGTGGAGAGATTCTAAAAATAACCAGTGCAGGGAAAGGGAGAGAAGGGTGAGGAAGAAAATGCTTCTTTGGCCTGGCCATCGATGGAGCAGCAGCTCACAGTGCTCAAGGAACGCCTGGTTCCAGTCCTGCTCCGTCAGAAACCCTGCACTCCCGGACGTCTGGGTGGCAGACCATTTATGGAAACTTAACATGGCCTAAATACATAAATAAGACATGCAAGAAGGGGTTTTTTTTCAGTCTGAGGACAGGCCAGAAGTTGTCACAAATGAGCCAAAAGAGAGCTCTGACACATGACAAAATGGAGCTGACAGTGAACTGATGTAGGACATCACCCTGATGCTAAGCCAAATATACATAGCTGCTAATTCAGTAACAGGAATCTATTCCCCAGCCTGTTTAGCTAGAGGTCTCTTATATGAGCTGCAAAATTGGATTTAAAAAACCACAACAAAATATATTCTTGTGTGAGAGCTTTCCTCTTCTGCTGGAATGCTATTCCAGGGCTCCAACTTGAGTCTCAGTCCTGTCACAAGTTCATGGCATGCTGGGAAAAATACTGTTCTTTCCCACTTCCCAATTCCATTCTCACTTGACTACAGCATATTCCAATTCTTGCACAATTGGTGTTGCATAAGTGAAAAAGGCTTCCTGTAAAGTCCTAGGGAAAATGATGAAAGCAATGGAATTGGTCTCTGTAGATTAATAGTCCAGCACATACGGCACATTTCATATGAAATCACGGAGCTAAGTTTATACAGTGCCTGGGAACAATCCACAGGCTGACAAAACACCCAGATTCCATCCAACACATTCAACTGCCTGGTGTTCTATCAGTGACACTGACTTCAGGTTACTGCAGAGGGATGGCAAGAGCAGATTAGGCACAAGACACCACCAAAACTGCATCCCAATTTCTGTCCTGGCAAGCTGTGTCCTGATGGAGTTAAAACCAAGGAAAGAAGCCTGGCTAGATGTGCAGATCTTCTCCAACCACCCAGTAGACTAAGACATGAAACACAACAGCAACACTCCCGACACTGTGCAATTATACCAGATGTAAGATTTAACACTGACAGGATAATATCAAGCAACAACAACGAGAAGAACAAATTTTACTCCCTTCCCTATAATTAAAGGTTTTCTCATACCCCTTGTGTTGTTTTTCTCCCAGTGAAAGCACTCACAGCTATGCTGGAGTAATAGAGGACAGCCAGCCTGTAGCTCTCATATAATTATCAGTTGTCAACTTATCTGAAAGACATGCAGAAAGGCTCCTGCTGTGTCAGATGTACAATTAACTTGTTCTTCTCTAGCAAGGGCACTGCATGAGTAAGAGGCTTTGGAGGCTTTTCTTTCTCCCAATAAACACATGACAAAACTGTGCTCTCAGTTCAAACCCGGGAACGGCTCCAACTGTTTTTAGCTAATCTCAGTCCTTCAGTGTTACTGTCATTGGTTTGGATGGAAAATCAGTTGTTACCCTACAGCCTTAGACTACAATTAGTGCTCCAGCTCCGTGTCCTGTTCTGTGCATGGCATTTGCACACAATTCAACCCCAGGCTCAGGCAGGCTGTGCTTCTCCCCATACCCAGTGTGTGGATGGTCCACTCTGCAGGACTCCATTCACAAGAAAATATGTTCAACCACACACAGAAACTTCGAATCATGCTGTCAGAAATGCTGGCATTACATAACTTGGTTTAATCTCCCCTCACCATGGCATACAATGAACATAATTTGGTTTTGATGTAGCAAACACTATTCTGCTCCTGCAGCTGATCAGATCTGTGCTGTCATTTCCCAGGTTCCTGAAATGTCCCTGTGGGCTTAGATGTCACTCAGTGCTCGACAGCAGCTCTCCAGAGTATCACAATGCATGGCAGATTAATGTCCCATACTTATCCAAGACATTAGACCACAGGCTGCACGTGGGCTGCCCAGTGCAAGCCCTGCACATGGGCTCAGCACTGATGTGGATTTTGCCCTTTCCAGCTTTTGGAATTGAGACAGAGAAGCAGAAGCACGGGATATTGCAAACTCACAGACTGTTTAAAGCAAGGAAGAAAGGGTGAACTCGAAGGTAAGGTAAGAAAGGTAAGCACAGAGCATACAGCCAGTATTCAAGAGGGTCCCGTGGCAGTAATAAAACATCACATTCTGCATTACTATTAAACAGAACAATTTACCAGATACTCTCAGTAAATTGTAATACTGGTTCCACTTCCCCACTGCAGAAATAAACTTGTGTCACATACCAATTGCTGAGCAGAGAGGTATCTACAGCCAGTGCCAAAGCTACCATACATCAACTGCTTCTGGTCTTCAAAAGGACAAGATTTACACACTAGACAATGTCAAGATAAAGCATTAATTAAATAAAAGTGAAAGTCACTGAAAATTCTGCTTAGCATTTTTCACTTCATAAAGATAAATGGAATAAATTCAGGACCTGCCAAAAGAAGAAAGGAAATATGCCAAAGAAATCACCACCCAGCACAGAGCATACAGCCAGCAAGCTCAAATTCCGACAGCAGAAAAAAGGCAGCAGCAAATCCTGTGCAAATAGCTCACCAATAAAGATTTGGAATGAGGGAAAAGACTTTAAGCATGAGCTGCTGAAGTCAAGCACAAACAGGGATCAGTGACACTAAAATCCTGGAACCAGTGTAAAATATTTACTCTCAGAAGTGGAAACAAAATTACAAAGAGAGCTTTAAAAGTGAAGTATTTCCCCATCACGGGACTGCTGATGCAATATGAATACTGGGGGAGCAAGGGCAGAACACACCTGTCTGTCACTGTCCCTTGACCAGAGGTTACTGCTCGAGCTGATCCCACCAGTGTTCCCACTCCCCACTGCAGTGCTGAGAATATTATGATTATTAAGCCTTGATGTCTGTGAACAGCCAGGGAAGATGCAATGTGCATGGAAACCCTTTTCCAGAAGGGATGCTAGAATGGCACTTCATCCGCCTTCCACCCCCAGCACCAGAGCCTAAATTCCATGCTTAGTAGAGATCACAAGGAACGGGAGGAAGCACTCTGAGCACACCTGGGAAGAACCACCCTGGAGCTGCTATTTTCATACAAAGCCAACTTTCTCCTTCCTTGCAGGGCTGTGGGGCTGCAGCCAGATGTTTAAGGACTCCTGCACAGCACAGCAGCTCTCAGCTGGGCTGGCATCCACCCCTTTGTCTCCTGTGCACAAAAAGAGGGAAATTTCTGGTCAGGCAGAGAGATTGGGCAGTTTTTCCACAACAGCTGTTCAGACTTGCATCTCTAAGAAGCGAGATAAAGAGACCTGTAAATGTTTAAAACAGCATTTATTAATCACTTCCTTGTTTCTTCTGTATAAATGTTACATAACTGCTCTGGGAATAGGGCTCCTGAGTTTTAAGCATAAACTGGTACAGCTGCTGCTTTTACTCTAATAGAACCATTACAGGTCTGATTCCATCAATCAGCAATTCATTAATGCTCAGTTATACCGATGCAAGAGTAATGGAGGAGAGAGTTAGACCCTTGAAATGTCCTTCAATCTAAGGGAATAAAAATCCTAAACAGAATTCACTCATCTATTAGCATGCAAAGAGGAATTCTAATGTTTTACAGGTGGTTTTCCACGAGGTCACTAAAGCCTCTGTTTTCTTTTGTTCATGTTCCAGTGTTCTTAAGAGTGCCAGAGGACAGAGAGGTTCTCCCTCTTTTTATCTCTTTCATGCCAATGAAAAACAGAATATGAGGCTTCTGGGATTTTCAGTATTAAAGACCAAAGACAGTCAAGTCTAAGATGAAACATCTTTGGTTTTGTTTGAAAAGATCAGTGCAATCTTCCCACAAGGACAAAGAGATGGAAAAGACTTAAACAAGTGCTCTGCTTGCATTTAGGTTTCATTCAGAACTCGCATGCATTTTGGTGCAGGTTTGGCTGAGCCCAGTTCAGGCAAACTGGTGAATCTTGCATACAGTCAGAACTGTGCCTTCCCTCACTGACACAGCAACCCCGGCTGTAAAAATGCAGCCCTGAGCTAGGAGTAAGGTTTTGTTCTTCCAAAGCACAAAATTCAATCAGGAACAAGAAGATCTGTGTTTAAGTAGCCATAGAGGTTACAAGCCACAGCTGTCACTGGTAAGAAAAGGTGACCACTGCAGGCAGACGTACAACAGATGCAGTGGTTGCAGTTGTCCAGACACTGCTCGTTAGTCTTCTGCATTTAGCACTGCAGAGAAATCTGCTGATCCCCTTTGAGGCTCTCAGGAAAGCAAAAGTATATATGAAGCTCATCTTAGGTGTGATGTGTTCAAGCACTTTTTCTGCACCTGGGTTATTTTAAAAGGTCAGATCTGATTGCAAAGTGCAGATGGAGGGTACATGTATCAGAAATCTTGTCTAGCATATTTTATTTTGTACCACGTGTATATGAGTTTCCTTACTGCTGTCTGTGCTTCAGGTGGAGATCAGAGATCCTTAATAAAACTATAAAGCACCTTAATTTTCCAAATAAAAAGATGATTCCTGTATTTCACTTAAATTTATTTAAATATTTGAATGTTTTATGCCAAATAGGAAGAGTCAATGGCTTGAGTCAGAGTGGCTAACACTGGGCTGTTGGCAACTAAAGCCCTGAGAAATCACTGCCAAGGAACAGTGTTTGTTTCCAGACCAAGTAGGTTGTCAGAATATTTTGTGTTATCATTTAGTCTGACAGCATTATCTCAAAGTGTTGACTCAGACCTGCCTTGAAGATACACTTAAGAACATCTTGATCAGCAAACTCATTTCCTTCCCAGCCCTGCTCTGCTATTCAGACTCTCACCTTGCAGGAATGCTGGGCAGTTTAGCCCCAATTCAGCACTTAGCTCTCCTTACAGATAACAGAATCAAACAATAAATTAACTCCCTTACTGAAAAAACCTGTAACAGTGAATGGAAATGATAAATTTCCACTCTGCTTGTAGAATTTAAGAATGAAATGTACTTCTGCTGCAGAAATCTACAGCATGGTTAAAACCTTAGAAAGCTGGCAGTTTTTACATCCCTCATGCTTTCAGATTAATTTCCAGAGAACCCTGTTAAACCTGATGCCCCAATCACACAGGACTTCTTGAGATGAAAAAAATGAGGCTTAAGTCCAACTAATCACTGCTATATGCACTCAACTTGAAACTTTTATTCAACTCCACTCCTGTTCAACAGAAAGCATGAATGCTTTTATCTTCATACACCTAGACCACACTGACAACCCTGGGAGCACCTACCTTGGTGCTTGGCACAGCTGAGGCCTCTCATCCGTTGTCTTTATCAATGGTGTAAATTCTGTCACCTATATCAGACTATCCATCAGTGCCTGGCTGTACTCAGGCACAGGAGGAGCAGACCAGAGTCCGTACCAGATTACCTGGCAACAGTGCTGCTGTTGAGATCCTTCCCTGCCTTTTGGAAACCTAACACCTTTCATTTTGCTTTGCTCCTTTTTGTTTGAGCTGGTGGATTTTCAGCAGAAGTAAAGGGGCTCATCAATCCTGTCGGCATCAGGAGCTTTGGAACTGCACACTGTAATACCAGTGAAGCACCTGAAGCTCCCGGTTGCACATTGATCATCAGCTCAGCTTTCTTAACAAATGTGTTTCCCATTTTCCCCTGCTTTAGGAAGTGCTGACCATCAGCAGCATTCCCAGGGCTGCTGGGACTACACACCTTAGCACACCTAAACCTGACACATTCCAGATCAGCCCTGTCACCTCCTCCACTTCATCATCAGCTGTGATTCACTGTTGGCACATGCAAGGCAGTGAAAGGCTGCACCCAGAACTCACTGAGGTGCTCTGTAGACCCTTTTTGATTAAAAATTTTCAGAGAACTGCCAAATCCCTTTTTCTTATCCAGCTGCCTTGAACTCCCATTTTCAAACTAATTCCACAGAGAGCTTTGGCAAGAAATCTCTATTGCAAGCAAAAATATCAAACTTAAAACACTTCATAGCCATATTGTAGGCTATTCTTAACTTGGATAACTTCTCACCAGCATCTTTATTTCCTTTCCCCACTACTCTGCTGAATAGTATTTCAAAAAAGTAACAAATTAGGGATTACTACAGGATGCTGAGTCACTCCACAGAGCCCAAGAAACTGATGCATTTCTTGACCTGCTTCCTGCATGAGCATGGGCTCCACTGTGCAAATCAATGTCCTGACTCTCACTGACACAGGTTCTTTACCACCTCAAAGCTTGTATCCCATCATAAGAACCCAGAGGAGCTGTCTTCTTCAGCATGAACACAGTTGGTAAGTGTTCCACTAAATACTTGTTACTGAACAGGTTTTGGCATCAGGGAACTACCTTGCAACTGATCAGAATCAAAGATCATCTCTTTTGCCAGACAGCAAAAAAATGTGTGCAGGAGACCGTTTCTCCAGAAACAAGGTGGGCTTCTTGTTTGTTATTTGCCTGTATTTGTGCCAAGAGGTTCTAGAGTATTGTCCACTCCAGGCTGCACAAATGCAGAACAAAGCTCCTCTCACCCTTAAGAAGCCAATAACCCAATTCATATGCAGAAAGACTATAGCCAAGAGGAGACAAAATCCTGACTTTCAAAGGAGCAATTTCCAATTCTGGGTATGCTGGACAAGAAATTCAAGAGAACTGAGTTTCAGAATGGATGTTGCTTCCAGAATTGCTCCCAGATTCTTCTGCAAGCCACTGAGAGATTTCAAACCCTTCCGTGACACCCATTCAACACCACTTGATGTCTACAAACAGTGCCAACACGACCACAAGCTCTGAGCATTAATACAGCACGGTAAAACCTGTCTTCTAAAGCCACCAGTTAGCACATTGCATCGTTGCAGTCCTGTTACAACAGCAAAGGGGAAAACCGAGGGGGATGAGAGCACTGCTATCTACCACTCTTCTGTAACAACAGTCGCTGACTGAGAGCCAAGGCTGTAGGAAACAGCCTTCATTTTAGATCTCCTGCCATGTGGTAGACCCTGAATATTCATTGCTTATTAAAAGCTTTGAAAGTGTAAATTCATCCCACAATCAAGCGAACTGATTTATTCACACAGCTGAGTCACACTCATTTACAGTCTGTGACCTAAATCTATTAATCCGACAGCAAAAAAAGTCTATTTTATTATTTTATTTTGGTAATATTAGTTGAACAAAGACGAATATTTTAAAATTCTGTGGGGTGTTTCCTTCCAGCAGTGGTGGCACACAGCTCAGCAGTGTTCTGAGCCTGCCCTCCTTGCTGCTCCCAAGAAGTGGTGCACACATCGCTCATGTTCTCTGGCATAGAGTGACCCATTTAACTGAGGCTTCACAGAATCTTCATGGGGATCACATCAGCCCTTTAATGAGAGTCTCTGAAGTGCCAAGCAGCAGATATCATGGAAACCTCATCTGAAGAGCACTATAACTCCCTCATTAATAACAGAAAGTACAACAGCCAGTTCTGACAGCGGGGAAAATGGCTCTGTGGAGAGCAATGCAATATTGGGTCTAACAACTTCTGAGTCCTTTCCTAGGGCCAAGGTAAAATTTTACCAAGTCTCTGCTGTACTTGGGGAAATAAAATCACATTTTCAATAACGACTGGAGCATTTCAGAGCCACTGACTTTCAGCAGAAGCAGAGAATCGTTAAATACAGTGTGGAGGTTTACATTTAAAACGCCATCAAAATTTAATCTTTTGATAGCTTCTCCTTTCTTCCCGATCTGATAGCTTATGACATTCCCTGAGTTCATCACTGATATCATAAATAGCCCTGTGAGCTTCTGAAGAAAGATTAAGTTTTTAAAAGGTTGAGGTTCAGTCCTGTGCTGAAATTGCAATCACAATCTAATTACAGCATGCTCTGAGCACATCCTGTGGGTCTGAAAATCAATTTCCATTCCAGGTTGGCAGTTTACTCCTAGAAATCAGTTATTGCACATGGGCATTAAGATATACACAGATACTCAAACAGTGATACCCTGGGTGTCACAGCCTCCTGCATTTCACCACTATTTCCTTTGTGTTCATTCACTGCTGTCCATCTGTTTGCAATCCATGTGAAGACAACATCCTTTTTCCCCCTTCCCACTGGGATCCTTGTGCTCAACTCATTTAGAAAAAACACAGGTTGGTGCTGATGATGGCACACAGTCACCATCTCTGGAAGCCAACAACAGTAAATGAGTGTCCCTCCAGCCATCCTGTGCCATCCAGAACTCTGGAAGATGAACCTGATCTCATCACAGAACAAAGTAAAAGGGGGTGGAGGGTGTGTGTGTTAAATCAGACCTAATGTTTCACAACGGTTGTCCACGGCAACACTTCCTCCTGTAAAAAAGGTATTTGAAATGTGCCTCTTCACACTTCTTCCCCAAAATAGAGACACCAGCAATTTCTTGCTATGAGAGGAGTCTACCCTCCTACTCTCTTCACCCTGTACCATAAATCCAGGGAATCAGCTCTACAGAATACTGCAAGATCTACAAAATGCAAGCGATGTCAGGTGCTGAATTAGGAGAAGTGCCACTGAAGAGAACATATTGCTAAAGAGCTGCTGCAGCAGCCAACTGCAATAAACCCAAAGGTAATTTATAGCCACATTATTCTACCAACTCAATCAAGCAAGCTTTTCACCTGAAATGGTGTGTAAATCATTTGTGTTTATAACCACTTAGCCCAACTCCTCCAAAGCTCCCTTCCCTTCCAAACAGGTGCTAATTTGCTGTAACAGAACCAGAGCTGACTGACCACCACCATTTAAACAGGAGCCTCCCACCAGAAAACACAAGCAATGGTGAGTCCAAAACTGAAGCTGTCCCTGAAGAAGGAAGGAATAAACTGGGAGAATAATATAGTGAGGCCAGAACGTTGAGCATTATTTCAAATAGACCCCAGCAACAAGCAGCACCCAAGCAGAGCTTTGACGAATGACAGTGGGGATTACAGTCCGTTCATGATGTGACCCTTGAGGCATCATCGATCCTCACGCAGTGCCCTCCTCCTCCTCACACCATCCTGTGGCCCCAGGCAGCACACTGAGAGCAGCAGTTTGGCCTTGAATGAACAGAATATTCAGTGCCCACCCCAAAGAAACAGCTGAAGCGAGGACCACCAACCTCTTCCAGCCGCTCGACCCACTCATGGAGCAGCAGGGCTCATTGACATTTGAGCACGACACAAAGCACCAAGAGGATGCTTCCACACGCCAGGGCTGTCAAGTTTCTGAAAATGCATTTGGAATGCCACAGGGGAAAAAACATATTTGCTGGCAAAAGAAATGTAGTTCACAACAATCAGACCAGGTTTACAAGAAAAATACAGTATGGGAAATCACATAGGCCTACACACACAGAAAAAGCAATCTGTGCCATGGACCTCTGGCAAAATGCAAGTAATTTGGGAATATTTTACCTTTTCCTGAGGTTGCCTGGGTGACTATCCAAATCAAGAAACAAATGACCTTCATCTGCCAGCGTTTGCACCAGGACAGTAACTTGACCTGTGCCAAATTCACTGTATATAGCAAATTATCTTTCACACATTGGAAAGACATCCTGAGCTTGGTAGAAGCCAAAGCCTCCAATCTGGCTGACAGATCCCCAGAGATGCTCTGGAGTACCAGCAGTCATCAGGCAAGGTGACTACTAGGACACTGGTGAGGTGGTAGGTTATTGATAAAGATCTGCCACCCCCAAAGTGGCCCCAGCAGTTGGAGATGTACTGACCTTCAGATTTAGACTTTCCCAAACGACAGCTGCCAACAGCAGGCTGTTCAAACCAATGTCATTCTCTAAACAAGACACGCTGCGCTGTCTGATTGGAAGGAAATATCACAGCACTTTCCAGTAAACGCATCCGACCGTGCAGAGGAGTTTGCATTTGGCAAAGGGCACTGAATTCCCAGGTGAGAAGGCGAGATGCAGTTTCCCTCAGTGGAAACTTCCATGCCTTGTAATTGCCCAGCAAGAAAAGCAAAACTGACATTATCAAAGCTCCTTTGAAGATGTGTCCCAAAGCACTCCTCAATTCTTTATTTTCAAGCAATCCCAAAGAGAACTGGGGAATGAAACACACAACTCACCCTTCATGCTGGAGGCTGAAATTCCCAAGTTTCACCAAGGTGTGGCTGCAGTAAAGGAAGTCAAGTTTCATTTGCTCAAGACCAGGGCTTGATAAGGTAACTGTGGTCACAAAGCTGTGACAACCAGGAGCCAAACAAACAAATATTCGTGAGCCAAAATCCTACCTTCTCTTGTACCACACTTAAAGCTGTTCCTGCCTCCTGTACAAACTTGGTTTTTCAGCTTTCTCACCACATAAAGGAAATCAAAATAATTTTTTCTCATGTTTCTAAGAAGAAAACAGGAAAAATGCTTTGTGTTGACCAAAATCTTATGTTTTGGAGCATTTTCGCTTGTTGTTTGCCAAATACTTCGATTTAAGTTTTGTCAATAAAAAGCTAGCTTCAAATGAAATCAGTCAAGATATCACACTCCTAAAAAACCCCAAAAGGAGAAGTCAATTACACTCCTACCTCTTTTACGCAAAAATAACGTGCCAAACTCATGCAACAATTGTTACGGAGGCTGCATAAAGCCTGGAATAGTGCTGTAAAAACTACACTCTCATGAAATACACGCTTATGTGGCACAAGCTGGCTTTGCTCCCCTTCCAACATCATTGCCCTCGTGACCCTCACAGTTCTCAGGGTGGCCATCCCAGCCTAACAGGGCTCATGGCCACATCACTGCACACAACAGCTGCCAGCAAGTCAAGCAGGGCCCTCAAGAGCAAAATGTTCTTAAAGCCTGAATGAAAGCAGCCACAACACGTACACAAGGTGACTCCAGGCTCCCACTCCCTCCAGGCTGGATGCAAAAGGGGTCTGTTCCACAACAATGGCCACAAGCTACTGCTTGGTCTGGGGCATGATGAACATCAAAACCAAATAAAGAACCGGCAACAGAGCTGGTCTTTACTACAAGGCTGCAAATACTACTTGCAATCCTTATTCCCTTACAACACACAACGGCCACACCACTGAATGCAACAGCACCGCAATTCCTGGGGTAAAAATGCCAAATCTGCTCTCATGGATGCTGCTTGTAATCCCAGTAAGAAAGAACAGCAGAACCTCTCTCTTCATGACATTCTTTTCCCTTTCATTAGCACTCCTATCCCTACGAGCCTTCCCCAAACCCCTCCTGAGCAGACCACTGTACTTTGACACAATACCATGCCAGACCAGCAGGCAAGAGACTCCTGCAACAAAATTCTCCTAATGAGAATCCTACAGCTTTCTCCTGTTCTTAATAGCTAGCAACAGTGAAAAAGGTGTCCTTAGAGCTATTACCAGAGGATGTTGTACTATTTTAGGGTGACAGAATAAACTATTGCACAGGACAAAAGGATAAGGGCCAACAATGACAAACATTCTCCATGCTGACACCTCTGTGGCATTTCACTTTCTGAATTGCCATTACCTACTATATCCTACACATCATATATGTTAGGCTTAAACCTGATCCTATAATCACTTGCTAAGAAAACAGTGAAATCACCAATATTTTAGGACAGTTTCTCATATCTATTAATAGCTTGCAAGCATATGGACAAAGCTGTTTGCATTTGCACATTTGTTTGGGTTTTTTATCATAACAACAGAAGTGTCACTGGAAAATAATATCCCGTGTTCCAAAAGCCATCTGGACCCCATTGGGGAGGGTCAGTTCATCTGGAGGTGATGGAAACACCACCAGAATGCCCCCAAAAGTGGAAAAAAATGAAGTTTGACAACGCAGGTGTATGTGAGATGTTATGGAACAGTTGAGAAAACACATCTGGGAGCATGGAAATGTAGGTGACTTTAAAACTGACACCACTCTAGAGGAAGAAATTGGTTTGGCTGACACCTCTCATTCCACCACGCCAACAGCCTCTCCACTCCAGAACAGACCACTCCAGCGCTTTTCCTTCTAATTTCAGGAATCCTAACAGAGAAAAGTCTCTACCAGTTCTACGCTTTTCACGTGACCCCTTAAGACCAAACTAAATACCCAAATTAAATTGTCAAAGCAGCTTTAAATCCGAGGAGCACACTACAATTTTTCCAGGTCCATGCTCTGTGCATCGACCTTGTCTCCCCTGCACCACTTTGTGCCCACAGTTCACCCTTGTCCCTTGTTCTGGGGCTGAACATCAATGGGATGTAAGGCTTAGGAAGCAGCCCTGCTATTTTTGGTTTCAGCTGCACACAAAACAGTGTTCACAGCTCTACAGAAAACACTCGCATTCTCTTCAAGTGAAGCCCTTCAATTATATATGGAGTAAAAAGGAATGGAAAGATATTACACAGTGCTTTGTTTACGCTCACACTGCTGTTGTAAAACCATATGTTAGAGTACTAGGATTGTGTCTGATGCTCTCTTTTATCATTCATGTACTTAATCACACCCTGCACCGAGTTAACCACACAGGATGGGTGTTTATTCAGCAGCCTATGCAAGTATCTAGGTCTGAGATCACGTGTATGTCCCGAAATACTGCATATTTTAAGAACTGACAGAACTCTTGAGCAGGCAGTCTGATGCAAAAATCAGATCAGGGCTTTTTAAACGCTTCTGAATATCAGCATTAAAATCAGATAAAATGAATAGGAAACTACATTGTCAACTACACAGGGACTAAAACCATTAAACATTACAAGGCAATTGATTTGTTTCCACTTTGTTGCTATAAAAGCACTGCTGCTGAATATGGGTCAATTGTGCTAAATTGTAGGTAACAATGCAATTCAGAAACCAAGAAAACTTCTGTAGTGGCGATCACATCCACAAATACTAGATGGCAGTGGCTTGTTCTTCCTCCAGTACTTACCCTCCCTCGCAGCAATTTTGTTTAAGTCACTTTTCAAAGCTTAATCACATTAGGTGAATAAAATCAATACGTGCGAGAAATCTGAAATCCTCCCTAGGAAATCTGCACGAGCAAATTTCAGGAGAACGTGCAGACACGTCACAGACAAAGAACACCAATTTTACAGCTTAACAGCACGGACTGAATCAGGCTTGGAGGGAGAAAAATTTGCATAGAAAATATCTGAACCTGCCTGGCAGCTGAATGTTTTAACTTCACCGGCTACATATGTTACCTTCCGTACTGTACTGTCTTCTATGCTTCATTTATATGCTTTTTTTTTAAACTTTTGCTTTTAATGATAAGACAACATAATACCACTATATCTGCAGTAAATGCAAACACTGAAGTAGCTACAAAACCAGTCATTTAAATACCAAGAATTCCTACAAAAATTGATTGCCTTTCCTTTAGGGATTAAGAATTTACTGTTTCAGATCACTGACTTACATTGCAAAACACAGCAACAATCAGTCCTTAACCATCCATGTAACCCCCTCAGAGCTCCTACCATTGAAATGCAAACGTTACATAATGAATTAAACTCATGAGTGCACAGCAGACCTACAGCTCCTCTCCTCACCACAGCGAGTACTTACCTTGCTTCGTGTCAGCTGTTTAGAAATACATGCTTAGTTTCAGGATATACCAAAAGGTGATTTTAAACATGTTCACTGCTAGTACATATTGAATTAAGAAGGCTACAGTGGCTCTACCTTGACTAATCCATAAAATAAGTACCCCACCGTGCCATTTCAAAGCTGTATTTTTTTCTCAGCCACTGTAAATTACAAAAAATATCTGGGTCATTAGCAAATACAGTTTTAAGGAATCTGAATGTGTGGCAGCCTTGCTGCCACCTAGAAAATGCTGTCACATGGGAGCGCTCATTGCATCCTTGTAACAGCTCAGCAAGTATTTTATTTTTTCCTTCAGTAATTATTTCCAGGAAAAGCAGAGAAGGAAGAAGTCATAATCCTTTTCTGCCGCCATTATGAGAATGGCAGTATCACCTGGTGACACCCCCCTACTTTCCTTTCAATGACTCAGTGCCAAAGTCTCTTTTTCTCCTGGCTGCAGGTAAGTCCAGAGCACAGTGCACATTATCAAGGTGAGAGCTCTGTCATCATGCACACTGATGGAAATCTGCAGTGATTCCATTAATTTCTGGGTGCAACTCTGAACTGCAACACAGAAATGCACCCAGATCCCTCAGAAAGACAACTCAGGGTTGTCAGGCAGTGAAAATATAGTCCTGCTCTTTACAGGAGAAGCTAATTCTGGAGTGGTTATAACAGAAGGGCCGAGTTTAGAGCATGACAACTTCAGCTCCTGGGAGACATCTGAGAGCAAGTCAAAATGGAGCATCTACTGCCTGGGCAGCACTTGAGGGTGATGCCTTTAACTTCAGCCCAGAATGGGGATAAATGGAAGTGACTAAAATTAGCAACAAACATCTCCCTACTACAGCAATTTCTTTTGGCCAGAAATTTTCATTTGTTCACATGAAATATGTGAACTTGTTTTCAGCTACTTCTGTTCTACACTACTAATAAAGCATTGATTTCAGTGAATTACTGTCCACTCACCTGAATAATTGATATTGGCCTATTCGTTTTATTAGGTGCTTGAGTTCTCTTTCAGGTGTGACACTGCTTCAAGCTGAGGAGCAGCTGTTGATGGTGCCATGACAAAGATCACTGTGTAAGCACCTGCATGGTCTGCACACCTCCAAAAGCTGACCACGTGCCTCAGAAAGAAGTCATCAACATGCTCAGCTGATTTCACTTGTTGCTGAAAACCGAATGTGGAGTTTAAGTAGAATCTGGCATAATAAAACATCAACTGGCACTATCCTGAAATACACATTCACACAGTTCCCTGCCAGAACTGGGGCTTGCTGAACATGTCACTCACAGTGCTCCCAGACACTTGGCTGCTGGTGAAACTCTCTTCCCAGTGAAAGGGAACCAGATGGTGAGCGGCTCTTGGCATTTCTCGGCGTTCTGTGAAGTGTTTCTTTAGCTAGTGAGCACATGCCATCCCGCCGAGTCACTTTGGAAACAGCCCTCCGTGTCTCTCCTCAGATTTCTACACAAACGGCAAACACCCCATTCAAGAGGAAAGCCAGGCCCGGCCCTGCTGGCTTTCAGTGCTGGACCAAAAGTCTCAGCTGGGAGTTTCTGTTGTCATGGAGATAAAGAAGCACCTCTGAAGGATTTATTTCATCCTTTGGTCCTGTTGCAACCTCTGAGTCTTCAGCTGCTCACCAGTGTCCGTGGAGAAAGATTAGTTTAGACAACTTAATTAAATGCCCACAGTCAGATGGGATGAACAGAGGCCAGAAAGCCAAACGGCCTAAAAGCACGAGTTCCACAACCATTTGTACAGACAGCTCATCTGGTCTGCTCTAAATGCAGGAATTTAGAGACATTATTCTGGTCCTGGCTCTGCCAAATTAACATGGCCAAATAACTTCTTCCTTTTGTTGAACCACGTGCTTTGTAGGGCAAAGGCTTGTAAGCAAACTTGCTGGAAGTGTTTCCACAGCCAAGACACCTCACCTAAAGAGCCACTCTGAGGCCACTGGCATTGCTGCAGTGGGCTTCGGACTGCGTGGCAAGAGAGGATTTTGATGTGCATGGGAAAGGCAGAATGGAATGAGGTACAGTAGTGATGCCGCAGTCTTAGGAAAAGAAAAGCATCAAGCTATTAGAAACAGAGGCCTCAAAACCCCACTAAAAATAAAACAGTAAAAAAGTTAACCGGAAAGGTTAAAGTTTATCATTTGGACTGTGCAGGTAGAGATTGCTTCGCTTGGAAAAGCTGCTGCCTTGCTGCGACATGTTGCCTTCGGGCATTTTTCAGAGAGCTGTTATCTCTCAGGAATGGTAACGTTCTGCATGTTCACTACACACCACACACACACACACAAAGAAGAAAAAGAAAAAGCCAGAAAAGCCAAGATGCCCTACACAGTGCAAGCCACAAGCCCTACTTAAGTTAGTATTAAGAATTTACAGACTCCAGACTTTGGATGGTGGTGGCTTGGAGGAAACAGAGAAAGGTGCAAAGCAGTGTGTACCAGGCTGGCACAACTGAAGGGACAAACACTCTTTCAGTTCATAAACACAACCCAGGGCTAGTGCTGGGAAGAGTCAGAATTACTCAGTCCACGGTGCTACAAAATAGGATCCTTCCTGTGGCCACATGACGTAAGTAAACAGAAGGAGGGAACAAATGACACATGAGGACAAATCAATCTTTCACTAATGACAACAGACTGATTTCTTTTGAATGTAAAGGGAGCTGAGGTGGCCCAAGAATTGTAGCATATTTGAAAATATGATTAATTTTCATTGACAATAAATAAGTTCTAACATTTTAAAGGGAACGGCTCCCTAACTGTCTCCTCGGTTTAATTTCATGAGATGTATTCCCACACAAAACTTAATAGGCACCTGCAGATGCAAGGTTGAAAGCACTTTGCTTTGAGTAGATTCTGGCCATCTCCAAACATCAACTGTGATTCATCACACAAAAAGTTCATTTTTAATAAGCCTGAATACCAGGTTAGTTCACCTACAGTGATTGTTCTACCCTAAATCTGCACTTGGAAAATTGACTCTGTATTTCTCTAGCAAACCTCTTTCCGTGATTTACAAATCCCGATTACTCAGCTGACACATGCTCCGACTCCTGACTACACCAGAGACAGGGAAGTAAACCAGAACAAGTTATATTATAACCCTGATAAATAGATAAGATATAGAGATAAGACTTCTCTGTCCCAGATTTGCAAATACCTTATCAAACACTGCCAGTTACAACTGAACAAAATACAAGGGATACATTTCTCATCCCTGGCAGTCTCTCCGGTGCCTGCCCAGCAAGCCAGCCCATCCTGAAGTACCACTGTCAGCTGGTACTTTTCTAGTTCTGTCTCCTCTTTCTCTCAATTTAAACATTTTCCAGCTAACATACCCCAATTCACTCAAGGCTTATGAGACCACCACCCAAGTCCTCCTTTCCATCCTACAGAACCCACTCCCCTCTCACAGCCTTAAAGATTTCTAAGACCAAAAAGAATTGTTACGATCATCAGTGTCATCCTGTTGCAAAACAGCCAGTGGAATTTCATCAGTCTTCCTCAGTGCTGCCTGAGAAAGCCACTGGTCTGCCTCCAAATAAACACAGTAGTGCAAACAGCAATTTGGATGCGCTGTATCTGGCAGTAGTAAGGATCTAAAAATACTCCTATTAGTTTATATAAAATTATACAACTTACTGAGACACAAATAAAGCTAGAAATCTGTACAACTCATTACTCTTGCTCCTTTCTCCTTCTTATTTTGTTGGTTAAAACAAGAAACTCCATCTTCTCATTAAGAAAATGTTTAACAGACCTGTGACTATCTGTAAGTAATAAGCCTTCTGTCTCCTGGTTTCCTGATTTAATTCACAAACTGTGTTTCATTAAGAGTGGTAAGCCAGAAATACGTAATTTGCTCCAACAATTACTACGAATTCACTCTGGTTTTGCTGCCTCTTTGGCATCCCTTTATGAACTACCGTTTTATGGGGTCCTCACATTAATTTGTTTTATTGTAGCTTAAAAAAGGTCGTTTGATACTGGGTTTCTGAACCCTATCCCAGTCCCAGCTCCACTCCTCCCCGGCCCCCAAAATTGCTGGGGCGTATTGAGCAGTTCAGTGCAATATCCTGGAGTTCTCCATGGGAAAGTGTTTCTTCCTGGTTAAATCCACTGGAGCCGCAGCCCTTGACTGGATCACCGGGGGGAAGCGTTTCCAACCAAGCGCACATCGCTACCCTCGCTGTCCCTGGCCCGAATCCCACTCCCATCCACGCTGATGTCACGGTGTCCAGTGGTCCCACTGGCGCAAGGGCTCTGCCGAGGCCAGTGATGCGACTCCAGATTTACGCTGTGTCACCCGAGGGATGGAAGGAGGGAAGGATGGATGGAACCCCATCACCTGCAGCTTTTGGGGTGCCTGGGCAGGTGCTTCGCTGACTGTCCAGACCCGGCTCCGCTCCCGGCGCCCCACAGAGCACCGCGATGCGGGCTCAGCTCAGCCGGGACGGAGGAAACACAGAATAAACACACACCCCCCAAAAAAAAGGCACCGCGACCCCCGAGCGCTCTCGGGGTCCCTCCACCCCGGGGGACCGCGGCTCGCTCAGCCCGAGGGTCTGGGGACGCCGCGGGACCCCCGAGGGCAGGGGGAGCTGGGCTGTCTTCAGGGGGGGCAAAGGGGGCCAGGCTGCCCTGGGGAGGGCTCTGGGACCCCCCGAGGGACCCCCGAGAAGCCGCGGGCCCGGCTGCCCCGGGGGCTCCCGGCGGGTCGGTGGGCTCAGGGGGGCGGCGGGGCGGCCCGGGCGGGCACAGCAGGTGGAAGCTGCTCGGGGGCCGAGGGGGCCGCCCCACTCACCTCATCCCCTTGGCCGAACTGCAGCCCCAGGGCGACGAAGTGCTCCACGCGGATGAAGCCGTCCGCATCCTCGTCGCACACGTCGAAAACCTCCTTGAGCCTCCGCAGGAAGCGCAGCAGGCTGGCCGGCTCCATCGCGGGCATTATGTGGAGGCCGGCGGCGCGGCCGCGGCGGCAGCGGCAGGAGCAGGAGCAGGAGAAGGAGCAGGAGAAGGAGCAGGAGAAGGNAGGGAAGGGACAGGGAAAGGACAGGGAAGGAAGGGAAGGGACAGGGAAAGGAAGGAAAGGGACAGGGAAGGGACAGGGAAAGGACAGGGAAGGAAGGGAAGGGACAGGGAAAGGAAGGAAAGGGACAGGGAAGGGACAGGGAAAGGACAGGGAAGGAAGGGAAGGGACAGGGAAAGGAAGGAAAGGGACAGGGAAGGGACAGGGAAAGGACAGGGAAGGAAGGGAAGGGACAGGGAAAGGAAGGAAAGGGACAGGGAAGGGACAGGAGGGAAATACCAGGAGTGCACCGGGCAGCGTGGGAGGCAGGCTGGGGATGAGACCCCTGTCTGCCAGGATTCCATGACAGACCCACTCGCAGACCCTTCACTGCTCCACACCTTGGATCGACACCCCAGATAAAACACCGGTCACACCGCAATGCTTTTTCTGAGGAGAAGCCATTGATGCTGTGCTGAACAAGCCCAGGCCAGGGGGGGAAAAGCTGAGTGTAGAGAGTTCAGGGGCAGTTAGGGAAAAGCAGGACAAGCAGAGGTTCCCAGGCTCGGTTGTGCTCAGGAGAGCAGGCAGAGCCATGGAAAGGATCTCCTCGTGGCTGGGAGCAGCCACTGTCCATCCATGCTTTAATGAGACAGAGCTGCTAACAAAGCGACGTCCCTGCCTTTACAGGATTCCTCATTAAAGCCTTCTGTGACTGCTGTGCTCCACGGCTGGGTTTTAATTTGATCTCTCTTTACTCTCTCACAGATTTTTGGACTGCTTTTTGAGCCCACAGCTGTGAGCTGCCAGAGGGGAGACCAGGAATGGTTCTGGTTTCTGCGTTGTGCCTCAGACCAGGAATGATGACGGGTCAACCTCTTTGGGAGGAAGGAAGCTCAGTCAGGCTCAGGTACTTATTGCCTCTGCCAGCACTTCTTCGCTGCTGTGGCTGCTGAGCACAGGTGACCATCCATCACTGAGTGACATTCTGTAGGTGATTGATGAAGCTGTCCAACTAAAATGACCATGTAAGTGCAGCAGGTTTTGAATCCAGACAATATCCATTCATTTGCTTCTTGCAGTAAGAGAGGTCCATGTGGCTCTTAGCAACCCTGAAAATCCCATGATTAGAGCAAGCTGGTCAAATTAATCTCTTTTCTAGGAACCAATAGGAGTATTCTCAGGAAGTTGTATTTCTTTGAACACGAATCTCTCATTCCTTTTATGTGCAGATTCAGGGTTAGGGAAGAGGAGGTTGGCTTGACAGCCCTGTAGACTGCAAGTCAGCTGCCAATCACAACAGTGACAGCACACACTGCAGTAGCAATACAGTTCTCCACACATCCACTCTCTGACACAGACACAGAGCTGGTCCCAGAGCCCCTGCCACCTTGACCTTCCTTTAGTTCTACAAAAAAAGCCAAAAAGTTCTCCTTTCCCTCACTGATGTACTAAAGGGTCTTTCCAGACTGGAAAAAAAATGAAAAAAATCAAAGTGCAGAGATCAGATATGAGCCTTGGAAAGCAAAGAACTTATGAAGAGATGTGAGATCTGAAAGAGAAAAGGGAAGCAAAATATTTGATCAGCAAATTGCTCTGAAGTTGTCTAGTTAGAGCAGGATACTTAATATGTGGGGATGTTTAGCTTTTATCTCAGAAAAAGAGAACCCTTGAACTCATCTTTAGGTTACGTGGGGACTGAGTTTAGCACAGCCCTTGGGGGCACCTTATTAAAAAATCTGTGAGCTGGAGCCTGTCTGTGGAATCAGTTACTGTTAGTCTAAGTGCTCTGAAGTGGAGTTCAGCCTCTTCAAAGCCTCAGAACACATCTGTGTCACTGGCCCACCTTGCTTGCTGAGGTTGTCTCAGTGACTCCTTGCACTGACTCGCCTCTCTGTGTGCAGGTGAGCAGCTCTGCAGTTCCAGACTGGGAAGTGGAGTCACACCAAGTATTGTGGTGGGAAGAAAAGGAATACTTATTCCTGTTTGTCCTGCACACACTTTAGAGGAGTTGCTCTCAGTTTCATGAAATCCAGTTAATTTCCACTGAATCTCTTTCTAGAGAACGAACTTAGTCTAAATATGCAAGTAAGGAGCAACACAGACTTAAACCCAAACTGTGAGTATTAATATCTGTGTCATTTTTGCATTAATTTGGAGGGGAGGTGGAAGAAAAAAAGCCCCAGGTTTAGACACTACAGTTTGAGGAGTTAGTGCTGAAGTCTGAGAACTGCCACAGACAGGTTGAGTGCCAGCAAGCACTGGAATCAAGGTGATAAGAGAGCTGAAGAGGCTGTAGAAGCTGTCATTAGAGACGGCAGAGTATTTTGAGCAAATATCTGGCAGCTCGGAGGTGATTTGACAGCACTGAACACGAGAGAACTGGGATGCAGGATGTTGTCAGTAAAGGTGGAGGATCTGAAAGCTGAGGGTGCCCCATGGGTGCTGAAGTCAGGACAGTGAGACAAACACATGCCACCCACTTGCTGGGCACCTGCACTGCCAAGGTAGAGTTTTTGTAAGGCTGGATCAAACAGGTCAGTTTTTACTGCCAGTGGAGGGAGCTGGCATTACTCCTTGCTGATCTCTGCTTCTCCAGGTCTAGGTAGGACACGTCTGCTGGTACCAGTGGGCTATTTTTCCTTACTGATATATCAAGATGTTTAATCAGATATATTTGGCAACTTCATTTGACTCATGCCTACATGAAATAAGTATTATACATCCTGCCAATTTAGTTTCCTGAACGTGAACTATGACTAGTGGTGGTGCTTCCATATTTGCCAGTCAAAAATAAATGGTTAAGAGGAAATATTTCATTGAATACCACAGGCCATGACTGTCATTTGCAGGATTTCTTTACAATCAGCTGCTTTTCCATCAATGTCACTTCCACTTACATAGCAAATTGTAAGCTAGTGTCAGAAACAATGTCTAAAGAGTGCACTCCCTAGGGCTGATGACCTTATCTACAATTCTGGTTGTGTTCCAGCACATCATAGCAACATCTTGAGCTCCAGCCTCTCAGAAGAGCTTCACAGAACCATTTCTCTCTCTAGTATACACACGATAGCCCTCACTGAATATTCTAATAGTCTTACTGTATTTTGAATCAAATCCTGTTTCCCATTGACTGTTCTGATTGAAAACATTACAGATGTGCTTTATCAGTTGGGTATTCTCTTTAAGGGACACAAACAGCAGGTAACAGGCAGCAAGAATTACCTTATTACCACTCTTGCCCCTGAGAACTTAAAAGTATTACTTAAGAGGTAATGGAGTTTTCTCAGGCTTGCTTAATTAAGTATGGCACAGAAGCAAGATACTTGATTTTTTTTACTGCCTATTCTCTAATACTTTTTCTTCTATTATAAAAAGTTAAACAACAACAAAACCTAGACATTCTGGGGAAGTGTTTCTACAAGCCAAGATCTTCCTTTGAAATTTTTTAGGTGCTGAAGCACCTCACATTGTAAAAGTTTTAGTGGTTTAATTTTACACAGTATGAATCCTCTTACTCAATTTTAACAGAACTCTTGCCAGACTATGAATTAGGCATGACCATAACTCTGCTAGATGAGCCCAGCTAGAGAGCAGCTGCACTTACCTCAAACACATTAGTGCCTTATTTGTTTCATTTACAACACACATACTTACCCTCAGAGACACTGGTCAGGAATTTTTAAGGATAGGCAGGGAATACTCCATTTGGAAAACAGCATCCCTTAGTACAAACCACCATCTCAAATGGTGTGCTCTGGTTAAAGCAGGCTAATTCAGCTGTTATTTGCATCTATAAAGCCTTGTTGTAATTGGGGCTGTGCTCACACTCTCTGCTCTCCCGAAGTTATTGCTAAAATAAAATAACCCTCTGTACTGGTTCACACAGAACCGAATCGGCTGTGAGTTCCAAGGATCAAATAGTGCTTCCAAGGGTTGCCCTGGTATTTCCAGGAGCTGGGATGCCAAGGCCAGCATGTTCCCATGGCATTTGGAGGTCTCCTTACTCCACCGAGTGGCCGCTCAATCCACTGCATGCCTGGCACCAGCCCAGGGGATCCACAGCTGGCGAGCTGAGGCTGCTGCGGCTGGCAAGAACACTAAGACAGAGGTGAATGAACAGTATGGGACAAAGCTCACTTTTTCCCTCTTCCAATAACTCCCACAGTCCTCCAGATGCCCCTTTGGTACATTCTAGAAGCCTTCCTGCTGCCTTAGGGAAAGGACCTGTCCCTTTTTCTCTTGCTTTCCTCAACCCCTTCTGGAAAACCATGAATATATCCCAGAGTTCAGAAGTGATGCAAACAAGTCGTGCTGCCATACAGCAGAATATTTACAGGCTAACAGACACAATGGAGAAGTGCTCCAAGATTGCCATCCTGTCTCAGTACACAGACATTCCTCTTCTGTTGTGGCTTTGAAAGAAACTTCTAGATTTCTTTCTCTGGCTTAGAAAAGGTAGATTGTTATAGAAAGCCAAAACTGTTCTTGCTGAAGCAGCAGTGTTGAATTACTGATTTTTAACACAGATTTGCTTCTATGAAAATTATCTTCAACTGATGGTGAGCAAAATAAGTCAATGGCTGTCAATGCAATAAAAGCCTGCAGTTGCAGAGGATGAAATACAAATGTTGGGCTGTTTTCTCGTGACTGACCCAGCATCTGTAAAAAATCTTACTAATATTTAGAATGACTCACTCTAATGGATTTGCCAAGTGACTGCCCTTATCTGGAAATGACATACTGCATGAAATCCAAATGGACAAAGTATGTCACTGTTAATCAGATACACAGCAGGACTTGAACTCCATTCAAAGCACCTACTAGACAGGTGACCTACCTTTGTGATGATCTAGAGCTGTGACACACCAGTTACAAAGCCTTTGGTGAGGTAAAAGGAATCTTCCTTGATATTAAAGGATATCTGCTTTTTGCTATTCACATTTAAATGGACACTGTTTAAAGGTCTGTCTCCACAAGAAAATATTTTTATTCTAACATGTTTAGATTTGGCATAGCCCCTAAAACTAACAAATCACTACCACCAGCCTTCTTGAAACCATCCTTCTCCCTCAAAAGCCACCACTTTGCCAACTGAAACACCTGCAGAAGCAGGACAAGAAACAGATGTCTCAGGCCTATGACTGAGCACAAGCTCTAGGCAACGTGAATCAATATCCCACTTGATAAAGAAGTGTAAGAATAACATTAAATGCAGCATTTGCCTCAATTCTTTTCCTCTAGCAAGCCCCATAGTATTATTTGTTTAGGCATAATGCAAAATACTGTACATAACAGGAGTGAGGACAAGCCAAACCACAACGGGAGTTTTAATAGGTAAAGCAAATGCTGCACACACAAGCAAACCAAACCAAGGAATTCATTCACCACTTCCCCCTGGCAGGCAGGTTTCAAGAAGCCAGCCCAGGAAAGCAGGGCTTCATCACACGTAGCAGTTCCTTGGGAAGAAACACCCTAAGTCTGAACGTCCCCCTTCCTCCTTCTTGCCCCAGCTTTCAGGGCTGAGCATGGCACCACACGGTCTGGGACATCCCCTGGGTCACCTGGAGTCAGCTGTCCTGGCTGTGTCCCCTCCCAGCTCCCTGTGCCCCCCCAGCCTCCACGCTGGGATGAGGAGCAGAAAAGGCCTCGATGCTGTGACAGCACTGCTTGGTGACAGCTAAAACAGCCCTGTGTTATCAGCACTGTCCCCAGCACAAATCCAAAACACACCCCAAACTATCTACTATGAAGAAAATGAACTCTGTCCCAGCCCAAACCAGCACACTGCCCAGGCTCAAACATGCTGATTTGCTTGGCAAGTTATTTAATAATATTCCAAGAATGCAGATAGGCACTTTTACACACTTCCAGCACCCTCCTCTTGTTCATCTATAAAGCCAAAACAGAGAAGATGTGATTCTCAAGTATTGAAATCAATGTGATGCTGAAGAGCTCAATTAGACCTATTTATTGAAACAAGTGTTTAAAAAAAATAAATCTGGATTTGCATTGCTAAAGTTCTCAAGAATACAGTTCAAGGAGAGAACACAAAAAAGGAAAGCCAATCCTGCATGTGTTTACATAGCATTATGCCTCAGTCCTTGCTAAGCCAATGCTACCAGGCATTTCATGACAGTTCCAGTTGCTGAAGTAATTGAAGGATTGCTATTTATTCAGGATTCCGACAGCTGGAATGAGCTGTTGTGCCTCCCACCAGACACCAATAAACAGCAGCCACTTTGTGCTCCATAGCAGAAGTCAAATGATGTCTGACCATGTACTATATAAAAAGAATATTGTTTCAAAATAATAGGTCTCTGCAAGACTTAAAAAAATCTTTTAAAAATATAGATCAAGATTTTATCTATCCTTCTTTTAAACACTGCTCTTATCTCTCAGAATTATGCTATTATTGTTCAAATAATGCTCCTTTTTTTCCACTCTACAGGTGAAACCCAGAAGGTTTAAGAGGCTTCTGTCCCTTAGGACTCTTTTCTGTACAAGAGGGTATTAACAGGGCTCCTGCCTCAGCATACAGGAAAGCAGGAATTCCTGCTGGATGTGCTTTAGGTGTTAAGGCTAAAGGCAAAGTTTGAGTAACAGTTATTAAAGAGAATGAAAACAAGAAACAAATGGCCACATGAAAAAGGTCAAATCCTCCCCTGGGGGGTATTTTTCTCTCTCCACAACACAGGAAGCCTGAAGAATCCTGAATCCTAACTCAGGCACCCCAGCAAGATGAGATGGACTGCGATTCCTCTAGGGCAGGTCCTCCATCCTGGCATCTCCATGTCTTCAGCGTGTAATCCAGCCAGGTGACTCAAGCAGAGGCCTGAGGACAAAGGAGGGAACATTCCACAGCATCATAACCAAGTCAGCTCTCCAAGAGGAACACAAAGCAAATCTCGGGGTCAAACCAGTTTTAGTCTTGGTGCGTGGACAGACAAGGGAGCATTCTGGGAAGGGCAGCTTGTAAAACAGCAGAAAATCCTTCCAAGTCAAAGGCACAGGCTCAGAGTTACTTCTTTATGACAGTGGACTTCCCTCTGGGAGACTCATTTATGACCAGTATTAAGGCAGCAAATCACAGCTTAAAAATTCAAAAGCAACAACTCATTCAAGGAAAAAAATGCCTTTCCATGAGTGCTTGTGCACTTTATCACAAGATCGAGAGAGGCTGTGTGTTCAAGCAGCCATCATTCCTCCTTTGGCTTCGGGTTCTGGACTCAGGCTCCTCGGGAGCCCTGGGGCAGGGCAGGAAGCCAGTCCAGCTGGCCTCCCCTTCCCTAGGGCTGCTGCTGGGTCACCATCCTGAGCATTTTCAGTGCCATTTCTCCTTGGTCAGATGGTACCTAAACACAGAGATAAGCACATGATAAGCAGCTGCCATAAGGAAGCAGAGAGCAGGCATATACCTTCTTTAGCTTTCTCACTGATCATGGTGCATCCCACCCCAAGAAGTTCATCATTTACCATGTGCCCGGCCTTGAGAATCCAGAAGAAAGCGAAGTTCTCATAGGCCTTGTAGAAAGCAGCTGTCTCCGTGGATTCTGGGGACACATACAGTGCCTTCCACCTTTTCTGGCTGAACTGCTTCAGACAAGGCCATTCCAGTTTCCGGATCCATGCTTCCTGGCCTGGTGGAGATAAGACGTATGTCCGATTACAGATACTGACACAACAGCTTGGGAGTCCAGTTCAGTTGGATGCCCTTGTACCTTGTACCAACACAGCAGAGTTAACAGAAAGTCTCTGTGTGCTCAGGTGCTAAAGTCAGTTTTATTACACTAAGGACAACAATCAAGGCTGGTTCAGGACAAGCTGAAGCAAATCAATGGAGGGAGAAGGGAGAAGCAAACACTGAAGGTGTGTATGAAATGGACCTATGATTGCACAAGTTAAACACGTGCCTCTTGGAGGCTCTGCAGCCAGAGAAATTCCAAAATATTTTGCTTTACTCCTCAAGCACCTTGAATGTCCTGCCACAGAGAAAGATCAGCCACACCAGGGCCCCCATCTTGGAAATCAAGAGTCACTGGTTCTCTGTTAGACGCTCACTGAGAAGAGCCTGGAAAGGCTTTCTGTTTTTGAGTGCTGCTAGAGAAGGTGGAGGTCAAGACAGAAAAAAGACCAATTCCAGGACACCAAGGGTGACAAAGCTTTAGCCCACCTCTGAACTACTGTAAGAATTTAGATATTAACTGCAGCTCAGTTTTATCTCAAACTGTGTCAAAATGGAGCACCACTAACTGCTAGCCTGTTTTGACAGCCTAAGTAGTGTTTCCTGGCTTTGTTGATTGCTGCATTGTTCATGAAGGGCATCTGAATATCTAAGTGGGCAGAGACAGACATAGTAAAAAGCATTTCACAAGACAGGAAGGTGTTTGTGTGGTCTGTGACTGCAGATTATTTAGCCCAAAAGAAAAGGTGAGTGGAGGGGAGCCTGGCAGTCTTGCAGCAGGAGGCACTCCAGGAGCACTTGGTCTGGCTCCCAAACTGCCCCTGGACCAAACCTGCATCTTACAAGCAGCGAGGGACAAGCAAAGCCCAAGATGTGCAGGGGCCCACATGTTCCTGAGAGCAGGTGTGATCACTCTTCAACTGCACCTCCCTCATTAATTACCAACATTCTTCATTCATGAACGAGCACACACACACACACACACATATGCATCTGTCCAGAAGACTTAAGTAAATTATTAGCTTCACTGCAACAAGCCACTACTGATGTCACAGATCCATTTCTCAACAGCATAATGGAGGCAAAGGATTCGCCTCTCTGAGAGGGATATAAGCAAAGTATAATAAAAGCTGCTCATTTATGACTGTAATATTTAAGCATTGCAAATTAGATAGAAGGTTGGCATAAACTGGAGAAATCCAGGTACCAATATACTGGCAACTTCCCATTCTATTCATCACATGTTCTGTCCCCAACCCCAGGCAAGAAGTTCCTTACCCATGGTGTCAACAATGAGATCCAGCTGCCCATTATAGACTGTAACATTAACATTGGCTGCCAGAAGCTGATCAACAATATCAATGACAGGTTTCATGAAGTCCTCAGCCATGTTCTCAAAGACCTGTCGGGACTGACCTGGTTGGAACCACAAAGACAAATTTTAAGTGATGAAGGATGTCATCCCCAAGCACAGGCTAAAGGTTCTAACATGGAGTTCACAGCAGCATAAAAACTAGTCCTAGCCCAGTCCTAGTTAGTGATTTATCAGTGTGAGGAACCAAAGAGGACCAGAAAGCAGCCAGGCTCCCAGTGGAGTTCACAGATAGCACTGTAGCTCCTGCCTCCTATTTACAAACACAGGGTGCTACCATCAGTCCTTCAAACCTTCCTTTGTTTTACACCCTCTCCTCCACACAATGCATCATTACATGATACCAGACTTCTGGCAAAGCAAAACTGACAGGAATTTCAGCAAGAATGCACAAAAGACAGAAACCAGTGCTGAGATACAGAGGATCTTCCTCCTGTATTCCCCCTGTATTTTCAGTTACTTGGCTAAAGACAGATACAAGCAGCAGAATTGGAACCAGAACCACATCTGCTCCCACAGCCTGCCCCAAGACATCTTCACTTCTAGGAATAAGTCCCTGTCTTAGCCCCAATGACAACGAAATGTGACCAATTGCTACAGTATTGTCCTACAGGCTGCAATGCTGTGAACAGTCCTAATGGACTCAATTAGGTGCACATCAGCAGACAGGAAAGTACCTCCCCATTTCACACAGTCAGGAATAACCTTCAGCTTCTTTCTGATGGGTCCATTCATCAGTTCATCCAGGCTGTTCTTGTGCATGTTTCTGACATGGTGCTGGTAAAGTCGCACTGGAAAAACAGAGAACACACTTTGATCAGTGGCACATCTCAATCATCCTACACAGATAACAATCTTCAGTGTCACAGTCATGGCCAACAAACCCTTTTCTAATGAAAATGTACCACCACAGAGAGAGATTTGCTTACTTTTACTAGAAACCACTGAAGTCAACCCTTATTTAGGTTAGGGAATGATGTGGGAGGAACCTAACCATCCATGCCTCCTTTTGGCTAACACAGCACTTTGCCAGGAGCTCAGGTTCTGCTTTAGCCACTTGGTACAATTTCTTCTCAAAAAAACAGTTACTTTTGAGTTGCAACGTCTTATTTTTGGGAGTGAACTTCACATTCCCTGCTGAAGCCAACAGAAGGAAATAGCGAGCCTGAAAGAAACTCTACAAATGTGTAGAGACTATTTGTACTGATGAGACATTTCTGTGTCCTAGCTTGAAGACAGAAATGAAAGACAATAAGAGGAAGTAACTTGAAGGTCATAAAAATATGTTGCAATTATATGACTGCTTCCTTGCTGTAATTTGTGCAGGATGCATAGGTGGAGTTGTAATCTATAGGGTTGTTCCACATTCCTATCTGCCTCTATTTATGCAAGAGCAAACAAGTTCTGCTCAGGAGAATATCAACATCCATTTTAAGGATGTGCTAAACTGAGGCTCTTTGCACCATCAGAGCTGAAGGTATGTGAATGCAAAAATAGGGCCTCAGAAGCTCAAGTATTTGAATACAACTTACTGAGATGGAGATTTTCTTGTGCATCTGATTTCACTTCTGGAACCTCCTTAGTCATGATGTTATAGAAGTTCACATTGTCTGTGTTCTGAAAACACATGATAATTTCAGTAACACTAACAAAACCATTTCTCAGACATGAGGAACAGACTATCCTGAAAAAATCCCAAACAAAACAACAGAGAAAATTAAATCCTAAATAAAGGACCCTGTAACCTGCCACTTTACCAGCACTTCAGGAAGACACTTACAGAAAAGCTTTGGTTCTTTTACTTTCTTCATTTGCTTTGAGAAGTGAGGAAGAGATTCCTCAAGGCTGCATTGCTCACTCTTGGGTTGTGCCAGAGATACTATTCACTCCTCCAACACACCTGTGAAGCTACAGGAAGCTTTACACCCCACAAATGACCATGGATTCCCATTACTCATTCCAGAGAGTTGCAGTGCCAGGTGATGCTTTCAGACAGTCTCTGCTGCCTGATCTTGTCTAGCCTGGTGCTGCCTCAACATCTTTCCAAACTATAACCCTCCAAAATCTAAAATGCTTCCTCAAGAGCTGAGTTCCTCTTTTGGAACTGCTGGCATTTGGATGTGTCCAAGAACTGCAGAATGGCTGCCTGCATCCAAAGGACAGGTGTGATCAGTGTTGCCACTAGAGAAGTTACTTGAGAAGTCCTGGTTTACTCA
Source organism: Sclerurus mexicanus (assembly GCA_013396755.1). Lineage (NCBI taxonomy): Eukaryota > Metazoa > Chordata > Aves > Passeriformes > Furnariidae > Sclerurus > Sclerurus mexicanus. Next base: position 548,706 of record VWZF01002935.1, read on the forward strand.
GGTTTTGAATTTTTAAAGTTCTGATGCAAGGTCAGAAGTCAGCTCACAAGAGCACCCCAGAAGACCTGGGACACAGTGCCTTCACCTGCCAGCACCACCAAACTGGGAGAAGACAAGCAGACTTGAAGAGAAAGGGAAAACAGGAGCCACAAGTTCTTTCCAAACATCAAGAAGTGAAACCAAGTATGAGCAAGGTACTGTCAGTTATGAAACAACACCAACACCAAAATAAAACAAATCAAACCCCAAAAAGGGAAAAAAAAAAAAAAAAAAGGAAGTAGCTCCAGATCAGCCTTTCTGTTTGAGGAAGCCAGAGCCTTACATGTACTAAACAATGAGATGTTACAAAGAACAAGATTTCAAGCAACCTTTTAACAAAAGGGACAAGAGCAAAACTTTTCCAATCCTTTTAGCTGGAACTTGCTAAGTAAAAAGATGTGACTCACAGTAAAAGGCTATAACTTGAGGTTCCTTTCCATCCTGTGCCCCTATTATAGTTCTTCAAACAGAGATCTGTGTTTAACTTGAAATTGGTGTCTCGCTGGATGCAGCTTCCAATATTCAAAGCTTTCATTTAATTTGAAACTGGGTTCTGTGGAAATCAACTGGAATAACTGCACGCTAACAATGAGGCATCTATTTAAGTGATTGCCAGGTTGAAACCTCAATGCAACACAAGCCCACAAGGACTGTCCTACCCACTGCCTCTCTCAATCACAGAGTGGTGCACAGCAACAAACACTGGCAAAAACGACTGGGCAGGAGGATTCCTGCCAACACAGTGCTCCTAGAAAGGATAACCTGAGATCATGTGCTGCCCCAGGCACCAGTTAGTTACTAAAGCTGGTCAAGGATCTCACCTCTTCGATGACACCTTCAGCCTTGCCCCACAGCTCAGTGGCCAGCCCATACTGATTTTTATTTATTGCATCCATTATTTCTTTGGCAACAGCAGTCACCTCTGCTAGACCATTATCATCAAGGAGAGACTGGAAAACAAGCACAAAGGAAGACAGCTTTAATTATAATTTCGCATTCATTTATTGCTACCAGCTTTCGAGGTTTTATTCTGGGTAAGAGGTAACCTTAAAATTCAACATCCATTTATACTGTATGGCAGTACAAGTGGTCAGGTGAGGACCAAAAGGTTAAGAAGGTACTTACAGTGCTGTAAAGGTAAGGCCCCCAAGACAGCACAGAGTCTAAAGAAACAGAACAGATTTCAAACATTGAGCTTTTTGACATATGATTTAACTTTCTTTTATTGTGGCAAAAATTTATGGAGATGAATTAATCAGCAAAAAGGTACTGCCAGCTCAGTTTAGCCCTAGGATGATGTACCACAGAGAAGCCTCTTTACAAATCCTGCAACATCATTAACCCCCTAAGCACTAATCAGTGAAACTTATTCCCTTAAGGAAGGAATGGCATTTTTGACTTTAGGTATTCATGGAATGATTAAAGCAACCAACAAGACAAAACAACAACAAAGCACCCACAGTCTGAGGCTTTTAAACATACCCAAAGGAGAAATCCATGAGTCTCCAAGAGCAGTCCCCATAAAATTGCACTTTATGGTCCCTTTTTGAACAGCCTTGGTAAATAAGGGGAAAAACAAAAACAAACAAAAAAGCTACTTTTACTTAGATATTCATGACTCTAGAATTCATTTTCTCTAAGTGAAAAAGCTAAGTAGCATTGTGAATTAGGCAACAGGGACAGTGTATCCCAGAAAATAAAAGTACTTGTAGAACACCACGTTTTCAAGTGAAAAGCAAACTACATCCTCCAGCTGCTTACCTTGTTCAGCTCTAAAGCAATGCCAGCTGCCATTTTACCTCCGTAAGACTCAGAAAATATGTAGAATGGGATGGTCTGGAGAGAGACAAGGCACACAAGGAACTCCTTGAGCAGAGGGCAGAAGATACCTCCTACCATCACATCCCACAGAACCCAGGCACTGGCTATTCACCTCTCACTATCAAACACTCAGTGTTTTTCTCATCCTTCTCAGATCACTCAACAGACAATAATCCATCCCAATCCTTACCTAACTAACCCCAAATTCAAGACACAGCTTCTGAATTGTGGAAAATAAGCAGCAGTGAAACCTACACTGAGTCCCACCAACCACTTCCTAGGAGCAAACACTGCCCATCTGGAAATACATTCACTACTTCTTTCTGAGTTCCATTTAAAAGCAAAAAAAAAAAGCTAAACAAGAATTCAATTCACTTACCTGGAATTCTGTTCTACATGTGAAGAATTCTCCAAGAAAAGCCATCATATCAGAAACTACCATGGTAAGGTTTTTGGCAAACAAGCTACAGTCATCCACATAACTGAATCCAGTGCCCACAGGATTATCCACAAACAAGATACTGGCTGCCTGCAACTGTACAAGCAGAAAGAAGGTTTGTATGAAAGCTCAGTTCAGCCCCAGCAAAAAACTTAAGTTTTGATGGCACAAATGATTAACTGAGCCAGCAAATCTCTGGAGCTGAAAGAACGTGCAGAAAAATTTGGTGAAAGTCCAAAAGAGAGAATGGTACAGGTGAGACTGTCAGAATGCAAAATAAAGAAAGGTTTTCTTCTAAAGAAAGGATTTCTCTTTTGGGTTGCTGGGCTTTTGTGAGATTGCTATTGTTGTACAGTTACACCTGAAAAATAAAATCAGCAGATCAGGACAGAGCTTGCAGCAAAGCTCACAGAGGTACAACATGAGGTCTTTCCATTTGCCCAATCTGCAACAAGAAGTGTATCCAAAAAACCCCAGTGATCCCAGGGCAGGTCACCCATACGACCTGGGGAACTCCAGAGTACTTTAGACTCTTTGTAGCTCAGAGCACAAATACATTTCATTAATTAAACTTCCACCTTCACAGGCAGCTGTAATTTGTTTTCCCTTGAAGGCCGTACTGGACCTCTAATTACAAGTTATACTTTTTACACTGCCAGCCATCCAGAAAAAGCTCTATGGCTGCGCACAGTGAAGCTCTGATCTGAAATAACACTTTCTCCAACTTCCCTGCTCTCTGCTTCCCAGACATCTGCATTTCACAAATTCATGGAAGCCCAGACGTATTTCAGTAAATCAAATTAAGAGGTGTATTCTTCAGTTCCAAACAAAGTTATTCCTACAAGCCAATTTATTAGCCACACTATTTTAAGATGAAGTATTATAGTTCTGCTGCACAGTTTTAAATTAAAACTGCTCTGTGTGTTTTTGCATAGCAATCATCTGCTCACACAAGCAAAGAAACATTTGCAATCAGTAATTAGAAGCCGACTGTACCCAGGTTGTATTTCTTGGTTTCATTTCTGTGTCTAATGGACCAATCTCTTCAAAGTTCCCATATCCACAGCCTGAAGCTCCTGGACCTCCCTGTAGGGAAACACCAAATGACAAAGAAGTTAAAAGGCAGCATGGCATATGACAGATAGGAGAAAAATAAGTGAGCCAGTAAGCAGAATGACAGATTGTAAATTTATAAAAATGGCTTTTGCACTACATGTTAATTTGCAGAGCAGGCTCTGTTCCTCATCTTTCGTTATGTGCACACATCCCATTTCTGAAAGCAAGAATTAAACAGAGAAGCAGCCACCCACTTGGGAGAGCATCTGATAAGCTGTATGTGAGCACAGTTTCAAAACCTTGTTCCCTGAATACTGAATGCAAAGGTTAGTGATCTGCAGGGGTCTGCAAGTCATTAGCTTAACCAGCATGTACAGCATGTGCATTTCAACCTGATGAAATAAGCCAGAAAGAAAGAGATCAAGTCCTCAGAGTGATTAGACTAAACATTAACTTCTGAAATGTGCTGCTGGAGTGACTGTGGAGAACACACCACTGCCTTTATCAAACTGTGATTGAATGGCACCAATCTCTAAACAGTCAGAGTCTCTCTTACCTGTTTCCATTTAGAAGTCATTCTAAATCTCTTATTATTTTATCTACTCTCTCTCTCTCTGAACATTGTTTAGACTGCAGGCTCTCCAGGAAAGGAGCTGTGACACTACAATTACTACTGTTGTATGAAAGATAAGAATAACCTCTGTTTCTGGAATTGAACTTGATGGAAGGTGAGCAGTTGAGGACACCCCACAACTGCAGAATGTTTCTTCCCAAGCTGAACACCTCATTCACAGGGTGAGTCACTTAGAATGGGGCAACTTTCAATCCCATTTCTGTAGGGCTGCAAGATACCACTCAAACTGAACCAGGCACTTAGGTGTCTTTCAGCAAAACTTACCTGAAGCCACAAGACAAGAGGTAACGCTGTGAAGTCTTTGGTCGGGTTGTTTGCATAGTAGAGCCACCAAAACATGTGGGCCTTACTCCGAACCTGCACATATCCCCACAGCTCTTTGGGCTCTTGGGACTGCCTCAGAACTACACCTTGGGGGGAAATAAAAATAAAAACCACCTACGTAAAAAGGCTCAGCTCTGGGCTTTCCACTACATTTGTTCCAAAACATTACATTTCAATCTTGGGTGTGGCAATTAAAAGTGCTTCCATTAAAAAAAATAAATTACTGTAAGAAACCTGCCTATGGTTACACCCCCACACACAGCTGAGTTATCATCGATGCATGAAGTTAAGTGTGTAATTAAGTGCTTCCTTATCAGAGCCTGGTGTTAGAGCTGCTGCCGAAATAACAATCCAGTCACTGGGCTAATTTGTTCTATCAGGAAACACTTAAAAGTCTTTCCAAGGCCTGAGCCAAAAGCACAACCCCACTGGACAGGATGGAATAACTCACACCAGCTTCAGGGCCAGCAGTGAGCACAGAAGGGAGCTGGGAGGGACCCACAGAGCCCAGCTCTGAAGCGAATGGCCCCTGGGAACCCTGGCTGTGTTACCAGCACCGCGTTCTAACCAACCCAGCTGACCTCCAAAACTTTGACCTCAGTGCCAGGGGAGATCAAATCACTTCACAGTCCCCAAGGGGGTTGGTCTCTTCTCCAGGTGACCAGCCTGGCACAGTCTTTAAGCTGTGCCAGGGGAGGTTTAGGTTAGATGTTAAGGAAGAACTTTTTTATGGGGAGAGCGATCAGGAATTGGAATGGGCTGCCCAGGGACGTGGTTGTTTCATCATCCCTGGAGGCTTTTAAAGGCAGACTGGACGTGGCATTTAGTGCCATGGTCTAAGTAAGCACGATGGCTGGACTTGATGATCTCTGCAGTCTTTTCCAACCTGGCCAATTCTGCGATTCTAAATGCAGGTCTGATACCTACATGCATTCAAGACACAGTCCTAAACTAAGCAGAGTCAGTCGAGTCAGGTCACTTTAAGCAACCAGTCTATTCCCCACCTGGGACAGGTGCTCCCCCAGCACAGACCTTTGAAACTCCCACTCCCTTATCTCCCGGCTCAGGGCCGGCGGCACTGCAGAGGCACCAACAAGGCTTTTTTGGCTGCTCCTCCGCCTCTTCTCCCCCGACAGCGGCGGAACC